>CAWUFW010000231.1:3075000-3290000 GCA_963921515.1 Calotriton arnoldi | reverse complement strand
AAAAACAAACTGCAAACATCCGAGCCCAACACCAGATGGCGATATATGCACAGTATATGAATCTACAGCTCTACATGCCAAGAACAGATGCATACTGGTAAGTAGCATTAAGAAAAAGTGCATCAGTAGTCTGGCAAAAAGTGGGGGGGGGTTACTGCAACAGAAACCCACTCTCCTACACTTCTTCGAACAAAAACAAACTGCAAACATCCGAGCCCAACACCAGATGGCGATATATGCACAGTATATGAATCTACAGCTCTACATGCCAAGAACAGATGCATACTGGTAAGTAGCATTTTCCATATCCATATAGAGCATGTTTGTGAGCAGTCAGAAGATTCTTCAACCAGATTTAATCTACGGACTTTTGCCCCAGATTCAACTTTCACCACAGAAATGAATGGTTATTTTGAATGTACATTAGTTCCCAGAAATGTTCTACTTGAACACTCTGCTGAAGCACCAGACTAGATCCAGAAATGTCTTTGGGAATTCAGAATAGCCAACACCAGCTAGTGGGGTATGGTGTCAGCAAGAGAGTGTCGCCACCTCTCAGGACCTGGAGCCGCTGGTAATTTGGGGGGAGGGGAGGTTTCTGTATGATGTTTAGGGGGTGGGGTTCTAATATTGCAGTATATTACTACTAATTTCAGATCATGCCTCAAGCATTTGGTATAGCAATATGACACTGCGCTATTTTCCCTCTAACAGATTTCCTCACCAGCCTTCCATGGAAGGGATGCCAATTTGTGTATAGCATCAATGAAGGAGAAATCTAAATCTCCTTCTAGGTTTCATTCCAAAACTAGGTTTCCCTTTTCAAAAACCTTCAATAAATTCTTCCTTGTGTCATTGTGAGAAGCGCAAGAGGGACCAGAAGCACTCAACAACCAGTGCCTGTATTACAGCCATCAACCAAACAGTTGAGCTTTCATTTGCCTGCAGCATCTGCAACTGAGATTGAGGCCTTCAAGAAGGGAATGCTGTGCCTCTCTGTGGGCCATCCCTCTGGTTCTCAGAGTTGGTCAATAAGGAGATGCTTAAATCTTTGGTGCCTTAGGCTCTACGTGACACTGTATAATGTTTTTTCTTACTCTCTGCCACGCCTACCCTGCATCTTCTAATGAAACTGGTTATCATAATCTGAAACAACACTGTAGTCAACGGCGTTAGAGCTATTGCCTTTATTTCTTCCTATTTCCACAAAGGAATCATTCAAGCAGCTATAGGACTCATTTTTGTTAGATTAAATTACAACCTTATGTAGATAATGACAGTGATGGGAACAGTTTAACATCTCCTCCTATTGTAGGCCTTGATACGTTTCTGGAAATTACCAGGAGTCTAAGAAACAAGATGCCTGATGAAAAATGTATTTTCTTCCCGTAGTTTTACATTATGAATGTCTGACAGGACTCATCTGGTGACATCCTTGCTCTCCTATGGATGGTCTTAGGTGCTCTTGGTGTACCTCAATTATCTACTGAAACTATATGCCAAATTGCTTCTGGATGGTATTGACGGCTCAAAACAGAAGATGCAAAGATGCCTGGATGCCATGGATCCAATTACGCAATCAGTGGATACACGTACTGCTCATCTGTGGATGAGGTTTACTCGATTCTCCAGTGATGCTAAATCTGAACTCATTGACATGCCTTTAGAGGGTCTTCAACTTTTGCTCATTAAAGAGGTTTAAACAGAACTGTTTAAACCTCATTAAAGAGGTTTAAACTGAACTGTGCAATGTCGTTGTCCCTGGAGCTAGCATTTCCCTGAAGAAGGGTTCCCTGGCATTGTTGGGTGACCCTCTGCTTCGGCAGTTGCCACAGTAGTTTTTTCGTCCCTACAGGGAACAAGCCACAGTCAGGCAATAGGTTTTGCCCTCCTCCTTACCTACCATCACAAAATGTCTGCAATTCCTGTCTTTACCTGGATTACAAGACTTATGTTGGAGTCGTTGCTGTTTTTTCAGAAGTGGCTGGAGATGCAGGTTGCCAACATCCGAGATCCAAGATAAAAGTTAACTGAACACTGTTGGTTAATAAATAGTCTTGTGCAGATAAACCAGACAAAGCAAAGCCAAAAAAGAACCCTACTTGCGCCAAGAGTGGAGGGTAGCATAGGATTTCCAGGGGTAGAGAACTACATTGTGGCAGCTCATTGCAGCCCAGCACTGGAATGGGCAGGAAACCATATGTGAAGCCTTGCGTGTTGTTGGAGCACGAGAAAATGGCTGTTCCCTTGCAGTATGCATTATGGCACCACAGCCTCGAACTGTGAAGGGGCCAATACTTTATTCAACTCTGTTGTTGGAAATGGTGGTGAAATAGTCTGAAAGGAAACGTTGTGCTTTACCATTGCATTATGACACCTATAGTCTTTAAGCCAGGTTTGTCGGATCCTGGTTTCAGTGCCTAGAACCAAGTTGTCCTGCTATTGCTGGGAGACCTGTTTGACAGCAGTAAGGTTGTCAGGGGTGAGTCTTGCGTCAAGTCCTTCCACCTAGCTCTGAGCTACAAATGTAGGCTGATACAGCTTGTTCGTTGGGCAGAGACCAGGGCTCATGAGGAAAGGGGCAGTAGTGAACTGACTCCCATTGAGGCAAACTTTAAAGAAAAAAAGAGTATTGTAAAGTATTACTGATCTTTATACGGGACTGAGCAGCTCCTCCTAAACAGAGCTCCGATTCATGGTTCGAGAATCCAAAGACATTTAGGAGTGCACTGTAGTCGAGCTGCTACAGCCACTCTCTCGCACAAGCTGGGTTTCTCCCAAAGTTGTTTGATACTTTCTCACAAAAATCAGAACATCAGGTGATAATTGATATGCAGCTTTTACGTGCATGCTCTTCACTAAAGTGGTTCAGAACATTCAAGCTATAATAGCAGTCTTCATTAACCATGCTTTCCAAGTATCGAGATCAGTTCTAAGACTTCTTGGGCGGAGTGACTCATGTATTTTCTTGTTACCACAGGTGCAACTGTGCATGTGGCACCTGCAGTGGACATTTTGCCTCCAATGGATCCAGTTTCAGTGCTGTCTAAGGGATAGTTTGATTCTTCCAACTTTACTTATCCATGTACTTCAGTGATGGAAACACTCCTAGCATCTTCTGAATAGCAAGACTTTTTATCTGCCTTGCACATACCCAACTGTTGTGATGGACAAGGTCACCCTGGACATTTGGCATTCACCATCTGTGTTCCCCATAGAAGAAGCCTTCTGTCTACATCTGTGAAAGGCAATAGTCTGATTACCGCTGAGAACCTTTGTTCCCCAGCATCTAGAGATCTAACTTTGGGCCAAGGTCCAGATTAATTGGCAGCTCATCTAGCCGGGAAGCAGAACACAATTGCAGATTTCCACAGCAAGCTTTTTTAAGTAGACCACAAATAACTGCTCCTACAGGTGGGACTCATCAGAAATAGATCTCTTTGCCACCAAGGAGAACAAAATATGAAAAAGGTGATCTAAATTCTTGTGGCATTTGTGTCACTAATATGGCATTGGTGAGACGATTATCTAAGGCAAGTCAGAACCTAGGTTGTTCCATGCCAAGGGAGGGTGTTTTGGTGGCAAAAATTTGCAAGCTGGGCCAATATCAAGCCTATGATGTGGGTGAAGAGCCGTTCAGTACTGTGACGGTCAGTTCAAGGGTGCACCATACACACCCAGAAAGGGGGACTAGTTCTTGAAATACATTTCTTTGACCGTTTCGTGATTTTCGTAAAAGGTGCCATGCAGTATGTTTTGGACCACCATTTCCTGTGAGATGGCCAGTGACCTCCAGCGGCAGAGCAGATATATCTTGACTACAGCAATGAACTGGAGATCCATCTCCTCCAAGAGTGTGAGGTGGTGATGCCAAACATCCAGTATGATCACACGTAGGGCAAAGGAACACAATCTGTATATCTCACCATCTCCTTCCTCTTTTCACTCTGTTCTTCTCCAGGTACTTTCTTGTGTTGCCCCCTTTACCACACACCCAGAAACTCACTCCTGAGCTGTAAACGCACCATATTCTTTTCATTTGCAATCTTCAATAATTTGACAGATGCATACCTCCTTCACACACTTTCAAATAAAATGGTAATTGCAAAATAGGAATAGCAAAGGTATTTGTACTTTCCTTGAATTTAATGGTGAGAAAACTGAGATGCTGCTTTTTGGAACGCATACCTCGATCTGGAATAATGCCTGGTGGCCGAATTCCCTCGGCACTTTGTCTGTCTCAGCTGACAAAGCTAAAAATCTTGGAGTGATCCTTGACACCAAACTTTCTCTTAATGGACAGGCCAATCGCAGAGGTGCAACGTGCTACTGACTTATAAGAAGGATAAAGAAAATCTTACCCTTCCCTTCATTCCCATCTCGGCACGGAAGAAGGTTGCTCTGGCGTTGGTTATGTCCAGAGTTGACTATTGTAACGCTCTTTATCTGGACTCTAACAGCAGTACTCAAGCAACAGTGCAAGTAGCACAGAAATAAGCGTCAATCTGCTTCTGAAGGGCTGCGTGAGCTTCACTGGCTCCCCATCAGAAAACGTATTAAATTTAAGCCTATCTGAATGGTCCATAAGACTCGGCTGGGATAAGGGAGATGTTCCACTGGTACACTCCAGGGAGAGATCTGCGATCAGCCCATCGCAATCGGGTCACATTACCCAGAGTCTACAAGATGAAATAGGGGGTGAGGGGGGTTGGCAGAGCTTTCTCTGTTGCTGCTGCCAAACTTTGGAACTCGCTCCCTCAGTCCCTTTTTTTGGCCTCCTACTTGTATGATTCACGGCTGGACTGTGTGGGTTTCTGTGACTATAGCACCTTGACGTCTATGAACATTTGTCGCGTTTTATAAAATTAAAATCAGTCAATCAATGAATTGGCAAGTATGTGTGTTGCGGTGTTAAAAACACACTGAGGTCACATTATAAGTGTATGAGGTGTCAACTGCAAGCAGATGAGCTTAGAAGGTGGTAGTGCAAAAAGAGACACCACAAAAAAACTTTTTCGGCGGCCTGGGTTTAGAAACTATCCCCCCAGTCCCCTCCAAAAATAGCGGAGAACTCCCTACACCTGCTTCTCACCCCGTCTTTTGTCCTGCTCATCTTCTGATAATTAAAACTGTTGTGGTGTGTCCCCGGTTAATTATGGAGAACAACATTTTTTGCAGTTTTCTGTAGTGCGAACTCGCCCCAAAGGTATTGGAGCACTTTACATGAGCACCAGTTACATTACAAATGGTCACACTCCTATATTTTTAGGGCACGGGAAGATTAAGTGATTTGCCCAGAATCACAGGATGCTTGAGCTGACGCCGAGAGACTCGAACCTGGTTCCCCAGTTCTAAAGTCAGCAGCTTTGGTCACAACGCCACACCCTCATGTGTTGTGGAAACGGAGTACAACTATTTATTTCTTCAGGAGGTCTAGCCAGAGAGACAGACAAGACAGGACGGACTTGATTGGAAATCAAGACCCGGCCTTTTGTCTTGTACAATAAAAAATAAAAAAAATAAAAATGCTTTGGCAAAGCAAATAGGTCTCACCTTTGAGGCTATTGGCTCTGCCGTTGCCTTTTGTTCATGCTGTGCATCACGAGCATAGCCGACTTTGGCAATGATATGTAGCCGTGCTGCATAGCAGCGTGGTTGTTGTGCAGCATGGCTAAAAATCATTTTTAAAACTATGATGCATCCAGCGCTATTAGCAAACACAACAAGATGATGGACGGAGTGCTGAAATCGGTCCCAGGATGCTTGTTTTCGGGTCCAGGGAGGACCTGGCCTGGCAGTACGAGCTGGACTTTTCCCATGGGGAACAGGGTCAAGACTGATTTGCATATGGCTGGGTCCAAACTAGAATGGCGTGGCAAGCAGAATAACGATGGATTAAACCTAGATCTATGACTAGGGGTGAATGTTTGACAATATTCAACATTCCGGCCATCTTTTTGTGTTGCATTTAGCACTAAAGCGCTATAGCCCTGGCTGCGTCATAGCATTTTTAAAATTAGTTTTAGCCTCTTTGAAAAGCATCCACGCTGCTGTACAGCATGCCTACAAAACATTGCCAAAGCCAACAGCTCAAATAGGCCAATGCATAATGGTGGCAGGGTAGGCAACTATTTGAGCACAAACATCAGATTCCAAAAGGTGAATACATGTTACCTTAAATTGAAGGATGTTTTGGTAAAATAAATTGTCATGGTGCTGAATGTAGCACAGTTTACTGGTGGCGTCAAATGCCACACGAGCTCTAATTTGCAACTAAATTGTATTGCATGTTGTGACGTTTAGGAGACATTGACATATTTTCTCTAAATAGTCAAGTTGGTGCTACAGTTCAACCGTCATGTAATGTAAGAAGTCTAAAATTATCTTCTTTGAACACAAAGTAGGCGAGAACACCTCGAAGCCACAATATCATGATCGCCTTTGTGTTCTGTAACTTCTGTGTAGAAGAGCCTAATCTCAGTTTTTTTCACTGAGCCAAAAGCTCAATAAGTGTTTTTAGAAAAGTAATGTGTGGGAAAGGAAGAGGGCCTTCTAGTCTGCAAATGCCAGCACAAAGTCTTTTTCTTGTGAATTGGAAGTGCTTCAGAGACAAAATAGCATTTCGCCTAGAGCAATAAAAACCTCCACACTGTTTCTTGCTTACCTCTTTCCCAAATCTACTAAGACCTCTTTGCAAATGTTTTAAAAGTGAAGTGAGACTACAGCTCCTTTCCAGTACAAAAGCTACTTCTGGTAGGTAAACCCAAATTTTGAATAAAAAGTATTTTCTAGAAAGCTGGATTGTGTCTGAGCTTTGCCTGGTAGACTTCAGAGGGCTCTACCCGGGCATTCCTGTAACTACAAAGGCCTCGTCAAGGGAACAATATGTGGCTCTGCATCGCTGAAACTGGAGTCTAGGCATGAAAATCATTTGCGTTCTGCTTTATTTAGCAGCGTCCTATACTGGTGTTCGCACACATTCGTTTAGCCATAAATATGCATGGCTTCATGATTCTTGAAAAAGCTCACCAGCGTCAAGACAACGCCACTTTTTTAGTGATGCATGACAATTAAAACTTAGGCTGCTGCTAATCTGGCTCCCACATACTGCAGTGAGTATATCACCCATTGAAAATGGGCATTTAGGACAAATACTCACATATGCAATGCTTATTTCGGACATTAGGGCCACAGCGCTGCCTGACTTCAAGTGAGTAGGACACTAACGTGTTATACTGTCATATCTTCTGCACCAGAAGCAATGAAAACATCATATGATGTATTACACCATATCCTGTGCAGTTGTTTTGAAGGCTTTGCCAATTGCATCAAAGGAAAATCAAAATATCAAGAACCCCTGCTGTCCCTTTAGAAGTTAGAGGATTTAAAAGCCCGTCTGTGGCCTTCAATAGAGCCAAAAAGACATAGGGGTGCCCTAGGACATCTGTCTTGCTTTGATTTATAGAAGTGCTGTCCCTGACAAGGAGGTGGTGCCGAAATCAGAACCTTCTCTCTTTACCACACTCCCATAAATGTCCTTTTCTATCTCTATTAATTCACTAACAATGCAAGAGATCTTGGTGCACCTGTGATATGGTGGCTTTAGAAGAAACTGGGACTAGGTATAAAGAAATGAATCGGTGGGGGCAAGGCAAAAAAAAACACTTTGAGTTGGCCAGTGTTAAACAGGTCATATTGCTTTTTTACATTTTTTTAAAAGAAAGTACCTGAGTCACAGCACGAGCAGTTGATGGCCTTGCTCATAATCCCACCATTTAA
Organism: Calotriton arnoldi; assembly: GCA_963921515.1. Classification (NCBI taxonomy): domain Eukaryota; kingdom Metazoa; phylum Chordata; class Amphibia; order Caudata; family Salamandridae; genus Calotriton; species Calotriton arnoldi. The sequence goes on along the minus strand of CAWUFW010000231.1, from coordinate 3,282,221 downwards.
ATTCAGAAAGTACATATGGCCCAAACTTAATTTAACAGAGGAGTTCCCATCAGATTCCATGGTCTAGACTTTAATTGGACCAGGTCAGTGTCCAGGTTCCAGTCGCCTCCAATCAATACTTAAATTCAGCTGGATTACAATAGTCTAGCCAGAGAAGAGAAGAAAAGTGTTTTGGAAAGATTCGGTGTATAGATGCATCTATGATCAAACATTAACCTAGAGTGTTTATCGTGACGAAGATATATCTTCCTTTAAAGTCATTCCACGGTTTTGATATTTCGAATGCCAGCAGTTTCCAGTTGAAGATGGCTGCTCTGCATTTTTTTGGAGCTGTTCGTGGAGGCAGTAGAAAACTCAAATGTTGCTTTATTGCTGCTGTAAACTTCCCAGTCCCTTTGTAGCTTGTCCAATTCTGACAATGTCAGAATTGCAGAGCAATGTCATCAGACTTGGAGAAAATAAGGTAGGTTTTTAATCCTATTCAAGGGAGAGAGACCATTGACCTTGAAGGAAATAATTTTGAGGGGTTCAGGATGTTCTTCCATGTGAGCCATCGGGAAAGGGCAGAGGATTGAGTGGTTATGTTTTATTCTTTTAGGGATTCAAACGACGTCTAATTTATTAGTGATATAATGATGCATTTCAACAAAGTGGCTGGGTTTGGGAGGGACTGGTTGGTCTTTAGGGGAAGGTAATTTGAGAGATAACAGAAGGCAAGAAAGAGTGGCATGAAGACGTTGTGGAAAGGGATAGGGCTTTGCTGGTTTTTTGGGACATGTTGTTATAGTAAGAGTGATCCTCTAGTAATGGGTATCCAGTATCTCCCAGAGGAGCGTTTGGGTCGGACCTACTACTTTAGGTGGCAAGCTGTACAATAGACCCACAGGGCCAGCAACAGGTGCATCAGGCGCTGTAAAGTAAATGACATATGGAGTGCATTAGGGTTCACCGATTCTCATTGAAGGGACAGTGGGGGTGAGCAGTATCCAAGCATAGGCAGTGGATCATGGCAGAACCAGTAGGAAGTCCAGTTGATAAGGTGGCAGCGAGGAGGTCCTGTTACAGTATCCAAATGTTAGCTGTATAGGTGAGGTCACATGTAGTGGATAGTAAAGGAGGGACGGAAGACCTCTGGAGCCTGGCAGTGGGTGGTAAGATAATTGAGTATGGATAAAGAAATATTGGCCAGTTATGAAGGCGCATTTGTGACTGCCAAAATTCCAGAAGGCTAATGACAGATGCTAGTGAATGAGGAAGTTCTCAATGGCTCATTAATGTACATTAAGGGTGAGCAAGTATAGGGTAGATTTACAGTGGTCTTGTAGTTGAGGGCTGGTTAACAATTCTATGTAGCCATTACGGGAGATCTGGATTTATCCCAGTCTTTCATAAGGGCCACTACCACTTGATTCAGCCTTCCTTGTCTGAACATCATCAGTAAGCCATGAGATCCTGGTTGTTTGGGGAGCATTCTATTCTGGTTCACCCGGTCACTTCCTGTTGTCCATCATGAATTACAGTGGAACATTCTATCTAATTGGATACCAGGCTGTACAGGAAGCGTTCAAGATCCTAGTGTGCCATATACTCTTTGCAAGTGTTGCTCATCGTCACCAGCATGGTGGCATGTTCTTGGAAGCTGTATTTGATGTCTCAGTTATTCAGGCCAGGGCAAAGTGGCAAGAATTATTTCTGATTTTGGTTTTATTCCAGGTAGTAGTGTGCAAGAAAACGTGCCAGTTGCCCCTCATATGTAAAAGGCAGCTTGTATTACAGCAGGAATGATTTAGAAGTATTACAGGCCATACTCTGTGTGCCCTCTGAAATGTATGGTTGTTTCAATTCATTGGTTGTCTGCTTTGGTGAGAACAGTGAGGAAGTTTCCTACATCTGAACCCTATAGAACTGAATGTTGCTTGTCCTACCAGAAACCGTCCACCAGGTGAGTGACATAGCTGTCCCCAGTCATCATCGTGGTTTAAACGGTTTACCAGGTCATCCATTTACTTTTTTGAAGAGTCAAGGTGCTGATAAAACTTGGCAATATTGGTTCTTATTGCTCGGTTTGGTCAGCAGTAACTCAATGTAGTAGATGAGATTTCAGTTTTCGCACTGGTGTACTATAGGCGAATGGACAAGAATACCACTGTAAACTATGCCGGAGTCAGTGTAGAGATTCCTTAGCTAAATTTTTAGCAGCAGTCTTTGTCCTAAGTAGCGAGGTAATTTGTGTCATCTGGCTCTTAGTTCAGCTTACTGCACCTATCAGGACAACACATGTAAAGTGTGTCAGGGTCTGTAATTATTGTGGGGGGGTGGTAATAGCACAAGAGACTCAGAAATTATCTCAGTAGTGCTAGTGTGGAATATGTCCAAAGTCATTCAGGCCAAGATGAACCCTTTAGCTTGGTAATCCAGCTTGGATCATGGTAGTTTGATTACATTCAGGCTTAAAGCTTGAAATCAAGAAACAGTACCTCAGTTGCTCATCTTTGAGGAAACTTTGGTATCTGCCATCAGGGACGGGGGCTATGTCTTGGGTTTCATACATCTCTTCTGCCTCCTGAGGAATGTAGGTCAGTGCTGAGCGAGGGTGACTACTCAAGGATACATTGTCCCTTCCCTGGCACATTACCAGTAGGAAGTAGGTCTCCAAACTGATGTCAAGTGGGGGGAGGGGGTGTTTCAGGAGTAGTGGCAGTGCTATAGGCATGGTTCACCTGTGAACCCCTACTAGTGTGATGCAGCAGGAATCGCCAAAGAATGCAGGTGGAATCACCACTTTGCTCATAAGGCCTCAAAGTGGAGCATATGGGCCTCATCTTCACCAACTATTGGCAACTCCGCCTTCAGGGTTTAGACTAACAGGAGCCTATGAGTTTCAGGTAGCCATAGGTTGAGTCAAAGGGACTCTGGAGCTTCAACATTTTGCGACCTATCTGTAATTTTGTGATGCACCTAGGTACTTATAGGTCTCATACAAAAAGCCCATTCGCAGTGGGTCTTGGATCAACCGGTCTGTGACCCCTTGGGATTGACTACCAACACAGGGATGGTGACTTGCAAGGAACTGCAGACCAACGTCCTTGCGTTTGCATTTCCAAAGGATAAACATTTTTATTTAAAGCAGCCCTAGTCCTTTATAGAAGACCTTATAGTGAGGATGCTACTTTAAAAATGCCGGTAGGGAAGACTTCAGGGGGAGCATATAGTAGTCCTCTGATATGATTCTTGTTGGTCTTGAGAATATTGGAGACTTTACTATTATTACAGTGATGTCGTCAGGTCGCATCTACTGACCGAATACTGGTTCTTTTACAAACAGATGTCTAAATTTCCAGATTCTGTCATTACTTCAATATCCTTTGAAATGACTAGTTAAACGCACTCTAATTTTGTAGAGTCTGAGAAAGTACCTAAAAATAAGGATTCACAATAGTCACTTTAGTTAGATTGATTCTAATATTTTCGATCTGAAAATTAGATATATTTAATACAAGATTAATGGATTACAGAAGGGTCTTGAGGTTCTTGGTAGTCCTAAAACCATTTTAAACCAGTGTGTTTCAATTCATCATAAGTTCAGCTCCAAGGGTCTCCAGAAGCAATGGTAGTGGTTAATGTCACTCTCGCAGACATTAAAGGGTTGCACTGTCAGTTGAAAAGTCCAAGTTAGAAACTCTACTATTGCTGCACTCTATCCGAGTATTACTGGATAGTTTTCCTTCAATGAAGGGTCTCCGTTCCCTGCTATGGAGAAATCTTCTGTTCACATTTTGGATGTTCCAAAAAAAAAAATACATAATACATCCCAGAAGCCTGAGACTTCCAGGCCTTAGCTCATCTTTATCAAGCTAGTTATTTATGCAAACTTAAACTTTTACTTAGTGTAATAGAGTAAATGAATAAAATGATCATGGAAGTGAAGTTTTCTTCAGCACTCATGTTAATATATCTTGATAACTGATCTTTCTAGCTTTAGGTGCTACACTAGTCAATATTTACTTTTCCATTATCAGATGTTACTAACTAGTTCTTTAGCTGGAGAGTGCTTATGTGATCTGAAAAGTGTCTACATCCTATGTTCTTCTGAATAAATGACAATTACTAGTGTCCAAACCTCTTATGTACTGGCACCAGGAGTTTAATAATTAAATTGCTCCTACTAGCTGAAGGAATATTATCTGAATCTAATTATGTTCATGGCCTTTTGCATGGCCACATACAGGGCAGGTCCCCAAACCCATTCTGTGCAGTACTAAGATCTTGGGTCTAATTTTACTCTGATGCCTGCTTTGTCCCGCATGCCAGTTTAGGTGTTAGGAGCACACAATTTTACATCACTGTACTGAGACAGGAACTCACATTTCTTTGGTGCAACCTTGAGGTCAGTCTCACAAAAGAATTCATTTTGATCAATTTCATGTATGCTGTCCTTACCAAAAATGCAGCTCTGGGATCTTTCAGGACAGCTGGACTCCCCTTTCCCCACCTAAACATCAGGAAAAGTGAACATATATTATTTGCTCTAAAATCTCTGCAGTGGCTCATGTGTTACAGAGGATGCCATTTAAAATCTTGGGTACCTCTTACAGGTCCTAGAATGCAGTTCCTAGAAGCTTGATGCTTAGTGTAGCACAAAATTTATGAGCTCTTTTCTACTGCATGATGTCTGTTTATGTGATTTTCGTGTTGCTTGTTTTTGTTAGTGTGTGTGTGTGTAGATGGTAAGATGTAAGTGTGTGTGTGAATGGAAATTGTCATATATAAACAAGGTTAAAGGGACTGAATAGTTAGGTGAAAATGTCAGTTAAAACATAGAAATTCATCAGTTATAATTATTTTATGTGACTATAACTAGTGCCGTAAAAGAACGATAACTCGCACCACTGCCATGCACAGTGTTATCAATGATGTCATTTCAGATGCTGCAGTGATGTTATCAATGATGTAATTGAACATGACTTGAATGATATATAATCTGTGAGGTCGTACATAGTTAAACGGTATGTTTTAACCAATGCCAGTGGGGGGGGGAGAGATATATATTTTACCTCATTAAAATAATAATACTAATATCTTGCTAGAACATTGCACAGTTTCAGTCAGAAAAACTGGGCTTTACCCTGATAGTGAGGGCCTAGAACATCGGGGTTTCCCCCAGAGGAATGCATCTTGAGTATTAAGACGGCATCAATGCAATAATAAAGTCAGAACACCAAAATATTCCCAAACCAATGTAGTAAAAATGTAATAAGCTAAGTGGCACAAACATTGTCGAAACCAGACTAAGGGAACAGTAGATATCATTTTATAATATTGTAAAAAAGGGTGTGTGTGTGTGTGTGTGTGTGTGTGTGTATTGTCATATATAAACAAGGTTAAAGGGACAGTATAGTTACGTGAAAATGTCAGTTAAAACATAGTTTTAAACTTACAAAACCACTGAAATTCAGCCTGTCAGATGCAAAAACAAATCAGTCTACCTCTGTGAGGCTTTAACTATCTCCTTAAATGTAAATTTGTACAGCTGAATCCCTACCAACCTAATTTTGATAGAATTTTGACAAAAAGCATCAAGAAAACATGAAACTCCAATCCAAGTCAATGAACGGTATTGAACGGGACCTATATGTGAGTTTTAGATTGACCACGATGAGGAGGGGTGGTCAGGTAAGCCTTGGGTAAGGTTGCACTGATCAAACGTTTCAACTTCTTTCTTCCGTTTCCTCACCAGGTCCAGGTATGTTCTGAGGGGCTGGTGTTTAGAAGCCAGTTTTTTAATGCACACTCAACCTCTAAATTTCACCCAAATTAATACTTCTAGCGACACCTGTCTACTAGCAGTTTCTGTTTGCTGTCCCACTGTTTCCTGGAGTGCTCTGCTATGGGGTCTTCAAGATTGCAGGGCCCTAGATCTGGGGCCCAGAGTTGCTAAACTCCGCCCACTGTCTGCCTTGCTAAAAAAAAAACGGGCTTTATACAAGTATGAGGCTGGAAGGCTGGGAGAGCTCCCAGTTCAAAAGCTTTTCTCAGACCAGTCCCTATTTAGGATAAACATGCAAGAAAAGCCTGTCCCAGCCTGGTCCTATGTGAAGCCACGTATTTTGCAGTCCACTCTTAATGCCTGCATTCCAAGATACGTGACCAGTAATTACTTCTCTCAGCCTTCTGACTGGCTTCCTGGGCAGAGGCCTAGTTTGCACCTGACCAAACACCTAATTAGTGTCAGGAAGGCAGAGCCCAGAAACAAATGAATTACATTTTGCTGAAGCTTCCTGGCAGCATAAAGTAGATTTTTCTAAAACGACTTGTACACTATATTTAGCTAGCATGACCCTTTACTATAGAACTAGATTTTGATAATCGTAAAAAATAAACTTTAATAAACTCTGCAGCATTTTCCTAATCTGACTTGTGAAAGAATGCATGTAATCACTAGCAGGCCTCCTCCACAGTAAATCCACAGTGACTATGCAGTCATGCGCGTGCTTTGTAGCTAGTCTCTCTAGGGCCATGCTTTTATTATGATTTAGCAAATCACAGTTTTCCACATTAACCTGTTTTGTCAGTAATAAGGTGCACACAGAGGCGACTTGACTAATGTTTAAAATTAGATTTTTCTACTTGTCCAGGACGGGTTTGTTTGACATGTTCCGCTGCAGTCAGTGGTAGGCAGTCTTTTGCAGTTATACAAGTGGGTGAAATGAAATGTGCACTGCAGTCCCCATGTGACTTATAATGTTTGTCACTGATGTGTTTCTTGCATCAGGCTACTATGGTTTTTCTTAAAAATCATTTCTCCTCATACCACGCTACCGTTATTTCTTATGTAGAAAATATCTGTGACTCTAATTTGGCCCCTAATGTATAAGGGAAAAGCAAATCTCATAATGTAAGTTCCAGCCCAACGCTATGTGTACAGCACAAAACGTTTCTAACTGCGCAGCTAAAGAAACCCAGCAATATTGTTCTGTTTTAACACCCGAGACAGCTTTTTTTTTACTAGCAATTTTGTTAAATGTATAAACTTGGTTAAAATGGAACTTGAAAAATTGCAACACATTTAATATCTTGCAACTATTAACTCCGGAAAAACTGTTTCCTTGAAATAGGAAGTGTATAAACTATGATACACAGTCTTCTATATGCTAATGAATTGCTTTGTCTACCCTAGCCTTTGATTAATCATAGAAACAAATGCTTTTTTAAAAATGTATACTCCATGGATCTGAGAAGATGAAGTCACTAAAGCTCTTTATTTATTCAGTGTATTCTATTTTGTGATATTGTAGCAATTTTATCAATTAAACAAATAATTCATTATATAACTTAAAAGAATACATCATGTTTAGAGGTCAGATCTCCTGGGATGCTGAATGCCAGTCTAATAGTACAAAGAGTCAAATTGACCCAACAAAAAAATGGGATACCACCTAAACATAGTTTCTTGCACATACACAAGTCTGTTGGACGTCTCTGACAGCTGTTAAATCATGGTATATTAGATATGTCATGGAATCAAATTTATTGCCAACATAATCTAGCCTGATCCATAGCCGTTTTATTTGCCAATGAAAGTAGTAGGAACACTGTATTTAAAACTTTAGAGTAGTAGTCATTTTGTGCCTTAATCTTTCTCTGATAAAGTGAATAACTTTCAATTCATTCTCGAATATAGCATTAAAGGGTTTGTCAAGGTCTGGTCTCTGATTAAAGGACCGTTCCAAACTGGATAAAGTATTTGATTGAAGCATTCAGTAAGTACTCAATTGTTTTTGTGGATCAAATGAAAGGTATCATGGTACAAGTGCTTGCAGGTGTGGCTTACTGGGGACGAATATTTAGCATTTAGAGGAAGTAGGAATATATTTTTGTAACTATGGAAGTCCATCTAATTTAACAATTGTAATGATTACCTAGAAGCGGTGGATGTGACTATCACAAAGTATTAGTCATGGTAATGGAGAGTGCATGAGTCATGCAATGGATGGTCAAAAGCATACCGTTGTGTTTTCTGTGTTGGGATCCGATGGAGCTCTGCATGTTTCAGATTTAATGGTGAGGTTATAGAACTGTTGCTATGCTTCGGTCTAAAATTACACACGTCCACATAGAATTATTTGGGAGAAATTTAGAGGGAGGGCAAACCTCAAAAGCATGGTCTAAGAACAGGAGAATTTGAGCCAAATTATTTCAAATGGGTTTTTAAATCTGGCTTAGAGGTCAGTGAGAAATGTATATTGGGAAAAGTAAATTTTGTTGAACGACAATGCCATTCTTTCCTGACCTCCTCATCTAGAACTTGTGGTTTGGTTCATCCAGATACAGTGCCTCATATGCTAGCCGGTGTTGTGGTATGCACAAGTTAAGGATTTGGATCCAGAATTGTTAAGAGGCATACATGCATCATGTTATATGGTAGTAGATATAGTTTATCTTAACTTTGTCGAGCGAGTTGTACTTCTGGTGGCAGCTAAAGTCTTCATAGGTGTTGCCATACCACTATCTCAGACTACATCTGAAGTCAGGAGGTTGAATGTTATTCATTGCACCAGATTGAGCTTTCCAGTTCCTATGCTGTTCGACTTGGTGATAGCTGCAACATTGTTTCAGCCTTCGATAACAGTTTATCTGAAAGAGACACGTTAGTGACAGATTCCTTACCTTAGAATATCCCCAGGCGTCAGGCTGGATCCGGAAAGTTTTTGCGTAGCAGTACCCTTGCGCGTCGGTAGGCGGCGTCGTGCGGCTCCGCGTCCGTCGTCGGCGTCGTGATCGCCGGGATGACGTTGCGGGCAGTACTTAGATGCCGCCCCTGCGCGCTGACGTCAGTTCTTCTTTTTCCGCGCCAGTAAGCGCAGATCCGGGAAGAGCAGTGCCCTAGTCAATTTTTGACTAAGTTTTTTGTGAATTTTTTCACTGTTTCTTTTCGAGTCTTTAACGACTCCTAGGTGTCGTAGGGATGCCCGGCTTCAAGCCATGCGACGCCTGTGGTCGAATGATGTCGATCACAGACCCGCATCTAGAGTGTCTCTTTTGTCTCTGCCGAGACCACGACACAAAGTCGTGCCCTGATTGCCGGAAACTTCACCCGAAGGCTTTGCGAGAGCGGTCTCGAAAGCTACTCGAGGTCCGGCAGTCGGCTCTGCGCCGCACCAATCCCCGGTCCCGGGAGAGGTCGAGGGGCCGGTCGCGGAGTCCCAGCCGGTCGTCGGAGTCCAAGTCTTCGCGCTCCTCTGGTAAGTCGAAGCACAAAAAGTCTAAGAAGCGTCATCGCTCTAAGACTTCGCCTCGCCGGTCTCGCGACTCGGCTGAGGTCCCTGTCGGCACCGTCCCCGCGGCCCCGGACATGCCTATAGAGCCGCCCCCGCATTACCCGTCCTTTCCGGGTTTGGGGGCGACTCTGGCCAAAATACAGGAATTCCTGTCGGCCATGGCCCGCCTCTTGGGCCTCAAGGTCCCTCCGGTGCGCCTTCGGGCCCCGCGGGCCCTGATGGGGTTGCTCCGGCGTCGCCGTCGACTCCGGTCCCGGCGCCGCCTGTCCCACCAGCCTTCATCCCGGCCTCGGCTCCGGCCCCGGCCTCGATCCCGGCTCCGGTGGTACCGCAACCCCCATCGACGCCGGTTGACCTAACCACGCCTCCGCCGACGCCGATGTCCCAGGAGCCGTTCCTGATGCCGTCCGGGGCTCCGGACGGCGTCGTTCCCCGGCTCTCTCCGGCTCCGGACATGGAGCCGGACCGACGCCGCTCCGGCGCCGATGAGACCTTGGATCCCAAATGTCCCTCCTCCTCCATATTTTGAACCTGAGGAGGACCAAGAGAGCTGGGAGGGGTCTGAGGACCCTCTCAAACAACAGTGTGAGTATGATCCGGACTGGGCTGAGGAACTTGGGGATGCCAGTGTTCTAGACACCTCCCCTGACACTGGCATGCTGTCTCCTCCCGTGGCTACGGAGGAGGGAGCTAATTTTGCAACGGTGTTGCGTAGAGCAGCTGGAGCCTTACATCTCCAATTGCCTACTGTGGCTGTCAGGACTAACCTCCTGACGGAAGTGCTTCAGCCGGCAGCTTCCTCCTCGGAGACTGTGCTGCCGTTTAATGATGCACTCACTGACGTTCTTTTGGGTGCCTGGTCCAAGCCCACCACAGGGGCTCCTGTGGATAGGAACGTGGCCCGACGCCATCGCCCTGCTCCGGGCGACCCCTTGTTTCTCTCCCAACATCCCACCCCGAGAGCTTGGTTGTCCAAGCCTCTGCCTCCCAAACCGCCTTCCCTACCGCCCCTCCGGATAGGGAATCCAAACGCCTGGACCAATTTGGGAAGAAGGCTTTTTCTTCCTCCAGTGCTGGCTTGCGGTCCGTCAACACCGCTTGCCTTTTGGGCCGATATACCCACTCCCTGTGGGATTCGGTGGCGGCTGTTTTGCCGCAGTGTTCTGAGGAGGTCCAGACACTGCTTACCCGCGCCATTGCGGAAGGGCGAGATGCGGCTAAATACACCATACGTTGTGGCCTTGATACCGCCGACTCGCTGGGCAGATCGCTTGCAACGACGGTGGCGCTACGTCTCCACGCCTGGCTGAGAACAACTGGTTTCTCGGGTGATGTCCAGAATACACTCATGGACATGCCCTTTGATGGAGTCGGTCTTTTTGGTTCAAAGGCAGACCATGCGCTGGAGCATTTTAAGGACTCACGGGCTACTGCCAAGTCCCTGGGCCTTTCTGTTGTACGCCCTCCGCTAACCTCTGCTTTTCGCCCCTTTCGTGGCCACGGAAGGGGCGCCCAGTCACGTCAGCTGCCCAGCCACCGGCCCGCGCAGCAGCGTCTTCGCGTGGCCGAGGGCGTGGATACCGCCGTGGCGGTTTGGGCAACCAGCGTGCGGGTCAGGCCACTACCTCCAACCCGTCCGCGGCCTCCAAGCCCTCCTAGTCCTTCCTTTCCGGTGCACAGCACGCCAGTAGGGGCAGGGTCCGCCATCACCTTCACCACTGGCGTCCCATCACCTCGGACAGGTGGGTCTTGGACATTGTCCGAAGGGGCTACTCCCTCCCCTTTGAGACCACCCCCCCAGCCATGCCACCTCAATTCCACCGCATGTCAGGGGATCACTTGGTGCTTCTGCAGAAGGAAGTTTCGGCCCTCTTGGCCAAGAGGACCATCGAGCATGTTCCGACCCCAGAAGTAGGACGTGGTTGCTACTCCCACTACTTTCTGGTGCCCAAAAAGGACAAGGAGGACATGCGTCCTATCTTGGACCTCCGGAACGTCAATCGCTTCCTCCGGAAGGAGAAGTTCAAGATGCTCACCCTAGCTCAGGTCTTGACTGCCCTCGACCCTGGAGACTGGTTGGTAGCGTTGGACTTGCAGGACGCTTATTTTCACATCCCTGTCCTGCCGGCCCACCGGCGTTACCTGCGGTTCACGGTAGGCCTCGAGCATTTTCAGTTCACCGTGCTCCCCTTTGGCCTTACAAGTGCCCCTCGGGTGTTCACGAAAGTGATGGCGGTGGTCGCAGCTCATCTGCGCCGGGCAGGGGTTCCAGTCTTCCCCTACCCCGACGACTGGCTGCTGAAGGCGGGCTCGTCCCAGGCAGTCGTCTCCCACCTCCAGACTACGGCCGAACTCCTGCACTCGCTGGGGTTCTCCATCAATGTGCCGAAGTCGCATCTGATTCCTTCTCCACAGCTCCTTTTCATCGGAGCAGTTCTGGACACGACGCAGTTTCGGGCCTCTCCTCCCGAACGGCAAGTCCGGGATATTCAGGCTATGATTCCGATCTTTCAGCCTTTATCCTGGGTTTCGGTACGGATGACCCTGAGGCTGCTGGGCCTCATGGCCTCCTGCATCCTGCTGGTCAATCATGCCAGATGGCATATGCGGGCTCTGCAGTGGGACCTGAAGTTCCAGTGGGCGCAGCACCAGGGCAACCTGTCCGATCACGTCCAGATCTCGGAGGGGACTGCAAAACAGTTGCAGTGGTGGCTCTCGAACCGGCAATGGGTCATGGGCAGATCCCTCTCCCTTCCCCAGCCAGAGCGCACAGTTGTGACGGACGCGTCCCTTCTGGGATGGGGCGGTCACATGGGAGAGGCGGAGATCAGAGGCCTCTGGTCTCCGGCGGAGTCCCGGCTCCATATCAACCTTCTGGAGCTCCGGGCGATCCGACTTGCACTCAAGGCATTCCTTCCCTCTGTCAAAGGGAAGGTAGTGCAAGTGTTCACAGACAACACCACCGCCATGTGGTACTGCAACAAACAGGGCGGGGTGGGGTCGTGGACCCTCTGTCAGGAGGCTCTGCGCCTCTGGACATGGCTGGAACATCAGGGCATGTTCCTCATGGTTCAACACCTGGCAGGTTCCCTGAACGCCAGGGTGGACGAACTCAGCCGCAGGTGCATGATGGATCACGAATGGCGTCTTCACTCGGAAGTGGCGCAAGGACTCTTTCTACAGTGGGGAGAGCCTTGGTTAGATCTATTCGCCACCGAAGAGAACGCGCAATGTCATCAGTTCTGCGCATTGGAATTTCCAAGGCGGCACTCGCTCGGCGACGCTTTTCGTCGCGAGTGGAGTTGCGGTCTGTTGTACGCCTTTCCGCCTATACCACTTCTACCCAGAGTGTTGAAGAAGATTCGGCACGACCGGGCCCAAGTCATCCTTGTGGCTCCGGACTGGGCTCGAAGAGTTTGGTATCCCGAGCTACTCAGTATGAGCGTAGATCCCCGATCCGTCTGCCTTTTCGGGAGGATCTTCTGTCGCAGCAGCAGGGGACGGTCCTCCACCCGAACCTGTCCAGCCTCCACCTGCTTGCGTGGAGATTGAGCGGCGGCAGTTGATTCCTTTCGACTTGCCTCCCGAAGTTTGTGATGTGATTCTGGCAGCCAGGCGTCCCTCCACTAAGGTGGTATACGCCTGCAGGTGGAACAAGTTTGTGGCATGGTGCACAGCAAAGGCTGTGAATCCCCTTTCTGCCCCTCTTTCTGAGGTTCTTCTGTTCCTTCTTTCCCTGGCCCAACAGGGTTCTGCCCTGGGTACCATCAAGGGCTATCTTTGTGCCATCTCGGCCTTCCTCAGGCTTCCTGATCAGCCCTCCATTTTCAAGTCCCCTGTTGTTAACAGGTTTCTAAAAGGCATTACACACCTCTTCCCTCCTGTTCCGTTTGTGATGCCTCAGTGGGACTTGAACTTGGTTCTTACCTTTCTTATGTGCGCTCCCTTTGAGCCTCTACATAACTGTCCTCTTCGTCTTCTTACTCTGAAGACAGCCTTTCTGGTGGCCATCACCTCCGCTCGGCGGGTGAGTGAGCTCCAGGCTCTTTCATGCAAACCTCCCTTTCTGTCTGTCCATCCAGACAAGGTTGTTCTTAGGACGCGTCCGTCCTTCTTGCCAAAGATGGTTACTGCCTTCCACATTGGGCAGACCATCACTTTGCCCACCTTCTTTCCGCCTCCGCATCCTTCCAGAGAGGAAGAGAGGCTCCACCATCTGGACCCAAAACGTGCGCTTTCTTTTTATATCAACCGCACTCAACACTTCCGGGTGGAGGACCAGCTCTTTGTTGGCTACGTGGGCCCCAAAAAAGGTCGGGCGGTGCACAAGAGAACCATCTCCCGCTGGGTAACCTTGTGCATCAAAGCCTGTTATTCTTTGGCTAAGAAGGAGCCTCCTGTTGGGCTGCGTGCCCATTCCACCAGGGCAACGGCTGCTACCACGGCTTTAGGCCGCGGTGTTCCGCTGCAGGATATCTGTCAGGCAGCTACGTGGGCCTCCCTGCACACGTTTACAAAGCATTACTGCCTTGACAGTCCGGTCCGGAGGGACGGCTTCTTTGGCCGCTCTGTCCTCCGGGACTTCCTTGTCTGAATCTGTTCGCAGACCCACCACCGGGGTTGGTATTGCTGGGGTATCTATTCTAAGGTAAGGAATCTGTCACTAACGTGTCTCTTTCAGATGCACAAGTTACTAACTTGTGTAACGATATATCTGTAAGAGACAGTAGTTAGTGACAGATTCCTTACCGCCCCACCCATCCTCCCCGTTCTGCGAACTGATTTCTACGGTTAAGGACATCCCTTTCAGGGCCCTAGTATTTTTCAGACACCTATGTCAGCTTCTTGCATGGCTCTGCGTTCCTGGCGCGGAAAGTCGTGTACAGAACTGACGTCAGCGCGCAGGGGCGGCGTCTAAGTACTGCCTGCGACGTCATCCCGGCGATCACGATGACGACGACGGACGCGGAGCCGCACGACGCCGCCTACCGATGCGCAAGGGTACTGCTACGCAAAAACTTTCCGGATCCAGCCTGATGCCTGGGGATATTCTAAGGTAAGGAATCTGTCACTAACTACTGTCTCTTACAGATATATCGTTACACAAGTTAGTAACTTGTGCATTTGCATTCTCCTGGAAGTACATTTTTTTTTTCTTGATGAGGTTCATGGCTGGATCAAATGACAGGGATTTTTGTGAAAGAGGAGAGTTAATGTGGAAGCATGGACATGCATTTGGAAGGGAGCTCACAGAGCATCTGAAGCATCAGATTATTGGACCACGTGTGAGAACTAGGAAAACTTGATTATTGCGACCAGAAGATGCCCATTGGCTAAAGACAAGGAACAGCTTCTGTTGTCTTTAAGGATGACCTAGTTGTATGCCAAATTTTACAGAAGCATAATGGTTGGAATTAAAAAGATGCTTAGGAACAGGGTGAAGGTTTGGTAGAGTAAGGACAGATTTGATGCAGAGAATTTGCAGTACTGATAAAAATGGTAGTGGTGTGGAAAATGCCATTGCATTCATCTTTAGGTTTTATAGCTTAGAACAAGAAAATTATTTATGCATAGGTCTGGGTTCTAAAAATGTAAGGGTTTTATATGGAAGTTACATTGGTTATTAGGAAAGAGCATGCGTCTGTGAGGGGGCTTTTAAATAATTAGGCAATGAAAGTGTGTCAGTAACAATTTGTAGGTGTTATATGTATCGAGGATTGAACAATTAGAGCTCAATATATGTATATATGCGTTTGAAAATCAAGTAAAATTGTAGACTGTTTGCCAGGGATTCTGATATATTAGAAGTTGAAGTAGTTCAGCTTGAGGTGTCAGTGTATTTAATGTTTACTGGTGAAGGCGTAAAGGAAGAGGACCTGAGAAGCACTTCTCAAATTGATACGGGTTTGCAGGAAGCTTCTAATCTTTTAAATGGAATTTCCTTTAAATAGATAGGGAGATTTAAACTGAAAGCATACTGGGCAAAAAAAGAGGAATTTTGCTTTCATTGTTTTTAGTTGAGACGTTAGTTATAAATACTAAATTCATAAAAACAAATTATTTGACAGCAATGTTCAATGTGAGAAATAAAAAGAACCCATCACCAGAAACCGAAAATTCTCATCCTTAAATTAGGGGCCGATGGTCAACAAAATCCTCTCCTGGGTTGTTTTTTTTTAACAATTGTTTTTATTGAAAATAATTTCTAAAGACAGTGGTCCCCAGACAGAAATTAAGTTACAAATAAATATAGACCCAATCAGTACTATATTGTAGACATCTGTCTAGCCGGACAGATATTTAATATGCAGTCAAATAATGTTTACAGACAATAAACATGGAACAGTTTAAGTGGGACACAAGCCTGCATCCAACTTAGCAAGAAAGACGTACAACATAAAGTAAGGGGTTCAGGCAAAGGAAATTGTTTGTTTCAAGCACATTTTTAATAGAACAAACAGAATATACATGAGACACCATTACATAGAAATTAGGACATTTTCAAAGGGTGTATATGGTGTACAAGGTGTCGACGGCGTTTCGATCCCTTAAAAGAATAATGGGATCATCCTCAGGACATTATAAATAACATGCCTGTTTCCATATGGCATAAATTGCCAACGTGAAGAATGGAGCTGTGACAAAGGGTCTTGAGAATCAAGAAGAACGGAAGGCCACCGGCATAGGATCTGTAGGGAAGGTGATCTTAGTTATAATCCTGGGAAGTATGCACCGGAGTCAAGGTTCCGGTAAGGGAGTTCCATTGTGGACATAATTCCAATGAAAACCAAGCCGCATTAACGGTCTTGAGCCGTATTACAGGCCAGTGCGTATGTAATCTTGGGTCCGTCACATCCTGGGTGTTTCCGGTCACAGTTGGATGCAGGCTTGTGTCCCACTTAAACTGTTCCATGTTTATTGTCTGTAAACATTATTTGACTGCATATTAAATATCTGTCCGGCTAGACAGATGTCTACAATATAGTACTGATTAGGTCTATATTTATTTGTAACTTAATTTCTGTCTGGGGACCACTGTCTTTAGAAATAGTTCAATTACCCAAAGGTCCCTGACCGATTGTATTTGGGTCTCCTTGTTTTTTCATAGCATTTATTGAAAATAAGGCATTCAGTCGCATATATAATATTAGTCAGTACATGTTGCAATATATATGGTCTACAAACTTTATCAAGCACATTTTCGGTTTCCTTTATCCATCCCCCTTCCTCCTGTTCCATCGATGTTCCGTCGGTTCCATCTCCGTGGTCGGCGAGACACATGTCACCCCTATAAACATTCCACTTTCCCCACTTTTTATCCCAATTCTTGGGGCAGCCTCTAGATTTAAAAACTTCCTTTTCTGCAACCATACATTTATCCAGGTCCCATGCCCAGTTTCTAGAAGATTGAGTGTCAGCTGCTCCCCACTTGGTAGCTATGTTCCGTTTCACCAGTGTGTATTCTAGGGCAACCCACTGTTGCTCCACCTCAGTAAGGTTTGTTGCCTCCCAAACATTGAGAAGCCCTAATTGTGGAGTCAGTGTGATGTCTTTCTGTAGTGCTTGTTGCATGTGCTGTGTAGCCCTCTCCCATAAGGCCTGTATAGGTGAACACTGCCATATGATGTGGTAGAAGGTTGCCTCCCCGTTGCAACGGCGGAGGCACAGAGAGTCCTGTCGGTTCCCGATCTTTGCAAGGGTGATGCCTGTGAGTTACGTTCTGTGTAGGACCTTTAATTGAACAAGACGCAGCCGGAGAGGGACATCCGCCTCCCTCGGGGACATCAGCGCTGTTTGCCAGTCATCAGCCTCAAGCCGCCCCAGGTCCGCATGCCATTTATCTCTAAGAGATTGAAACGGGTCTGGTAGATTGTTACAGAGCTTTCGGTATGTAAGTGACACTGCTTTTTTGGTCAGCGGCTCAGAGAGGAGACGATCCTCAAGGGGAGAGGATTCCGGCAGTTCGTTGGCATCCCGGAGAGCTGTTGTAAGAGCGTGACGAATCTGGAGATAACGAAAGATCTCCCCCTGTGCGAGTTGGGACTCCTTTCTTAGTTCAGTGAATTGCAATATTTTACCCTTTTTCCATAGGTGACCTATCGTCGAGATACCGATAGTATGCCATCTATCGAAGCCGGGCTGGTTGCAGAGGGTACCTAGCTTTTGGGTCTACCACAGCGGGGTTGCCCTGGTCAACACATCAAGCCAGCCAAGTCTTCGGTTTGCCCGACGCCAGACATCCACCGTGAGGGCCGTAGGGCCCAGAAAACGTCCTCTCCCGGCTTTCAAATAAAGGGCCCCCAGGTATCCCTCCCGACCCATTTGGTAGCTATCTAGAAAGAAGGCGGGGTCCGTCGGGGGGCGATATAACCATTGGTTCACTACCACCAGCTGTGAAGCCCAATAGTACAGTCGGATATCTGGGAGCACTATACCCCCGTCGTACCATCCCTTGGTTAATTTAGTCATGGCGATACGGGGTGCCCTACCAGCCCCACAGCAGAGTGCGAACCTCACTCTCAATATTTTTAAAATAAGAGTCGGGGATCCTATATGGGCAGTTCTGAAGTGCATACAGGAAACGGGGGACCTCTCCTGGTTTTTGACTAATTTCTGAATGGGGCTGGATGCATTCAGCATAGCCTTCCGTAGCCCCTTGGTAGGGTTACAGGGAATTGGATTTGGGTTACGAGAGGCCAAGGTCTACCAAACTTCTGGCAATTGTTGGAAGGCTGGGGGCAGGAAAGGCAGGCAGTACATACCTCCCTGGCCATAGGGCAAGCCTGCCTCTACCACTCACCATAACCCTTTAGTAAATCCGAGGGGAATTTAAATTGTGTGGGTGGCAGGAGCTAAAAAAAACGGTTATCCATTTGTGTCGGAGAGCATGATTAAATCAATGGAGCCACTATTACTAGAAAGAGACATCCCAGTGGGGCCATTTTAAATATATAGAGTTGGTTAATAAGGCAGCGAGAACCCAGTAGATTACTGGTGAAGAAGAACTCAGAAAACATGAACTCCTACAAACTATAATATCTTAAGGACATAGCGCTCACCTGGTCACCTGCCTGTATACAGCTGTCCTACACCTGATCGCCTGCCTATTTACAGCTGTCCTGTCTATGACTAAAACAAGTCTGAAACACATATGGGAAGCAGACTTCGGATTTACCTTACAGATAAAGAGGGGTAACACACCTTAGAACACACACACACACAAAAGGTATCTAGAAATACTAGATTCACATCTATTCAGTTCAGCTACTCACACAGAACTTACCTAACACCAAAACGACTTAACATACATAAGCAGAGGAGGTAGGCCTGCCCTAGATGCACTAAAGTAAATGTAGACTCCTGCCATGTGACATCGGGCTGCCCCATAATTAGCAGTCACTGGAGAGAGATTACTAAAACTTTTGAAAACACACTAGAACGTAGTAACCTGTAGCATCCATGCATTGCTCCTTAGGCTTGTTCAAATGACAAAACCCAAGACAGTGGGTAATAGGTTCCTCGACCTAGCCTCGATTAGAGAAAAAAAC
This sequence comes from Calotriton arnoldi, assembly GCA_963921515.1. Taxonomy (NCBI): domain Eukaryota; kingdom Metazoa; phylum Chordata; class Amphibia; order Caudata; family Salamandridae; genus Calotriton; species Calotriton arnoldi. The sequence continues at coordinate 3,263,395 of CAWUFW010000231.1, read as the reverse complement.
AAAAGTGATGTTGTAGTCAGTGACGGACCCTTCCCTGTTGCTCGTTGGCACAGAGAAGTAATAATCTGGTCTGTAAGTGAGAGCAGAGCACTACATAATGAGGAAAGGGAAGGACTCCTGAAAAGGCACAATTGTGGGATGGTACATTAACAGCTTTCGAAAGTATAGGTGCATGTACGACTGGAGATACAACCAATAAGAGCTCTACAACTGAGATGGGGAAACACTAGCAACAGAGACAGGCCAGACTCACCAAGAAATCAACTAACCTGATTGTTACCACATGCATAATACAAGGGGAAGGAAGTAATCTATATATAATATATGAAGAGATATACTCCTAACAGTACCAGCAGGAAACAGGTCGTTATGCCAGAAAACACTGACACACCCAGGCACAATCAATATGAATATAGCTTGCATATCTCCACATGCGTGTTTTATTAATTTGTTTAAGGGTTGAAAGATAAGTCACTACAGTTAGCACAGTACATATATCTGTAACCATGAACAATCTCTGATGTAGTACAAAAATGGCAAAACCAAATATGATTGCAGTTTCAACTAGCTGAATGTGATGTGAAAAAGGCGTTGATTTGTCAACTAAATGCGCCAAGAGAAAGCCCAACAGTGTTGCATTATTACTTCTGGGCCCAGAGCGTGGAGACAAGCCAGCATCCTTTGCTGGGGGAACCACCTGAACTGTTACTCTTGGTTAAATTGTGACTGCAGCTTATGTTTGTAGGAGTACATCTGGGGGCAGTTTCGTCCTTCAGGAAGAGGCGGTTTTGTCCATCAGGAAGAAGCTTGACCATGAGAGGCTATTTGCTCAATCTGAGGGGAATGGTTTCTTAATGGGTCTGCTGTGTAGATTTCCAACGTTTAGGAAACACCTAGATGGGAACTCAACATAGTGTTGGTTTGCCTCCCGTTGGAGCCTTTTAAGTGAATGCAGAACCCAACTCTCAAGTTTCTTTCTTGAAAAATGGGCTTCCTGTTGGATATCACTTAGGCTAGGTGATGGCATAATTCAAGCATTTTCTTTTCAATATTCATATATCAAGTTTCACAAAGACGAGGCCATACTGTAAACAACCTGTTGTTCATGCCAAAGATGGTTGTAGGAGTTTAATCTTAACTGCACTGTGTCCTTTCTGGGTTTTATGTTACTGATGTCCAAGACAGAGAGACTGCTGCCTACATATCTTTTCATTTCAGAACGTCAGCAGTTTATGGCCTCTAGAAGGCCCCAGGCGGAGCCAGCTGGTGCCTAAGGCTACCATAGCCAGTTGACTCAAAGACCACATCAAGTTTGCTTAACTCAAAGTGGATATGCAACTGCTCACTCAAGAAGGGAGGGTCGCCATGGTGGCTTTCTGAGGCCAGTATACAAGTTGTGGACATCTGCAGAAACACAACATGTAAATTATCCTTGATCTTGCACAAACATTCCTGTCATGTTGATGTGAAGGCCAGTGATGCCATGAACTAAGCACTGCTGAATGATGCTATAACGCTTTACATGCCTCTTTCTTACTTGGGATTTTATTCAGATGGCATGTGAACCTCTAAATAATCCCATGCTTGAGAAGTAGAAATTACTTACTTGTAAAGGTAGTTCTCCAGCATTGATATATTTAATAAATTCACATGCGTCCATCCAGTGCTCCCTTGTGAGGAGTTTGCTGCAGTGCATGGAGGTAAGGGAAAATATGAGCACAACTGCTCACTGAGCTACAAGCAAATGGTGAGCTTAAGTGATTGTAGAATAGAGTCCTTTTTGCTTAGAAGCAGTAATTGCGTCAGGTTTTACAGGGGGATTCCCCGCTTGATGTTAAGAGCTATCAGAAAGCATAAAATATAAACAATACCAATCCTGGATAACCCGCTTTACAAGTAAGTAATTTATGCTTTCCTCTTATTGGATGCAATATCAAGCAGTGCTAAGCACACAACTACATAGCACTTTTTACCGCAGACATACTGCTCTCACTAACTAGCTACGCTCTCTGCCGGTGAAAATGTACATGTATGAGGTTTATTACCCCCAAATTGTCCTCTCCTGTGAGATCCAATATGATGCAACTACTTTGCAGGGCTGATCCAATAAGATTAACTCTTTGCCTCAAGCAACTTTATATAACCATTTTATTAAAGAAACACAAAGTAATTATATTTGTTGTTTTTCATCTCAAAATATTCTGTCCATTTAAAACGTGCAACATTCCAAAAATGTCTTCAACGGTTTCAAAATCTGTTTATATTTTAACTTTTAACCACATAAATGGTTTACACCATGTGCCTTCTTTGGCCTTAGGACTGCTTAGTAATACAGAAATTAGAGAAGAGCGAGTTGTGGGGCAAATCAAAGGCAGGCTAACTAAATATAAGAATAAAAATAAGTCCCATATTTCAGTTTCCCTCTCCCTAAAGGCCTTTATCATATCCTTGAGTCTCCTTAGCTTTAATAATTAAAATGTGTTTTACCTAACCAGCCCCCTAGACAGACAGTCATGTCACTCCGTATGTGAAGAATGTGGCATCAGCGACCTTGTCCAGCATCCTAAGATTGGTCTCGGCCTTATTGTGCCTGCAGTGGGCGTTGATGTGAGCACACACTGCTTTTCTTCGTAAATTCCACTCTAGCTGTACAACACTATGCTGTTGTCATGTCTCTCTTGTATACCACTAGTGGTAGTGCCTTCTTCCCACTGCCGCATAGCCTGAACCTTAGCTATTAGTTTCTCACTTAAACTAAGTTCAGTGAGTTTCTGCTCAGCCATTTAATTGCACACATTCACATTGTTTTCAGTAGATTATATACCTTGGGACACAGGAGTCCTGGTACTTCCAAACATAACGCCATATTTTCCTGAAGACATGTGGACAGTAAATGGGAATCTCATATCCAGGAGCCTGTCTCGAACAAGGACTCACTATTTTGGCTGTATTTGCCTCTGAGTTGTGGATACTCTGCCTAACCAAGCCACTATGAGACAATCAGTAAACCTCACCTGTTGAGCTCTTCTCTTCCTTGCTGCTGCAGAACTCTGCATACTTATCTTGGGTGAGCTCTGCATTCATGGAGGAGGTGTAGGAGATATAGGATTGAGATTCACAAGTCTCTCTGCTCAGGATGCTCATTGATTGTTGTTTCAGAGCAAACTACTTGTTCCCCTTCAGGTCTGCTTCAGTGCCTTCCAGGCAATAGATCACAGGGAGAGGGTCTCTTAAGGATCTAAAGAACAGAGCTTGCTTTGTGTTCCAGGGGCACTTGTTTTGGCTCAATACTTGTTGGTTACACCACATCACAAACCACTTTTAATATCCTGCTCCCCTGGTTTCAGTTCTTACTCTGACAAGTCGAAGAACTCCCATGCATACCCCTTAAAGGTGAGGCTATCCATTAACACTGTTTACAAAAATATTTGGTGGATACCTCCTACCTGTGGTTACAACTAGGCAAGCACCATGGGATGCAAAGCTTGTTATTCAATATGGAACATACTGTGCCATTTCAAACTGCTGGTAGCAAGTGGCAGAACATATTGACTGTACTATATTCCCTTCAATCACCTTTTGACTCTACCTGACCATTGCTTATAACCGTCTTTTCCCTTCCAGTCCATTGATGTTCTCTTTGTAAGTTTGCAGATGCATATAAAAGCACATTATGGTTTGTTTAAAGTCCTTAAATGCAACCTCTCCTAGGCCATTGTGAATAAATATGAGTTGCTACTAGGTTATCTATTTGAGCTGCCAACATAGCTTTAGTTCCTGTTTTTATTATTTCATCAGCTGCTATCACCAAGCCCTTTCATGAACTTGCAGTGTATTGAATGTGAACTCTGTGAGAAGGAATAGCCTTACTCCTTGCTGTGAAGGTGATGAGTAAGCTACTTAACCATAAATGATAACCATCAAGGTTTAAAAACGTAGCTGGGGATTGTCCTTGTAGCTCATCCCAGCCTGCTGTGCTTTACCTTGCTAATATCCGTTGACTTCTGAGTAGAGTTGTCACAGTGGATCTAGTGGTAACTTGCATTCTCTACACATATTCCCTGGCATGGTGGGTGAATGGACATTTGTGTAAGGGGAATAATCATTTGCAGATCACAGGTTTAGCATGTTCCACTGGTGAGCCAATCTTTAATTTGTGAAAAGCAACATTATACACTTAAAACAACCCTATAGACCAGAAATGAAAATTATACTATGGAGCTTCTGCCCTCCACTATCAGAAGACAGGATCTGTGATAATGTAGTCTGTCTTCTTTGGACTAAATATTTAGTAATTGACCTCACTGATTTATAATTAAAAAATAAAATGGCATGGATTTGTTATGTGAATATTTTCCATTTTGAGCTCATTGTAAAGCTATATGCATAAGGTTTGGTTGCGATGGTGTGAAGAGGAGATTAAGCAACTTGTATCATTTCAGCATAATTTCTGACACATATACACACTGATGCGCATACACACACCCTTCTGGTTTGTCCCCAAGCTCAACTTTGTTGCTTCTTTCATAGATTCGGGAACAGAATTTACAAGATATAAAAACTGCTGGTCCCCAGTCACAGGTTCTTTGTGGTTCAGTACTGGACAGAAATTTTGTACAGGTGAGTGGATGTCTGTACTTATGGTGATTTTACATTGATACTTCGTACTTTTGTCACCTAATTGCACTATGAAATTATTTTTAATTGGCAGAGAGTGTCTATATACAAGGTAAGCATCACAGGCAACCCCGTTGTTTTTTGGCTAAGGTGCTGAAATATATTCAAAGCAACATTTAAAGGCTTTAATTGTGTAGTGCAAGCATGTAAATCAGATTGTTCTTTTAATCCCTTGCTACAAATAGTGCATGAGAGGTTTTTATATCGCTTATTTTGCATATCAAAACTAGTCCGGCTTTTTATTTTGTAGTACACAGTTTCTAAAACTTGTATTTTAGAAAAGGTCATTCGCTTATGTGGTCAGTTGACTCTTAGGGCACTAGGGGAAATTTCATTAATTGAATCCACTTGAAACATCTTGTTCATTTTCTGTTTTTATATTAAACATTAATGTGCCCTAACGAAACCGAGACATAAGGTTAAGATTAGAGGATTCAAAGTTTAGAAATTGACAAAGGCACGCTAGCCCTAAATAATGTAGAATAAGCATTTCAGTTTGTTTAAACTAGCTTTTAAGAAATGCAGATCAAGCAACAGCTCCTGAATCATCTTACTAAGTTGCCAACGTTTTCCATACATTCGAGTAGTACTTGAACCATCATGTGGTAGTGTTCACTACAAAACTGTAATTGTCTATATATTTTACTGTCAGAATCCTCTTCAACAAAATATTTTTTTTTAAAGAAACAGGAAGGATAAAACACAGCAACCATCAAACCTGTTAAGTCATAAGAGAATCTAAGATACTAATAGAAAAACACACGGTACAATCTGTTACTCCATGAGAGAGGCACATGACAAAAGGTCAACGTAAATAACATCAACATGGTACAATGTTGGTTCACTTGTACTCTTTTGATTTTATTACATTTTGGCAGTGTTGGACTAGTCGTTAATCCCTTCAAAAGGGCACCCAGTCTCCGAAAACACTACGGGTCCTTACGAGTGGGAGAGGTGCTTTTTCGTGCAAATTCTGGTAACATAATATAATGTACAAATGCAAATTCAAAATACTACAGGATGGCTGAAGTTCAAAATAAAGCAGTCTACGGTATGAAAGATCTTGTAATTAATTTCTGGAGCATCTCCATTACTGCCGGGAGCGAGCCAGCAATGACTGTAGGGCATTATCACAGTACATTTGATCTTATTGGCATGTCCAAGTCACAACGAGAAATTCCGTTTCACTATCAAAAATAGGTGCAAATTCATCCAATTCATGAGCTATAACACTGGATATAAACCTCATCTAGAAGATGCACATCGCAACAACTTTGATTTTGTAAACTTTATTTGGGGCCCAAGTAACTTTAGAAGTGTTGTCTTACTTTACAAAGTTTGACTAGTGGTATTGTGGTCCAGCATCAACCCTTTTTAGTGTGGTGTTTGTGTGCATGCCGTTCCTTCTCCTTAACTGCTGTTTTATCTGCTCATCCCTATTGCCTGCATGCTCTGAGACAGCTTGAAAAATGCTTTTTCTTGAATTCTAAAAAAAAGGCCCCGTCTGGTTTGCTGTGTTTACTAAATTTACCGTTGCAGGATGCACCCCTCTCAGACTGCACGGAAACTATTGAAGGGCTCGATCTCTCAGAGCAGGTCTTTAGTCCAGCTAAAATCCACTCAGTTAGAAAGGTACTTACTGCCCTATAATTAACTACCTTGATGTTTCCTGTTTCTGATCCTAATACTCTGTTATTTCATCCACATTGCAGCTCTTTCTTTTATCTTATTAGGTCTGGTTAGGTAGATTTGGATGATTCAAATCAATTTGACTTGATGCATGCATTTATTATGAATTGTAAAATGTATTTCGTTTTGCAAGTGCCAGTTTTTTAACGCTTGTTGTAAAATGAAAATTTGTTGTCCAGTGGTAGTTACTTCCAAAAAATAGTTAACTGTGTGGGTAATTTTTGCAGCTAGAACTTGTTCTAGGTTCCGTAATGTTATGTCCAGAAAAACATGTTTGATAACAATTAATTAATTCCTCTTTTGGACATTACCAATGGGATCAGTCCATGTGACTCCTCTGTAGATTAGATTCAAAACAACAATTAGAACCTGAACATAGACTTCCCACCAGTAACCAGATGCCAAAGGTCAGAGGACAATTTTCTTTGGAGTTTGACATTAAGAGGTCTTTAGTTTGGTGGAGAATATTTGTTGTCAGGAAAATTGTTTTACTACACTGTGTTGTCTATAGTTTCACTGCAAAGAACACCATTTATGTCTCAGTCTAAGCATTGGTACAAGAATCATACATGTCTTCCACTCTAGCACTCGGGGTACGAGGCTTGCATGGTTTTTAAACCAAAACATAGAACACACGAATGGTGAAACGGTAGGCTTGTTGCTCCGTGGATGTGAGATTGGATCCTGGCACAGAATAGGGGAGTAATCACCATGTTTGGGATGCTGATTTTGAGCCAGGCAATGATTGCTAAGAAAGCAGAGATATGGCATGCAAATCACATTTCTGACTCCGACATGAAGTCATACTCCTCCACTAACGATATTGAACTGATGTGAGCAGTCCCTAAATCCTTTAATCTACCATGCCATCGAACAAAGACCTTAGGGATAGCTTGTAAATACCTAAAAGATGTTTTGACTTGAAAAAGTATTGAGGTACAAAAGCAAAAGACAAGTCATACAGTATTAACTAAGGTCAAAACAAGGATGGGTGCTGGGATCATGCCTCATTACAGGTTCAACTTTACTTCCAGTTCAACATGGTCGACCCAAAAAGCAGCAACAACATCAAACAATCATTTGCAATGCAATCGTTCTCGCCTTTGGGACCTTATATGTATTTAGCTATGCAGCACATTTGCCTGGGTGCTGAAACATCAACTGTTCTTTAACATGGAGGGAAAGTAAGCACCAAACTGCGTGACATGCCAGGTATGGGAACACATGGAGAGAAATATTGCCTTTTAGCGGGAAATGGTATAGTCCAAAGCTCAGTTTTTAATATAAAATCAGGGCCTACGGTGGTTATATCACTGAAAATACAAGATTTGAAAAAAATATTATCGTCTACGGGTGCTCGTGGAAGACAATGTTTGAGGCATATGAGCTGTAGATCATATACTGTGCATAGATCGCCATCTGGTGTTGGGCTCGGATGTTTGCAGTTTGTTTTTGTTTGAAGAAGTCTTTGTAGTCACGAGATAGGTGACTCCTCCTTACAATGATAGTGCGCATGGGCATCGACTCCATCTCCAGATTGTTTTTTTCCGCCATCGGGTTCGGATGTGATTTCCTGCACTCCGGTCGGTATCGTCTTCGAACCCCCTTCGACGCGCAATCCTTCACCGCTCAACGGTATTGTTCTCGATTGCGTTCCCCCTTCGACGCGCATTCTCCAACTTAAAAAAAATCTTCGACCAAGAACTTCGCCGCGGGCCGTTGGGCCTAACCGCGCCGAAAACTACGGCCGTCGATGGAACGGACTCCGTTTAAAAAATGCCCCAGGTGTGGTGCTAAATTCCCACAGACAGACTTACACGAAGTGTGTAACGTCTGCCTCTCCCCCTGACCACGAGGAAAAGCACTGCGAGGCCTGTACATCGTTACGGTCGAAGAAAACCATCCGTGATCGTCGGGCTCGACGACACGAAATGTCCGGCAGCAGCAGCTCGATTCCAGACATCTTCGAAGCAGGTTCCACCGTCCATCCAGAACTCCAACCTGCAGAAGAGGATATCTCCGTCTCCGAAGCCGACGACTCCGAGGAAGACGAGCAGACTGTCACCCCGGCTCAGCGGACAGTGAGTACTACTACCCAGCCCGCTCCCAAACCTAAGGCTCCGGTAACACCTTCGCCCTCGGGCTCAGGTCAATACCGTGATAATATTTCAGACGCCCCGCCCTCGGGCCCGGCTTGAAACCGAAACAAAAGCCTTCCGCCTCGGGCTCGAGTCGGCCCCATTCCGGCACCGAACATACACCTTCGGCACCGAAGCCTAAATCCAAACCGGTGCCCCACACTTCATTGCCGGCACCGAAAACACCTTCGACGCCGAAAACCCCAACTCCGTAACCACCAAAAGACAAAGTTTTGGAGCCGAAACAGGACAAACCGAAAGCTTCGGATCCGAAGAAAATGTTGGATCCGAAAACTCCCTCACCAAAGATTTCGGAGTCGAAAACACCTACTAAACCGTCACAGCTTAAGCCCGTTAAGGAACACTCTACGGCCAAGCTTCCGACGCCGAAACAAGACACACCACTCAAAGACCTTTCTTTTCTAGAATCTTCGGATCCAAAGCAAAAAACACTGCATATTGACCCCAAAACTGGACAACTTCTCACCAAACCTCCTAACAAACGGAGACTAGATCTTCCAGAGGATCCTCCCATACCTCTCAAACGCAAGGACATGGGTACTAACCCTTCTCCCCCTTATATACCTCCCTCTCCTCCTCCTCCTGATCCTAACATATTCATCTCACCAGCAAACTCACCATCACCTACACACTCACCTGTGCCACAGGATGGTGATGAGGGTGGGGATGGGGATGGGGATACACTAGGGAATGATGACGACCATAAAATACCACAGGACCCAGACCCATGGGATGACTATAATCAAGATCCAGATCTGCACAATGACCCTGATCTGTATCCCTCCAGGCCATCACCACCTGATGATAACATTGGTTTTGCACAACTTATTAATAGGGCTGCTCACTACCATGGGGTAGAATTACACACTGATCCCCTAGAAGAGGACTTCTTAGTGGAAACATTCGCACCCTCACAAAAATCCACCCACACCCTGCCTATGCTAAAAGGCATGTTAAAACATGCGACAGAAGTATTCAAAGACCCTGTTAGAGCCCGAATACTTACACCAAGGGTGGATAAAAAATATAAAGCAGCTCCCACAGACCCAGTGTACATCAAAGGCCAGGTACCTTAAGACTCTCTTGTTGTGTCTAATGCACGCAAGAGGGCTAATTCCCAAGCTACAGGCGACACCCCTCCTCCTGACAAGGAGTCAAAGCTTATAGACGCTTCAGGGAAAAGAATTGCGTCACAGGCTGCTAACCATTGGCGCATCGCCAGTGCGCAAGCTCTCCTAGCGCGCTATGACAGAGCGCACTATTACGAGGTGGAAAAACTAATGCAGCACTTACCAGAGGAACACAAAAACAAGGCCAATGAACTCATTCAAGAGGGCAAACTTATAACTAACACCTCCATAAAATGCGCCCTAGATGCGGCTGATACAGCATCTCGTGCCATTAACACCAGCATATTACTGCGTAGGCACGCTTGGCTTCGAATCTCCGGATTCAAGCAAGAAGTTCAAACCACCATACCCAATCAGCCCTTCGATCAAGAGCATCTTTTTGGACCTACAGTTGATACTTCATTGGAGAAAATGAAGAAAGATACCGAGACTGCAAAGTCCATGGGGGCCTTGCAACTCCCTTCCAACAGGGGTTCCTTTCGCCGCTCCTTTTACAGGGGTGGCTCCAAAACAACATCATCAGAAAATCCCTCCTCATCTTACAAAAGCCCCAATCAATCTACCTCCCCCAAAGGATATTTTCGGGGAGGATACAGAGGGAACAATAATAGGGGAAGAGCCAGAGGTAACAACACCCGCAATTCCCCTAACACCAAGCAGTGACTTCCTTCACTACCTCCCGACCATTCCACTCCTGTTGGGGGACGTCTCTCACAGTTCCTACCTGTCTGGAACTCCATCACAACAGACAAGTGGGTAAGACAAATTATCCAGTATGGTTATTGCCTAGAACTCGCCTCCACTCCCCCAAATATCCCTCCCAGACAACATCCAATGCCATCAGAACATCGGACCCTCCTAAAACAAGAGGTTCTCTCCCTGTTACAAAAACATGCAATAGAACAAGTCCCCTTGCCTCATCAGGGCACAGGGGTTTACTCCCTATACTTCCTAATTCCAAAAAAGGACGACTATCTCAGGCCAATACTGGTCCTCAGACCACTAAACCTCTATATTCAGTCAGATCACTTCCACATGGTCACCCTACAACAGGTGCTCCCATTGCTTCAACAAGGCGACTTTCTTTCCACTCTGGATTTAAAGGACGCCTACTTCCACATTACCATTTATCCAGCTCACATAAAATATCTCAGGCTCCTGGTGGACGGTCAGCACTACCAGTTCAAACTCCTCCCCTTCGGGGTGACCACAGCACCAAGGGTCTTCACCAAGTGTCTCGCAGTAGTTGCGGCTCACTTAAGAAGACAACACAATCACGTGTTCCCATATCGGGACGACTGGCTCATAAAAGCCAAGTCACACATCAGCTGCGTTCACCACACCCAAAAAACAATTCAATTGCTTCACAACTTGGGATTCATCATAAATTTCACCAAGTCCCACCTTCAGCCGTCCAACACACAAATGTATCTAGGAGCTACAATAGACACTTCCAAAGCTCTAGCATACCCCAACCCGGTCAGAATACGCAACATACAGGCTCTAATATCACAATTTCAGCCTCAACACTCATTACCAGCTCGAGTGTTCATGCAATTAATCAGGATGATGGCCTCTTGCATTCTAATCGTCCCTTATGCAAGACTCCACATGCGTCCTCTACAGGAATGCTTAGCACGCCAGTGGAACCAGGCTCAAGGTCAGCTAACAGATCTGGTGTTGGTGGACAGCTGCACATATCGCTCTCTGCAAAACCTTTCCAAGGGGCGGCCGTTCCTTGACCCGGTTCCACAGATAGTGCTAACAACAGTCGCATCGCTCACCGGCTGGGGAGCTCATCTACAAAATCTTACCATTCAAGGCATATGGACTACAAATCAAAAACAATTCCACATAAACCACCTGGAATTACTGGTAATATTTCTGGCATTGAAATCCTTTCAACTCCATCTAAAGCTGTCTTAGTTCGTACTGACAACATGACAGCAATGTACTACCTACAAAAGCAAGGAGGAACACATTCTTTACAACTTTCACACTTCGCTCAACGCATATGGAAAGGACCATTCCACAGACCATATATCTCCTGGCAGAACACCTCCCAGGAGTACACAATCAAATCGCGGATCTGCTCAGTCGTCAACAACAACTGATCCACGAATGGGAACTTCATCCTCAAGTTCTTCTTCTTCCATTCTTTCAAATGTGGGGCTACCCAGAAATAGACCTGCTCGCCACACACAAACGCAAAATGCCCAACCTTCGCGTCCAGGTATCCACACTCGTTGTCCAAAGGCAATGCGAAATGGATGAACTGGTCAGGGAAATTTTCTTACGCTTTTCCGCCTCTCCCACTCATTCCATGAGTGCTCCGGAAGCTCAAACAGCATTCCCTCACACTAATCCTAGTTGCTCCCACATGGGCTCAACAACCCTGATTCACAACACTTTTGGAAATGTCAGTAGTTCCTCATCAAAAACTGCACCTCTCTCCCAAACTTCTCACTCAGAACCATGGAGAGATAAGGCATCCAGATCCCAATCAACTCAACCTTGCGATCTGGCACCTGAAGTCTTAGAGTTTGGCTACCTTAATCTCCCGCCAGACTGCATGAACGTCATTAACCCTTTTGCTGCGTGCGTCGGCCAACGGCCGTCGCGAGCACTACCTCGGTAGTGCTGCGCACGTCCGTTGGCTGACGCGGCCCCGCCCGCTTAATAGAACGTTCCGCACTGGCGCGGAACGTTCGAAGCAGCAAAGGAGTTAAAGAGGCTAGACGTCCTCCTACCAGAGCATGCTACGCAGCAAAGTGGAAACGATTTGTGACTTTCTGTACAACCAATAAAATCAATCCACTAGATGCTTCCACTCAAAACATTATTTGCTATCTATTACACCTACAACGCTGTAACCTAGCATACACATCTATAAGATTGCATCTAGCTGCAATAGCAGCTTATCTACAAAACAGACAACACTTGTCTTTGTTTCGTGTACCTGCTATTAAAGCATTTATGGAAGGACTTAAAAGAATAATTCCCCCTAGAGTTCCGCCCTCTACAGTGTGGAATCTTAATATCGTCCTTACAAGGCTCATGGGCCCACCATTTGAACCTCTGCACAAATGTGAGCTACAATTCCTCACTTGGAAAGTAGCCTTCCTTATAGCCATCACATCTCTCAGAAGAGTGAGTGAGCTCCAGGCACTAACCATACAAGAACCATTTTTGCAAATTCATCATAACAAAGTGGTTCTCAGACCTAATCCAAAATTTTTACCTAAAGTTGTGTCTCCCTTTCATCTTAACCAGTCTGTTGAGTTGCCAGTTTTTTTCCCTCAACCAGACTCCGTGGCAGAAAGGGCTCTTCACACGCTATACATTAAAAGAGCACTACTCTATTACATTGAACGAACTAAGTCCTTTAGAAAGACTAAACAATTTTTTGTTGCTTTTTCCCCACCTCATAGAGGCAATCCCATTTCAAAAGCAGGCATTGCACAGTGGATTGTTAAATGCATCCAAATATGTTACCTTAAAGCCAAACGTACATTAACAATTCCCCCTAGGGCTCATTCTACGCGCAAACTAGGGGCTTCTATGGCATTCTTAGGGAACATTCCCTTAGATGACATCTGCAAAGTTGCAACTTGGTCTACACCGCACACATTTACAAAACACTATTGTGTAGATGTGCAAGCAAAACAACAAGCTAGTATGGGCCAGGCTGTCTTAAGAACACTCTTTCAAACCACTGCAACAGATACAGGTTAGCCACCGCAACAAACAAAAACTGCTGTATAGTCAATGCACAGTATATGATCTACAGCTCATATGCCTCGAACGGAAAATGCTACTTACCAGTATGCATCTGTTCTTGGCATGTAGAGCTGTAGATTCATATACGCCCACCCACTTCCCCGGGTACCTTTATCTGTTGCAGTGATATCTTACTTAGATACATCACACATGGACATCTCTTTCTATTTCTTACTAACTCCATCATCACCCTTTATGGAGAAAACAATCTGGAGATGGAGTCGATGCCCATGCGCACTATCATCGTAAGGAGGAGTCACCTATCTCGTGACTACAAAGACTTCTTCGAGCAAAAACAAACTGCAAACATCCGAGCCCAACACCAGATGGCGATCTATGCACAGTATATGAACCTACAGCTCTACATGCCAAGAACAGATGCATACTGGTAAGTAGCATTTTTCTTCTATGGACCGGAATCTAGAGAATGCTAAAGTGATTCTGATATTTTACTGACCTCTGCTGGTCGTTTTCTATCAAGAAAGTTAAATAGAGGCAGTTGCCAGAAAAATTAGAAAAAAACTCCCTCAGCAGAAAGCAATTCTGGTATTTTACTGACCTCTACTGGTCGTTTTCTATCAAGACAGTCAAATAGAGGCAGTTGAACAGAAAAAAAGTCCCTGGGCGGAAGCAGACAAGTCCTAGAGCTGATCTCCAGAGCCCACAAAGTACATACACATATAAGTATATACTAAAGTAGATACAAGTGGTCTCGAATGCTCGACCTAAAAAGTAACCAAGAGTTTTTGAGTCAAAAAGTAGGTCAATCATTCTATGTTGAAAAGAAGAAAAAAAACTTTAAATGGTTGACATATTTGGTGTAACCAAAGATAGGAGAGGCTGAACATGTGCAGAAATGTTATTACATTAGAGATGTCTGAAAACATAAAAAAACAGAAATAGGCAGCAAGAAGAGGCTGGGCACACAAGATGCTCCATTTTTTTTTTTTTTTACAAGTTCTTTATTGAAAAAGGCATAGAAAACATAACTTCAAAGTACCCCATGAGGTATTGGACACATACATACTATGGTATCCCCGTTGGGGTTAACATCGATACCAAAAATATATTGGTTTCACACCAGGTACAGTCAGTCACCATGCTAATTCACTGGTTCCCCAATGTTCTGTTATATTGATTTGTATAGTGCGCTAATCACCCTAGAGGGTATCCAGGCGCTTAGGCAGGTGTGTGGTCCCCAAGGTGCTTATATGAAGCTCCAGGTCTTCAATTTGTTGCGAAAGTGTTTGTTGCAAAAACCCCTTGCTGCTCCCAACAGAGTAACAAACTATTAAACTGTATTTCCATGGAGATAACCTGACATCGTCTGTAATGTGGGTGAACAGTCATCACTGCCCCCTGTTACTATAAAAAATGTTGGGGGTGGTTTAGAGTGAAAGATAAGATAATGATCCCACAGCCTTGGGTCTGTATCTGGGGGAGAGTGAATGTGCTAAGGTGGCAGAGGGACGGCAAGGATCAGGAAGTAAGAGGCGTGCACCTCGCGCATGTGGGTTGTGGGAGGGGCAATGGTCAGTGGGATGACGTTCCCGGGGGATTAAAAAAAGAACATAGCTTTCCTCATGGGGGCCTCATCTGTTTTAGCTATTAGCTGTTTCAAGTATATGTCCCAAGCGTCACGTTGTGGTGGGTCCCACTGTCTTGTAGGTAGCAAGTGCCAGGTCGTGACTTCCGGCATCGCCCATTTAAACAGATCCCATAGCCAAAGCTGCACAGAAGGTGCATCTGGGGATTTCCAGGCCATGGTGATGCAGCGTTTTGCCAACAAATATGCCAAGTCGAGAAATGTAATGGCATACTTGTTTAAGAGCGTATGCAATGTGATCCCTAGTAAACACAGCAAAGGGTCAGCGGGCAATGTACATCCAGTAATATCTGACAGTCGACGTTACCACTTCCCAGAATTTCCAAATGTTGGGGCAGGTCCACACCGTATGGTAGAAGTCCACCTCATAATGGGGGCATTGTGGGCATCCAGGGGAAATAATGTGTATTATGCGATGGATGCGCAAGGGTTTAAGATAGATCTGATGAAGGTAATTTAATTGAATATAATTTAATCTTGTGTTCCTAGATAATTTGCGTACATTCTCAAGTGCTGTGGCCCTTTGTCGATCTGTGAGGTCTTGGCCCTTCGTGGTTGCCCATTTGTTCTTAAGAGTGGGGAATTTCACAATGTGGTGTCATGTAGTGCTTTATACAGCACTGTGATAGCCCGGTTGACATTCCCATAGGTGAGTAGTGTCTGCAGGGGCTGCCAAGAGTCGGGCTTCAGACACTCTGGCCCCATAATAGTCCTATTGCGTTGTAGCTCAGGAATTTTATGTACACATAGGTGCCCCAGTGTGGCGAGACCAGCATCTCCCCACCATCTGATATTCTGGTGCGCAGCCACCCTACGAAGAGTCAGGAGCGTCCATAGTGGCAAACTCGGTCAGTAAGGCATTGGGCAGCGCTTGCTTTGGACATATATGAGCCAGCGACGTTTTGCTGTCCCAGTCAGCTGGCCTGGGTACAGAGCAGCGTGCTGAGGATCCATCAACTAGTTTATTATTATACCATCCCTCAAGTCTCTTTTCACAATTGTTTGCTCGGGCCTGGTGGTATCTGAGGGACAGCGCATCGGCCACTGCTTTTGGTCCGCCGAATGATAGAGCTCGTAGTTTGGTGCATCCAACCCACCTCGTTCCAGGGGGCGAATAATTTACTAATTGCCACCATCTTTCTCCCGGACCACAAAATCAGGTTGGAAAAGAGAGCGTAAGTCTCTGAAAAAGTGCTTGGGGAGATTGACCAGAACGGCAGAAAAAGTGATATAGTAATCTAGGAAATGCCAGCATTTTGACAATCGCCACCCTACCCATTGGCGATAACGGCACGGAGCTCCAGAACGCCGAAGAGCTGTATATGCTGGCTACAACTGCCCCCAGGTTTCTGTGTATAAGGTTATCCTTGGAGTGGTAGATGTTCACACCCAGGTATCGAAAGTTGTCGGGTTCCATTCCATTGCCAAGTTACAGTGCCTCCTACTCTGCCTGCGTGAGTTTTCGCATGGGGAACAAACCGGATTTTGCCCAGTTCAGCCGCAGACCAGACGACTTTCCAGAGTCGTCTACTGCCTCCGTTACTCGCGGGAGGCCTCTTCCCGCATCTCTAAGATACACCGGTGCATCATGGACATATATCGAGATGACGTCCCAGGAGTTCCCGCTCAGTATCCCCCACTGCAGGCCCTTCAGGCGAAAGAGGCCTGTGAGGGGCTCCATAGCCAGATCAGAAATGATCGGTGACAGTGAGCACCCTTTGCCTGGTGCCTTTATGCATCTCGAACGCAGCAGAGATTTCTCTACATGTAGACACTCTCACTAATGGTAGGGTATGGACCAGTGCTATCCAACGCACTAACTCCTGGCACAGTCCCATTCTCCAAAGCACTTCCATCAAGTAGGGCCAACCCAGAGTGTCATAGGCCTTCTCAATATGGAGAGAAAGAGCTGCTCATGGCAGCGGCGCTTGAGGTTTTTCTTCCATCAATGGGAAGAGGTGCCTTAGATTTAGGAATGTGTTTCTTCCTAGGATGAAATCATTCTGGTCTTCGTGGACCAGTGTGAAGAGGCAGGGTAGCCATCCATTCGCGACGGCCTTTTCTAGGATCTTGTCATTCATGTTTAGGAGGGATAGCGGTCTGTAAGAGCGCACCTCCAGTGGGTTTTTACCCAACTTGCGTAGGACTACAATCATTGCTTTCTGCGGGGTCGCTGGGAGGACACCCTCGTCCCTTGCCCATTGGTACATCTTGCGTGTCACACTACTTAAACACTACTTAAACAAAAGTTATATGTGGCCTTTGTAGATCTCAGGGCCGCCTTTCATCTTATTCCACAAAATAATTTATGGCGGGTTGTGTCAACCATGGGTGTCCCCCTTCAATCTTATTCGGCTTATGACCTCACACTAAAATATTTGCTCAAGTTCGATATGGCAGCCAGGGTGAATTAACTGAACACATCCCTGTCGAGCGTGCTGTCCGCCAGGGATGCGTTCTTGCACCCACACTATTCACTTCATATATGAACGACATAGTGGATGTACTGTCGAACTGTAAAAACGATTCCCTGATTTGAATAAGATTCCTTTTTTATTTGCGGACGATTCCTTACTTACTTATTTCTAAAACCCTGATGGGTCTTCAAATTCCAATTGACAAGTTTCGAGGGTTTTGTAGGTCAAGGGGCCTAGAGCTTAACATAAACAAAGTATATGGTGTTTGGAATGGGTGTGTCCAAAAAGTATGTCATCTGTGTGGGTGGGGAGGCACTATAGAGGGTGCACAGTTTTGACTATCTTGGGGTCAAGCTAATGGTGAATTTTAAATGGACTGGGTAAACTACTAGTAGCGCCATGTTAGTAGAGCAGAGATCTACTGCTATTATTAAGCTACAAAAGCAAACAAGCTCACGTCTTGTTTCACTAGCCCTAGAGGTCTATCGCACAAAAGCACAGGGTGCTGCACTTTATGGTGCCGAGATCAAGGGGCTATGCAGATGTGCACCCACTATCTGTAGCTGAAAATAAATTTGCAAGAAAATTGATCCCTGTCCCTAATAGCACCCCTTTAATTTCATGATATCATGAATTGGGACTGAAAAGAATTAACGATCAGGGAGCACTTCAACCGCTAATGTACTGGGTTCGCCTATGGTCTACCCCGGAGTTAAGTGATTACAGAGATGCGCTCAAAGATTTACTTAACTTGACAAGAGCAGAGTCAATTCTCTGGCTCAAATTTTTTTCACAATGGTTTCAGAGGCTGGGTCTTAACAGGCTTTGAGATGCGCCAAATGTCACATCTCGAGCTGATATTGCCAATCTGAAAATATGCTATTGGGCACACGTACATGAAAGTTATGTAAGAAATGGATCATTGACTAACATGTATCTCGATTTTAAGTTGGACTCTTGTTTTGAACCATACTTAGATTTTATCTCTCCTCCACTAGCAAAACGTTTGTATGTTCGTTTTCGCCTTCGCATTCTTCCATTGAGATCCTTTACTGACAAATGGAACAATGACCTGTCCACAAGCCTCTGTCCTGCTTGTGCTTTGGATAAAGAGACTGAGACGCACATATTGTGTTTTTATCCAGCATATCATGGGTCTCGTCGTAAATGGATTTGTTCAATATGCTGATCATTGGGCTAGTCAAGATATCTAGTGGCCCATAAACTTTTAAAAAGTGAACCTCTGTTATTGTCTGCTAATTCCTGCAAGCGGTTTGGCATACGTACAGCAAAATTTAAACGAGAAAGTACGTTGAATTATGCTGTACATTAATTCTTTATAATTCCACTTTCTTTCTGATTACATATATTTGTATATTTACAATGTTTTAAAATCTGATTGCGGTTTTAATCCACCTTGTCATCGTTCCTGCGTTAGTTACTGCACTTATTCTGCCTCCCATATGGCTCGTTCGAGTATCTGAGTTCGCAGTACATGTTTTACCCTGTGTGAGGTTTTGATGCACATGCCTCGTGTAACAGCTTTAAAAGCGTCCCATTAAACTCCCGTCCCGGTAGCGGTCCCCTCATGTCAATGAAGTAATTGGTGACGTGTGTGTCACTAAAAACCCTATCTTGTGGTGCAGTATACAATTTCCAAGTGGGTATCTGTGCCCGCCGTCTTCCCCACTATATTGTCATTATAAGGGGGTTGTGATCGGAAAGTGTGCGGCCCAGACGCTCAGTAGTTGCGGCTTTGGATGCCATGTGGTAATTGCACAAAAGCAAGTCTATTCTGGTATGTAGTTGGTGGACTGGGGAGAAGAATGAATACTGTCATGTCAGGATGCATGGAGTGCCATGTCAATCAGTTGTCCATTCATAAGCCAGTTCTTTAGGGCATGCTCTGTCCTGGCTGTCAGCTCCCTAGCAGGGAAGGGAATGACTTGTCCAATGTGATATTGTTCAAAAGAATTGAATTCCCATCCCCATTTACTAGGTGCTGTCAAGTGGTCTATCAGCGTTGGTGTGAGGCTTGCTAAGAACTGTTGCTGGTTACTGTTAAGTGCATAAAGAACCAGCAAGGTGATCAGACCCCCATGCAGTGCCCCCTCCACCACCACATATCAGCCCGCAGGATCCATCACCATGTGGTTCGATGTTAGCAGTACTCCTGGACCACCCAGTTGAGGACCCTCTAGTGTATCCAGAATAGGAGGTGCCAAAAATATGGCCTCACTATCTACTCTGCAATTTTCGGAGTTTTATGGTAGTCATGTGTGCTTCTTGTAAGTACGCGATGTGGGTCTGCCTACACTGCATGTAGCAATATATCAGATGGTGGCGTCTAGGCATAGCCATTCCCCGGATATCCCCTCTGATAACATTGTATGTAGGTGTGTGATTGGGCGCGTTGTCATAGTGCGTCTGAGTCAACCCATTCCACCACCGCCCCAATGAGCCAATACACTTCAGTCCCAAGGTAGTTCCATCCCCAGAGGGCTTGTACAACATGATGCTGCAGGTCCACAGATTCTAACACCAGCACAAAATGCTCAACTCCCTCTCATTGGCCAGAAAGACAACAAGCCCACAACCAAATTCAAACCATAAATGGAGAGCGATTGAGGTGTTCCATCTGCATTCAGGGGCGGTCTCTTCAATAGTCAGTAGCCGATTAAGAGCACATGAAGTCCAAGCCCGCATTCATGTGCAGTACGTGCTCTCTGTCCTGCTCAGCAAAGGGAGCAGTGGCCCTCTGTCATATCACTTGATCCGCTGTCATCAGGGTGAAGACAGGACCTGATCATAGCTCCCACGGGATGTTCTCCAGGGACAGGGCCAGCTCCCATTCCAGTAAATCAACCTGGGTTAGTCGATGTCAGAGAAATGCTGCTGCGTGACTCCAGCTCCACTAGAGCCTTAGAGCGCTCATGCGACACCTGTTCACTCATTGGTTTACTGCTGGATGGCCTGCGCAGTCGTCTTCTTGAGCGCGGACATCTGCCTCCCTCCAGTTGTGTCTTGGGTGGTCGTGATACGCCCTTTGACTCCAGCCACTCCCAGGCGTCTACCAGGGACCTGAAAAAAAGATTTCAGCCCCGTGTGGCGC
Source organism: Calotriton arnoldi (assembly GCA_963921515.1). Classification (NCBI taxonomy): domain Eukaryota; kingdom Metazoa; phylum Chordata; class Amphibia; order Caudata; family Salamandridae; genus Calotriton; species Calotriton arnoldi. The sequence continues at coordinate 3,242,825 of CAWUFW010000231.1, read as the reverse complement.
AGCTTATGTTTAACTGGCTTAAAGAATCCCCTAAGACATTGAACTCCCACGATATAGTCCGATTAGGTGGTCACTGATCCATTCTCAACCCGCCAAGGACCCTTTGCTTTTGCGATTTGTAGCATGTGGTCACTATCCCTGTAGTTATAAAGTCGTGCCACCACAGGCCGAGGCACGGAGCCCGGGGCAGGGAGAGGGCGTCGTGCTTGGGCCTCTGTGGGCTCTTTCTACTGAAAAGAAAGCAGATCGTTCACTGCCCAGTACCTCATGGAGAAGCCAGTTTCTAGGAACAATTCTATGTAGGTGCATTCGACTCCGCTCCAGGGCAACCACCAGTAAAATGCTGTTCCGGCGCAACCTACCCTCTGCATCCTCAGCTCTGTCACACAGTTGGGAGACTTGTTTTTGTAGAGCTTTAATGTGGGACTGCATCTGTCAGCGTGGGGCACACTCCTGCTAGAGTAGACTCATTCGTCTCCACCCTGTCTCCGAGGTTAGCTTGGTCAGCTCGTGAGAAGCCCATTTCAACAACGCATCTAATTTAGGCTCAAGGGTGGTTTTCATATCCTTAATGCGCCGCAGTAGCTCATCAAAGCGTTCCCCCTTTTCCTACAGGGTGATCAGAGAGGCTTCCCACACTGGCCCCATTTGGGAGGAAGGAGGTGAGTGGGAGTCGTCTCCCCCATCCACACCACTTTTAGCAGGTCGTTGCTTTACTATCTTTGTGTTGCCAGTGTGCAGATGGAGCGAGGAATGTCGGCCCCGGGGCAACGGTGGGTGGGCCGCAGCAAGTCTGGTATTCCAAGGATGTTTATTGTTTGCTGGGGTTGCTGTGCAGTGGGGCGTGGTTCTCCACCAGTCTGTTGCATTTGTCCCAACCCAGCAAGTAGGGTGCCGCTTATGTAATATTGAAGGAAATGGGGGTGGGTGAGAAACCGCAGATGTACCCACTCTGTCACACTGTCCAGCCAGCAGTGAAATGTACTGCGGGGATAGGTGGATTCACCAGTGCAGGACCCTATCGCCGTTTGGTCAGGTCGTACTTGTGGGCCCTACAATGGTATCCTGGGGAGGCAATGCTTGCCGCTCCTGTGCGCTGAAATTCAGGACTCACAACTGTCCCGCCTGTGGTATTGAGGCCAATATCTGGAACCTAGATGGTCAATGTGCAGTGAATGGGGCGTCGCTCCCCGAGCTTTCTCTAGTCTGCCAGCGAAGAGGGGCCACTGCAGGGCTCCATTGAGGCTGCCACTGATAGTCCCCGGTGCGGGCGTTGCAATCGCCACAGTAGGACCGCAGACTCCCACCGCCCAGATGGCCCTGGTGCATCTCCCATGCTCGAGTACCATTCCGCAAGTGGAGAGGCTTTGAGTGCTCTGTTGCAGCTGCCGCCGACGGTCCCCGGGGTGAGCATTGGGAGGCAGGCCCTTGCCATCCAGCTGACCCTCTTGCCTCCGCCCTACTCTGGTAGCAGCCCTCGATGAGGGTGACTCAGTATGGTGCTCAGGGTGCTGAGGCGTGGGGGAGAGGCTGATCTAGTGCATCCCTCAGGCTCAAGCCCAAACAGCAGAGTCGCATCTTCAATCCCTAAATCTATTGACTACTTGCAATAAGGGCACTTACTTTGTTTGCTAATGTCTGTTTATTTGCATATAACAGTTTAAGTAACTTCATCTTTATTTTGCAGATCTAAAGAACATTCTTTGTCATCCTACTGACCAGTTTCAATGAGTATGTGAGAGGAGTGGAGTAGAGGGAAGTTAGTTTGTGGTATAAGGTTGAGATCTGAGTCAGTGTCCTTCAGTTGAGACCCACATTCCATCTGGTGATCAATATAAAGTGAGCTTGATTAATTCATTTTTCAGAATGGTCATCAAGCTCAGGTTCAATCTTGAGGGTTCGGTTTACAACATGCCACATTCTGGTGTCTGACTGCCAGGGATTTGCCTGTTTCAATACCTTGAAATATTGTTAGGTGACCAAATGTTCTGTGCTGTGGACAAATTTCTTCTTTTCATGTATTTATTGGTGCAAGTGTCTCTGCAGGGATCAAGGTCATGTGCCCCAGTAGTCTTTAGGTACTGTGCAGGAACCCTTGAATGTGATCCTTGAGACCGCCAGAAGAGCATTCACATCACTGGCCTTATCGGTCACACTTTGCAGATTCGAGCAGACATTGCCTTTACCCATTGGTTAGTTTGGAAGAGGAGAATGATTTTTAAGATAAGGAAGAACTGGAGATTGACGCTCTGAAACACTCTGTTGATGGATACTTCTAACTCCAAAAACTCACCTTGTGAATATTCCCGGGCGCCAGACTGGATCTTGAAATTCAAAAATCAGTGCTCCTGTGTGCTGATAGATGGCGGTGTGCAGCTCGATGCCAACTTTGTTCCTTTCCAGAAGTAACGAACTGAGCCTCATATATTCCCTACCCATGCACACTGACATCTGTTTCTTCTTTCCACGTCTTCAAATGCAGATCTGGAGCTCCACTCCTTTCCTTCATACCTTGAAGAGATTTCATTTCAACAAATGTTTTTCTCTTGAATTCTTCCAGTGTGCAGGGCAACATGTCACCTCCTAAGACTACAGGGTTTCAACCTTGTAGGGACTGTCGCAAAAGATGTCTGTGACAAATCCCCATAAGGGGTGGCTGTTGAGGTTCTGCTAAAGACTTCAAGGCCTTAGACGACAGCACCCAGATGAATCCGAAAGCCATTCGAGAACATGAAGCGAAGCTGTACATGGCAAAGCACTGCCAGACTTCATGCAGGGGCTGCTCCCAGTCGAAGTCAAGAATGTGGACTCGCTCCGGCGTCATTTCCGCTGTAGATCTTAATCGTGGTTTAAGTCTTTGGGTAAATCCTAAAAGAAGCACTGGAAGTCCAAGCGGGACTTCCTGCCACTCTCGATATCCTGAGTAGGTGCAAGAGCATCACCATGCTTCCAGGTCTCGCTCCTGTGCAATGGAGGAGCCAATTCCAGTCTTGAACTGGGACTGCCGCACTTATTTTGCCACCCACTTAAGTAGCTGTTTTAAACATGTTGTAGGCCTGCCATTGTAGTCTGTGAGTGCAGTTTTAAACTGTCATGTCAACACAGCAAAATAAAACTTTTGCCACATTTAAGTCACACTTCTGAAAATGCCACTTTTAGAAAGTTGCCATTTGTTGCTCTTCCTATTTGGTATCTGCAGCCTGTTTCTGGGTCACACGACTAGCTGTAGTTGGCAATTTGCCTTTGTGTATTCCTCTCAGACAACATCGCAATAGAGGGTCTGAATCTTGGTAGGCTGGGCTGTCACTAACTGCGGAGCTGTCACCTACCACACTTGCAGTTCAGAGGCACCGGCTCAGGTCCCACACAGAGGGCTTCACACTAGCCTATTGTGCCCCAGACAGACTAGGACCTTGGCAGGGAAGCAGGACATTCCAGATACCGCTGTAGGAGGAAACACCAGAAGCTTCTCCTACTTCAAAGTGGGCACCAGGTATAAATATTGGTCTCTCAGGCCCACTTTTCAGTTCACTTCTGGACCTGTGGAAAATGCAGGTGAAGGACTGCTCTGCTGCCATGCAATTTCTCTTGCCATGGTTGACACTACAAGCAAAAATAGGGGCCTCCTGGTCACTAAACACTAAAAAAAAGTATCTGTCAGTCTTTAAAAATATTCTATGATGTATTAAAATGAAAGAATTCAGGTATGCATCAAAAACAAAAATCCGACAGTCGTATTGGTGCCTCTTCAGTTGCAGGGCAACTAATGAATACATAATGTTTCCTTGCCTGCTGATTGTTTGCCATCTCCTGGCAGTTTTTTCCTTGTTATCACTTAATTGCCTTTTTGTGGGTAAGCCTTTTTTTCATACTATTTCATTGTCACAATCTCATCCTTTATATATTGACCTCAAGACTTTTACCTTATCCTTATCTATTGATAATGAATTCCTTTTTTAGACCTATGTAACCTCTACACATCCTCAACCCCTTTACTGTTACTGTGAACCCCTTAGTTACCTGTTACATTTACATCCTTAACCTCTTGACCCGTTATCCATCTTTACCACTATACTTTTAACTTTGCCCATAGCATCTTTTTTTTTTTTTTTTAAGTCCTCATTCGCCATCAGATAGAATCCGAGCTTACTCAATTACTCTCTATGGTACTCCTTCAGCACCGATTAGGGAGCTTTCTATCTTCGATGGATATACTTTTACACATAGTCTCTCAATAACAAAGTTCTGTTTCGACCGGGCCACCACACAGAAACCAGAGAGAAACGTTGTTATTTAGTGTAAAGGCGTAATCATTGGACAGATGTTATCTTACTGACCCAAACTGATTAACCATTTCTCACATGAGCTCCAAAAAGTTTTTGTATCTTTATCGATTCCAACCCTATCTAATTTCATTATATACTTTATGGAGATCACCCAATCTAAAAAAGTTGGTGGAATTTCGTTAACCCATTTTTTACAAATTTCCCTTCTTGCCAAAAGCATTAGGTACAGACAGAGCTGATTTTCCTCCTTTTTAAGGCTTTGGTAATTAGATAACAATCCAAACATAACTAATGTTACAGTTATGCTTACCTGAATATTTACACCCAAAATGCCTTCCAAACCCCTTTTTACCTCTGTCCAGAAGTAACTCAACTTAGGGCAAGTTAGGAACATATGCACATCATCCGCCCTAATTTGTTGACACTTGGGACATTTTGGAATGGGACCAGTTGCGAATTTCGAGAGTTTTAAAGGTGTCCAGTAGACCCTGTGAACAGAAAAAAGATAATTCCTTCTTAAGTTTGCGGGTTTAACTGTAGAATATAATATATCATGAGATACTTGCCATAAATTTTCAGGACTGCTTCCCGGCAAGCTCTCTCCCCACACCTCCGTTGGTAATTTAAACTCCCCATCCTCCAACTCGAGCAATAACCAATACAACAGTGCCACTTCTTTCTTCTTTATTGGTCTTTGTGCCAACGTATTCTGTAATTCATTTGTCTTGCCCACCTCCATTCCAAACGTTTGGTACCAGTTCTTAATTTGCCAATATTTGAATTTAGATAGTCTATTCGCCGTAAGTAAATTCATCTCTTCCCAGGTCAAGAGAGTTCCTTCCGGTATCAACTATCCCCATTGTCGGATCCCAGCTTCGATTAAAGGCAGAGACAGAGTCTTTAGTCCATCCCGGTGAACCTGGGGCATTCCAAATTGGCGCTAGGGCACTAAAATAGCTGATTTTTAGAACTTTCCTGATCTTGGCCCAAGTGCTAACCAGGCCTTTTAATATTTTCAACCGTACTTTCTTAAAAAATCTTGGGTCTCCATATTTATATAAGAAACCATGACTGTCTCCTTCAACATCTAAGAGCATTACCCCAAACATTGCACCAATATCCGAGCCATCTGGTAGCTCTATAAGCATTCTCCCGATTTTTAATGAAAAAACCCTGGCATATAATATCAAATCCGGGAGGCACAAACCACCCTTCTTCTTTCTTCTTAACTTCTTCCATGATATTCGACTGGTTTTTGAGGCCCAAATGAAGCTATTTAACTTCGACTGGAGAGACTTCAAGTTACTTTCATTAAACGGGAGCGGGATATTTTGGAATATAAAAATTATTTTGGGCAACAGCATCTTTATTAAATTCAGTCTACCTATGAGAGTCAAGGGTAGATATGCCCATCCTGTTAGAGAATTAAGGATTTCTCCTCTAACCCTTTGGAAATTTATATCTGCGATTTTATCTATGTTTTGGGCTACTGTTATCCCTAGATACCTCATAGTTTTTTTCGTCGGGAAATTACATGCTTCCAAATTCCATATCATACATTCGGTTTTTGATGCATTAATTTCATAGCCTGATATTCGCCCAAAAAGTATTGCTTCTTCATACAATAATGGAATAGTGGTGTTTGGATCCGATGTAAAAATCATTAAATCATCTGCGTATAACGCAACCTTTCTCTCCCACTCTCTGAATTTAAAAGGAGCTATGTTTGGGTGTGTCCTTATCTTTTCAGCCAACGGTTCTATATATAGATTGAATAACAATGGGGATAGGGGGCATCCCTGCCGTGTGCCCCTCTGAATTATCACTGGAGGAGAAAGATTGCCATTTACTAAAATTCTAGCTATAGGTGTTTTATAGATTAAAGAAATTGTCCTGCAGAAGTTCTTCCCCAAATTATTTGCTTTTAATATATATTGTAAATAAACCCAATTAACTCTATCAAACGCTTTTGTTGCGTCAATAGTAATTACAGCTAAAGGAATCTTGTGCAAGGTGGCTATATCAATTGCCCCAATTAAATTAAAAGTTAAATCTTATTCCTCTCCCTCTCACAAACCCCTTTTGATCTCTATGAAGCAAATGCTCCGCAACACCATTCAGCCTCTCCGCTAATATTTTTGAAAAAACTTTATAATCAGCGATGAGTAACGAAATGGGGCGATATGTATCGCATGAACACGATGGTTTAGCAGGTTTAAGAATTAGTGCTACTGCTGCTTCATTCCATGAGGGTGGTATCTCACCTCCTTCCTCAAAAATATGGGAGAACAACAAGCACATAATTGGGGTTAACACTTTTTCTAAGGCTTTATATAATTCTGCAGGCAACCCATCAGGGCCTGCAGCTTTCCCAGATTTTCCAGACATAATGGCATTTCCCACTTCAACATTGGAAATTGGGAGATCCATATTCTGGGACTTATCATCCGAGATTTTTTTGATGGAAGTATGCGCTATCCATCCCTTTATCTCCTCATCCCGTACAACCAGATCTTCATGATATACCTCCTCAAAATGTCGCTGAAAAGCCTTTTCAAGATCTATTGGATTATTAAGTACTTTCCCAAAGCTAGCCTCCTCCACTGACTTAAGCTCATCAATAGAGTTCCTAGCCACATCCTGTTTGGTCTTCCACACCAATAATTTGCCGCAGTTCTCCCCATACTCAAAATGCGACAGCTTACTGGCTTGCCATTTCTTTTTAAGCCTTGCTTCTAAAACGGTAATCAAATCTAGTTTGAGATAGTCTAACTTTGCCTGTATGTCTGCTTTTAGGTGGTTACTCTGATGTGCTATAATCTCTTGTTCTTTCAGTAGAATTTCTTTCTCTATCACATCAATTTCTTCTTTATACTTTCTATGCCTATCTATTTGCATAACCGTTATAAAACCCCTTATGAAGGCTTTATAAGCGTCCCATACCATCTGTATCGGGGCAGTTCCTAAGTTCAATTGAAAAAGGCCTTTGATTCCTCCGCTAACTTTTCAACTAATGATTCTTCTAGAAGGATAGCTCGCTCTAATGTCCACCTCTGACATATCGGCCTAGTTGGAACTTTGTGTCAATGTCACTGCCGAGTGGTCGGAAAGGTGCTCACCCAGATGCTTAACCTTTTCAAACCAGATTTTTAGGACACTGCTTAACAAATAGAAATCTAATCTGGAACTATGTCCATGCTTCTTGTTATAGAATGTATAACCTCTCTTATTACCCACACTCATCCTCCATACATCATACCAGGCTAATTGCTTCATAGCTGTTTTAACTACTGCTCTCATCTTACAATTTGTAACAGATCTACTCCTTTTAGATTTATCTAGTACATGATCTAATACTAGATTGAAGTCGCCTGCTAATATCATTGGGTCTGGGTAATTCAACAGTTCTAACAAGTTCTCAAAAGGAGTTGCGTCATCTATATTCGGACCATAATAACCTGCTACTGTAAAATTGACTCCATACCCTCTTATCTTAGCAATGGCCCACCTCCCCATCTTATCTACCGTACTAGCCAGTAAGGAGATAGCTGCATTCTTTTTTATAATTATTGCCACTCCTTTAGTAGGTGAGGATTGTGTTGTACAGACCAAATCCTGAATCCACCCCATGGGTTTGCACATAGCCATCAGCTCATTCTGTTCAAGATGCGTTTCTTGTAAAATTAAAACCTGCTCTGAGCGAGCCTTTAAATATTGGAAGATTTTCTGCCTCCTATAGTTTGTTCTTAACCCATTCAAATTCCAAGAAAGCACTTTCAATCTAAAGTTTTGTTTTTCATTTAAATCAGACATCCCTTTCTTCTCCCTCCCCTAGAAAATACTTTTTGTTCTGGCGATTCGGACTTACATTTTTTTTTTTACCCACTGCTCCCCACCCAGTGCCCCCCAACCTCACCTCCCTTAGTGAACCCTTCCCTGGAGAACCCCCCTTCTTCTTTTCTTTGGCCTCCACTAAGGCCTATGGGGCTCCCCCTTCCTTTCTGGTCAGGAACTTGAAACTAGTGCACCCCTCCTTGCAACATAAGCTCGTTTCCAATCATCCCGGGCTCCCTGAAATAGATTGCAAAAAATCCTCAGCATCTTCTACTCTTTTAAAAATTTGCATTTTGTTATTATGCATTACTTTTAATGATGCTGGGAATTTTAATTGTGCTGTAGCTCCCGTCTTTTTTAATGGCTCCAGAAGTTTTCCCAACTCCCATTGCCTCGAGGCTGTAATTGCCGAGATGTCCGATCTTATTTGAAATGTTATCTCCTCCACACAGAGGGAATTTAACTTAAGGGCTTTGTTCAGGATTTCTTCCTTTAAGCTATAGGTTAGAAAATGTACCAAGATTTTCCTGGGCCTTAACTTGTTGGGGTTCAACCTAAAGGGATCTCTATGTGCTCTTTGAATATCAACCATAAGTGCCTCTTTAGAGCACTCAATATTTGTGGCTTGTTTTATTAATTTAGCTACAAATTCCTTTAGGTTGCTTCCCTCCGCCCCCTCTGGCACTTTTAGCAGACGGATATTATTTCTTCTTTGTGAATTTTCTAACGATTCCAGCTTATCCTGGACCTCCAAACCTTTCTCTTTTAGTGCGACTATTTGTTTCGCATTAGCTTCTGTCTGTGTTACCAATTTAGATACAGTTGTTTCAAGTGCTGCAGTTCTGATAGCCAATGAATCAAGCTTCGCCTCTAACTTTCCACAGGAATTTTTAATCTCCACTTGATTGTTCTCCGAGACTAAAAATCTGCCTCATCTCTTCTGCCAATGCTTGCAATAGATCACATAATGAATGTTGGGAATTTTCCTTCGTGACCACCGTCTGCCCTTGTCCTAGGCTCATCTCAGAGTAATTTGTGTCATTTTGGCAATTATCAGCCCCTGGTTTTAAACAAAGTGAGTACCTGAGATTGAACTGACTTGAGGCACCCTGCAATCCCCCTTCCTGTGTCGATGGTAATACTGATACTGGTACTGATATTGTACTGATCTCTTTGTCCAATCTATCTCCTTCTGCCACCGGTCCTCCTGCAGCGCTACAATCTCCATCCTGCAATTCTTCCATATCCGTAAGCAGAAGATATCTATTTGAAGTAGGAATGTTAATATCATTTAAAGAACTTCGCAGGCACCTATTCTCAAGTGCAACCGTATCTGGTTCCGGTAACGGTTCTAATATTACCGTGGAGGGTACAGCTTTAAAATAATTTTTCAAAGAGGAAGTTATTTTAGGGGCTTGTTGAATTTGCTGGCCCTGCTGAACTAACTGACTTGAGTGTATTGACTGATTTGCAAGAGTATCTCTTTTCTTTTCTGAGACCCTATGCCTCACAGCTCCTAAATCCTTTTTAATTTGTTTAAATTGAGCTGAAGGTTTTTTTTTTTAAGAGATTTCAGATGTGCCACTGGTTTGGATTTAATATCTTCATTCACATCTGAATCCAGCATATATGAGCTTAACTTAGAGCTTCTTAACAAATATCTCGATTGTCTTGGTTCTTCACACTTTCTATCAGCTGTTTTCCAGATCCCTGTATTACTCCTCTGTTTCTCCCTCCCTCTAGGTTGTAGAGCCTCAGAATATCCTGTTTGAATTTCAGAGCTATCTCCTACCTGCTGTATACGATGTTGCTGGATATATTCCACTTTCCGGATCGGAGCCCAAGAATGTAATCCCTCCAGTTCCGCTTCTAGTTCCAGCGCTTCGACTCCACAAACTTTGCTCTCGTCTCGGCCTCCGCCTCCTCGAGGGACTCGAACTGGAATCCCAACCAAGGCAAATCGCCCGCGTCACAACTGTTCTGCCGCGCGGGACCAAACAGGCAAATAAACCCCAGCTCTCTGCAAGCTTCCCTGCTCTGTCCACAAATCCTCCACTCCCATCTCAGCAGTCTCCACAGCCTCGAAAATATCGAATCCTATCGTGCTCCGACTCTTCTTACATCCTCCGCTGCTCCACACAGGCGAAACCGCAGACGCTGACACCTCCCCGAACATGAGCCGCAGGTGAGACGTATTGAAAAACGCGGTAAAACACAACTTATCAGTTCATATAAACTCCGACTTGTATCCTAATTATTTGTCAGAGATACCCGGGTTGATTTACGACCTCATCTATTCCTTGCGGTGCATATTTTACAAAGAATTTTTCCTTGCATTAGTTCCTGACCCTTGGGAGCCTCCGCGACCCGCTACTCGCCGGCCGCCATGTTCTCCGTCCCCTGCCTTGCCCATAGCATCTTACTCATAATCCCTTACACTTAACACCTTCCTTTTCACACTTAACCCCTTATCCCTTTCACTCACCCCTTATCCTTAGCTGCTTGCCCCACCTCTTTACCCTTAATCCATTACCCTGTTACACTTACACCCTTAACTTTATCTCCTTAACCTCTTACACCTCTGCCCCTTATCCATGACCCCTTCTACTCTTTACCCCATTACATTTACAACCTTACCTTTACACCGTTAACCTCTAACCCCTTGCACTTTAACCACTTATTCCATTACCCATAACCCTTTCTCTCCTTAACTTTACCCATAACACCTTAGCCTAAACACCTTACATCTTACTATTATACCCTTATTTTCCTAAATTGTAAGCTACCCCTTAACTTTACCCTCATACCACCTTATCTTTACCCTCTCATCCCCTTAGTCCATGCCCCTAGCCCCCTTAAACTTAACACCTCGCACTATCCCTCAACTTTAACTTCTATCTTGCCCCTTACCCATTACAGTTTACCATTAACTCCTTACCCCTGTGTCTTACCCATTAACCCTTCCGTTCAGCCCATTGCAGTTACCCCTTAACTTTACACTATTAATCTCTTACCCCCTTACCATCTTACCCTCTTACCTTTAACCCTTTAGCTTTATGCACATAAATCAGTTCCACCTAACCTATTACACTTACAACCTGGCTCCTATCCGCTTCCTTACCCTGAAACACTGCTCTCTTACCCTGAAACACTGCTCTCTTACCCTTAACTATGACCCCTCATCCTTAAACCCTAGCCAGCCCTATCCAAAAGATATGCATTTACTGTCACTTTTATATTTTTTCATTTTAATACCATGACATGAAAAATGATGAGCTAGTCTATGACCAAATTGTAGTCCACAAGGAAATGCCCATGAAGAATTTGCAGGACTGTGAAATGGATGTGAACCAACGGTATGCTCACCAACCAAACACATGTACACACAACACACCTAAATAAATACGTCCACAGAGTTCCGAAAGAATTAGAATTACATATGCTTTGTAGAAGTACAGGAGCCATTAGTCTTTGTTTGGCACGTCGGGCTCTTCTTAAAATTCTTCAAGAGCAGTGTAGAGGAAAGGAATGCCATGTAATTGAAGTACGATAGCTAAAAGCCCAGTGAAGTGTAAAATTATGGGTTTGAGGGTACATCGAGAGGGGGGGTCAGATCGTTGGGGGAAATTAAATATTTAAATACCTCAATTTAGGAACTACCTCAACGAGGTCTGGAAACTTTATGCAAAATAAAAAATTACTCTTAAGTAAAGGTAATGCAAGCATTCCATGCTATGAAAGCCAAGCTCTTGATGAAAGAATCCATAGTTATGCTCTGAATGAAACAGTTTGCTTGTTAAACCAATGTGGAAGGTAGTGAAATCTGGGAGCATACATATATTAATGATTATATACAAGTAGTGATCCAACCAAACAGAAAACATGTTGCTATTCTGCAAATAGCCATCTCAAGAGAAGGACCTGGACTCTCAATTGGATGACAGTGCATGGACGAGTATCTGTGAACTCACCCACTCAGTATCTTGTAACACCTGCTTAAAGGTGGGACACTACAGTTTCCTTCACCGGATATACATGACCCCCACAGGTCTACATTGTATATCCCCTACCCGTCCAGATAGTTCCCACTCTGTACCACCAGAGGGGCGAACTTCACGCACCTGGCATGGATGCAGTAGTTCTGGGAACAGGTAGTGACTAACCTCCAACGGGCAACACACTTAAGATTTGACCATACACCGCTGCACTGTCTGCTGGGCTATGTTGCGAGACCAAAGAGTCAGAAAATGGTCTACAAATTCCTGCAACTGGGTCTAGTTCTGGCTAGGCGCAGAGTGGCCATCACCTGAATGGGTCAGCACGCCCCTGCAGTTGAACTGTGGCATAGGGATGTAAAGGGATTGGGCCCTGGCCGAAGGAGTGCACATGAAGCTGAGTCGGCGAGATGCTAAACTGGAAGATGACATCCTGGCATGGAGAGATGTGTGCGACACCTTTCTATACTCGTGCAACACAGAGTCTACTGACTGCGATGACACGAGTGAAAGTGTGTGTGATGATACTGGAGGGGAGGTCTAATCACAGCAATGCTAGGTTACTTATGCTGCCTGTTTGGTGTATGCTCTGGCAATGTGGAGAGAGGCTGCCCGAACGTCTGTTATTTGAACAATGAACCCTTTCATCATGACCTGCTGTGTATCATGTATAATGTTGCCTGTTTCGTAAAACTGAAAAATAAAGGTTTTTTTAAAAAAAGAAAATTATCTTGCAGTGAAAGCAAATGCTTCTAGCACAAACTTCTACAAACCCTAGGAAAGGGCACAACAATTCTATATAGTGAAATTGGAACTCTGCCCACAAAATGAGATGACACCTTGCAAAGTAACCAGAAACTCAACCACCATAATCAGTTATCAAAAGAAAACACGGAAATATGCAAGCCACTCACTGTGAAACTTAAGTGCAGACCTAGAATAAACTTAAAGGTTATAGACAACTAAACACAACTACACCATAGTGCAATATTTTACTTGCTCGTGTAAAACTCTACTGCAATATCTAAGAACCCATAAAGCTTTGACAATACTTGTAAATAAAACATTATTGAACTGAAAATATAATTCATATGTTCTCTTGCTTTTTTATGTCAATTCAAACTTTGTGAACTGGACACCAGTCTAAAGGAAATAAAGCATTTGTGTCTCATTATCCAAACTAAAGTGGTTGTATTTTCACCTTTTAACACCCTCCATATGCCATCTATAATCAGGGAATCTTCAACAAAATGTTGCCAAGTATAAAGCTGCCAACTTTCCATGTACATCTGATAATCATGACAAATCCCACATGCTGAATACTGACACAACTGACAGAGTGCCATATCAATATTATTGTAACTGGGTACACAATTAGGCAAGCGGCTCTTTGCTCACCTTTTTTTTTAGTCCAAGCAGATAAGTGCACTCCGAAATTAACTCTTGTCCATTTATCCTGAAATTAAGAATTTGATTATTACTTTTACACTACCTTCTGCATAATTATGTAATAATGTTTACATCCCTAAATCATTCAAGTTTTAGACAACCAAGTGATATTCTCCTGCTCTTTAACGTGAAAGATTTTTTTAATTTGAGAAATATGCCATCCCAACATTAGTTTCTGCTTTACAGCGGTAAAAGCTTGAATTTTCAGTTTTTTTGAATTACATAACCGGACAAAAAAGAAGTCCCTTCTAGTGTACAGATTTCAATAAACACACCTGAGGACACCTATTGTACCAGCGCAATTGAGTAAAATGTTTGGGGGCAAAATTGTAAAGACCTCAACAACTTATATAAGTGAACTTTATGCTCTCAATTAATTAGACATAATAATAATAATAATAGTTCATTTGTAGAGCGCCTGGCTACCCCAACAGGTGTGTGTCCGCGCTAGAAGCAAATCTGCATAAAAAGACTGCTGGGCTAATGTTTATACAGCCAGGTTTTCAGTCCTCTGCGGAAGGTAGGTTCAGATTTCTCTGTGCGTAGCCATAGAGGTAGTGTATTCCAGTTCTTGGCCGCTAGGTAGCCAAAAGATCGGGCGCCCATCCTAGCTTTCCTTATCCTGGGGACCTTGAGCAGGTATGCTCCTGTCGATCTTAGTTGGCGGCTGGGATTGTATGGAGTGAGAAAGTCATGTAAGTAGCTGGGGCCTTTCCCTTGTAGGCTCCTGTGACAAAAACACATGGCTTTAAAGATAACTCTTTTCTCGATAGGCAGCCAGTGTAGGGAGTCTAGAGCTTTTGTCGTGGAAGCACGGCTAGGGAGATTGAGAACAAGGCGTGCCGCTGCTTTTTGAATACGTTGGAGACGCATCATGCAGTCTTTTGGGGCCCCTAGATAGAGGACGTTCCCATAATTGAGTTGTGAGGTCACCAGAGTGTGAACTAAGGTTTTTCTGGCTGATACAGGGAGGACGTCAAGGGTTTTTTCCAGCATCTTCAAGGTGCTGAAGCATCTCCCTGTCACTTTCCTGGTTTGGGACTCAAAAGAAAGTTTGGGGTCGAGCCATACTCCTAGGTTTTTAACCTCGGTTTTGGGCTCCGGGATAGACCCCAGTGTTTGAGGCCACCAGGCTGTATCCCAGATAGGGAAAGGAAGTCACTAAAGAAGAAGGGATCAAACTCTTGTCTGTGAGGTCTCTCTAAAACTAGTAGAATTGGAGATGTATGCTCGATTTCAGACACCTAATTGCATGGTGAGTTTAAGGAAACCGTACATGCTGACATCATTTGTTTTAGCAGCCAAAGAACAGATCCTGCTGAACGTTTTCATGGAATCAGGAAATCTGATGGCTCCTTGGTAGCGGAAATGCATTGAACCTTGATACATTCAAAAATAGAACCTGTAAATTGAAAACGTTTACAAGGTGTGAAAGATGAATTGCCCTGTTGAAGTAGCAGCTTAAGTTGAGCAGATATTACTTTACAAATGCTGCGTTGCCTGCTCAGTTGAGGCCACTTTAAGGTGCCGTTTGTCTAGATTACTATATATTGAAGTCTGACAGTGTAAGAGAATCACTTTTACTGCCAACAGAAGACCAGGGATGCCAAATCTTGAGAAATTCCTTTCAATAGCACTCGATGGATATCTGAAAATATGCATCCTGTAGATAAAGGGACACTAACCATTCTTCAAACTGGGGAGCTTGAGGAATAGGCTGCAGTATTATTTTTAAAGCTTCTCTTTCCAGGAATTTGATCACAAATGAGAGATCTAAAAATGAGCTGTAACCCACCCTCTTAATGGGGATTAGGAACTGTCTGAATTAACATTTGTCCCCATCTAGCACAGAAAAGTGTCCCTTTCCGTATTAGGGAGATATTACTGCAAGACATTTGTATTGGAACAGGCAAGAGAAGGGGCTGATTATGACTTTTCCCAAAAGGGATTGGAGTAGCCAGTCTACAAGGCTCTCTCTCAGCTTTCATTTCAAAAAGTCTCCAACTAGAAAAATTTGACATTTGTCTACCAGTGTCTTAAACACACTTTTGGTGATTGGTCCATACAGTGAGAAGAAAATGTGTTGTAATCTTCGTCCTCCTCACAAGGGTCTTCAAGAGGCTCCCATCAAAGACGTCAGGTGGAATGATGTAACCAGATGATGATGCCATTATTTTCTGCTGAAAAAGAGGGGGATGTGAACTTCTTGCCTTTTTGTTCAAGGCTATCATGGAAAGCTTGTTAGTAAGATGGATTAGAGACTACTTGCATATACTTCTTGGAGGTTTGTATGCATAGTTACAAAATTTCTGTCTGCAAGGTAGTTAAAAACTATTTCCAAGTATCTGTGCAATTCCTATGATTTGTTGTTTTACCGTTTATGATCACTTTAACTTTCCTTATAATGTGTACTACACAGACATAAGGCCTGATTTAGATCTTGGTGGACGGGTTACTCCGTCACACAGTGACGGATATTCCATCTGCCGAAATATAAATCCCATTATATCATATGGGATTTATATTTCGGTGGGCAGGATATCCATCACCATTGTGACAGAGTAACCCGTCCGCCAAAATCTAAATCAGGCCCATAGTTCTGAATACAGGCATAGTCTCAGTAATATTTCAGAGAAGCAATGGTAACCTTGATGAGAATGTAAGCCAAAGGACCCATATCTAGCCTGCCTTTGAAACCCAAGTTATTTAAACATCTAGTCTTCCTGTTAAGTTCAACAGTTGATATTTGAGAATGCTTGTTAGAATTTATGGTCAACTGGCTGCAAAATATCCATATTTTACTAGACCTGATGACTGTGGTCAGTACAGGGCGTCATTCTAATTTAACATTTCTGATAAGCCATTAGTCTGCTACTAACAAATTAGACTAGGGTATCATTGGTGAGAAGGACTGGCTGTTTGTCCACTCTTGGACTTCACATTGTGTGCCCTCCAAGGACAATTGAACATTTTGGGGCTGACCAACACTTCCAAATTTACTTTGGTCTTAATCGCCATGAACTCCAATCAGGAGAGCTACAGGAAGATGCTATAATTTGTGTTTACTGTCCTCGGTTTTAGGTTTCACCTCCTCTCTAATTTCTTGCAACAAATTGTTGAGGTGGCTAGGAGTTTAAATAAACATCAAATAGCTCATATATGTTATATATTGATTTAGATGACTGGTCACAGGTCAGTACCATCAGCATACTATTCTATTGCTTGGTATCAGTTATGAACATCATTCACAACCTGGGCTTCTCCATTAATCCTTTCAAACCAGGTCTTTTTTCCATGGAAGTCATTCGTTTATCAGAACAGTGTTAGACTCTTGATTTCCTCTTTCAGATTCCTTTGTTAATCATTAACCTGGAGGACATAGTTTAGCTTGTTCAGATAAAGCTTGATTTAACTGTCAATGGTACGTTCACTTCCGGGAAGATTATCCCAAGTAGTGACTTCAGTTTTCTTAGTCGAGTTGGAGAATCGTAGCTCCTTCCTGGTGATCAAATGATGGTAGCCTTCTTCCATTTCATGCCTGGATCACATCAGACCGGGACCTTGGCCTTCTGACATAATACATCCCTCTTGCTATTTTCAGTTGTACATTTGTAAAATGAGTTGGATAATTTTGAGGTGCTCACAGACCACTGCATATATCCTCATTTTCCTTTTCTGTAAACTTCTTAACCTATCTAGGTACCTCTAATTCAGCTCAAATAAGCACGCCGCCTTCTACCTCCCAGTAGTGTGAGAGGAGGGAATGAGAAGCAAAGGTAGAGTACGGCTCATGAAGGTTTTTGATTACGAAAACACAGTGATCTTCCCCAATACAACCAATTAGGATGCTAAATATCAGCACAACTTCTAATTATCTTCTGTACTCTAATTAACACAGAGATGCTTCTCAGTCCCATGTGAAATATGGTCCAGCACCTCGATGTAATTTAGTTTCCCGACACCATTGCATATAGTAACACCCATTTTAAGCTATTGCCTCTTGCTAATTCATCAGTTGCTCCATTAATGAATTCTCAGTACTCAAACTCTGGAAAGTAAATCACACAGACAAGTCCTGCACTGCCCTGCCTTACACCTTAACAGGTACTCTGTTTTGAACCTCAGCTCTTCTTTTGCAAAACTACTTTAACCAGCCTCTGAGATTCTTGAAATACACTGAGTCAGACAGAACGTTTATAAGATATCCTTTTATTCATGGGCATAAAGTCTCATTTAAACACTACAAATTACTTAAAGAATACCTGCTGAAAACAGTGCTAATTTCCTCTCTTCCTTCCACTGACTCTTATTCAATGCATTCTCCTAACATTACTGTGTATTTCACTGTTACTCCTTCCTTTTGTTACTTGTGTAACACTCTGGTAATGTTCCGTTATTCCGTGCTAAACAATTAATTAAATGAGCACAAGGCCTAAAAGCACTTCTGTCATTGGCTTGAGGATAGATTTGCAGTCCTTAAGCTTCAAATATTACATTATTGTCATGCAGATCTATTCTAGAGAAGTATGTATGACTCTCATGTACCTCACTAAGCCTTATCATCTGGTTCTTTCAAAGACTTACCAAAGCTACAGATTCAAGGCATAGCTGACCCTGCTTTCACCTCTTATCTCACTTCTTATAATCTCCCAAAAGTGCAAACTTTACATGAAAAAAACTCTTTTTGTCCTCTTTTCAGCCTCATCCTTTGTCATTCTAGGAAATTTCCATGTTTTCTTGACCACCAAAGAGGCCAGCTCACAAGTCCTCAGGCCTAAGAAGTCCCGTTGCGTTGAACTAGATCACAAACATGGAAAGTCTGGAATCACCCGAGAATTCTCCCACTGAAGCAGGCAGACAGGTCAAATAGAAAGCCTGCTTTTCTTTTCCGTAGCACACTGAGGTGTCCTGCTGAGCTTGCTCAGCCCCTTATTCCTCTTTTTCTCCATTCTAGAAGGATGCATAGCCAGTAATGCTCAAGGGCTATTTTGGGCCTCCACAAATGCATCAGTTTTTCTCAGATTTAGGGGCACATGCATCAAGCTATTTACCGGTCGCAAACGGGCCGATTCGCAGAATCGGCCCCTTTGCGACCGGTAAATAGCCTTTTGGGATGCATCAATCCCAAAGCCATTCGCAAGATAGGTAATCGCAAATTTTGCGATGACCTATTTTGCGAATGCAATTAGGGAATCGCAATTTGTGATTCCCTAAATGCAATGCAAGAAGCATTCTCAGAATGCGACTTTGCATTAAGGAATCGCAAATTAGCATCAACTTCAAGTTGATGCTAATTTGCAATTCCTTAGAAAAATGCACAAAATTGCATTTTTCTAAGTGCCATGTGGCACGCACACATGCCCTTGGGGCATGTGTGTGCGCCACATGTGCACACATGCCAATTTTGGGGGTGCATCAGGGTGGCCTTATGGCCCCCTAGCACCCTTGAAATTGCATTCACAATTTGCGATTACCTAAATGGTAATCGCAATTTGCGAATGCTGTCCCAGTCATTCCCATGGGCCTGTGGGCCCATGGGAATGAATGGGAAGGCATTCCCAAATAGCGAATCGCGATGTGCGATTCGCTATTAGGGAATGTGCAGGAATCGCAATATATTTTGCGATTCCTACATCCATAAGGAATTGCGAGTCCTTAATAGCGATTCCTTAATAATCACTATTAAGGAATCGCAATTCCTTTGGTTGATGCATGTGCCCCTTAGTCATCTTGGAATGCACCTTGGATCTTTCTGGGTATGGGCTAGTCAAAGAAAGCAGTGTATGGATCTTAGGTTGCACGAATCCCTTTCAAAATCAAACTAGGCTGATCCTCTTCTCTCTCTCTGCTTAAATGTGACCCACTGGTTTCTTCTGAATATTGCTACGTCCAAGAAGCAAGATGTTTAGTCCCAGCCTAATAAAGTTGTGGCCATCCTAGAACTTTACTCCAGCTTTACTTCCTAGCTTGAGATATGTCCATTCCATGCTATGCAGAGATGTCCTAAACATTACTTTGGGATTTTTCTTGCAGCAACGTCACTGAAATTGTGTGCATTGGTAGTGGAATATCTTCAATATCAATCCACCTATTATAGGACATTGTCATATCGAAGTAAATTGTAAGCAAAACTCTTGTCATTTAGGACCCCAGTGACTTGTTCTTCAAAGGCAGGCATTAAAAAAAAGAAAAGCAGTCAGAGTTGAAAAATAAACCTTTCCTGCCATCATTCTACTGTTGATGACCCGCATGATGCTACTTAAGTCAAATAAATCGACCAGAAACATCCCATTGGCAACTTGTTAGTGATTATGTCATCAGAAAATATATTTGAAAGGACCTATTGTCTATCTGACAAGCAAAAAAAAGTTTTGTAAATTCTGGAATACTTTTCTGGAAACATACCATTAATTGTAATAACTCTACTGTATGAAAAATGTCTGTATTTACATTGTTAACTTGCCTCCTGTAGTAATACTAACTTATTATTTTCTTGGTGTTTAACTTGCCTCCTCCCTATGTTGTTAGCTTGTAACTCATAGTAATTCTTATTTCTGATGTGTTATTTAATATAGTTGCTCTTTCACTAACCTTTTTAACTGTTAAGCCTCTTTAAGAAAGCTTTCTTCAATGTTTTGTTGCGCTGTTGTAGTCGAACACTTTTTTAAAACTGTGTTGAGAGGGAAAGAAAAATCACAATAAAGAGTTGTATCCAATACTGCTGCTCTTCCCATGTCACAGTTATCGAGCTGGCACCCATATTATCTTGTTCAGAATCAATTTAGGTATACATTGACATTCATTGGGGTGCATGTCTTGACCCATCTCTACAGGTGGGAGTGAAGGTGCGCCTATCATGCTAAAGTAGGACCATAGTTGGGAAAAGAAGCTATGTAGTACCAAGCTATCCAAGATGGCCGACAGAGGGGATCTTTGTAACTAGTTCTCCAGTCCAGGAATCACAATTTGTAGAAATTCCGGTTAGGCCCAGGCCATGCACCTGGAGAAACATGAAGACTGAACTGAAGCTACTGAACCAGACAGGACCTTTCAGCAACCTTTGCTCACTGTGCATTTGGATCCCACCAGAGGATGTCACTGACAGTTCCTCAACTATTTATCTGAAATCTGTTTAATAAGACCCTTCTCAGTGTGGTTATTATTTACATTACAAAGATACCCAGTCAGACAGTGCACCCAAGGATTTAAGTGCCAACATCCTTTGCCACGGTCTTAAAATATTAGTAAGATGTTCATACTTGTATGTTCTCTTCAACAAAAGAGAAATGAGGCTTGTTATGCTATCCTGGTAAAGTATGCTTCAGGAGCAGCCAGTTTGGATTAAACTCTCTAGTCATGTAAAAATCCTGCGAGTGTGTGTGTGGACAAGGTAACTGATCATTCATAGCCACTTGGCGAGCAAGCATAGAATAAGTTCCTGCTAGCAGGTTACTTTTTATCGGCTTAGCTTTGTTGTCTAGAAATATTGTGGGAAATATTGTGGGAAGTGTATTTTAAATGTTTTTAACTTTTATGCTGCTAATTTGATCTGCTACTGTTTCGGAGTGTGTTAAACTCCATTTCTCCCTTCTCTTTTAATACTGCTTGCTCGGCGCCAGGCGGCCATTTTGCCTGGGCCACGCGCTGTTTGCAGTCAGCGCTCTAGTCACTGCACGCCGTCCGCCCACAAAACTATTTAATGGGCTGAGATCTGGCGCGCCTGGCCGGGGCTAGGAGCTCTGCTCAAATTAGCAAAACTACTATCAAATATTCACATGACCAGCTACTAGCTTTGCGTCCCTTGCAATTTACCGAATGTGTGCTAGTTCATCCGGAAATTATTGGTTCTAGCTGCATCTATTGTCAGTATGCACTAAATACGTATAATGATAACACCAAGGACGTTTCTACCTCTACTTTGTCTAATCCTAAGGTACTAACGAGCCCTCCTGGTATAGCCGATAATGCATGTACTCAAGTTTTTACTTTTTTCAACATTAACTGCCGTTCGCTTCCGAAGCATAAGGCGGACATTTTCGATTTATTGTCTTGTGAGCAGCCGGATGCCATGTTCCTTACGGACACATGGCTACATGATAGCTCCGGCCCTGATGTTGCCACTGCTTTGCCTGCTAACTATGTAATAATGAGGAAGGACAGGAAAGATAAAATAGGTGGTGGAATTGCGATTATTTATAAAAAGTTATACACATGCAAATTCGAAGACTTAACCCTCATAGGTTGCGAGGCTGCCCTATTTAAATTGACCTTTAGTCCCCAGTTTACTTTCTCAGGGCTTTTGCTTTATCGGCCCCCTGGGCCTGCTGGCCCTCGGGCTACCGCACTTCCCGATTTGATTGCTCCTTACCTTTTGTATACCCCCAATTTTACCATCTTGGGCGATCTCAATCTCCACTTCGAGGACCCGACCTGTGGGATAGGCACCACTTTGATCTCGGATTTAACTGCCATGAATATTTTACTTCACAACTCTGGTGCCACCCACATGGCTGGGCATTTACTAGATCCTATTTTTTCCAATCTCTTAAAGATTGTTTGTTCCCCAGCTCTCCCTGTGACGTGGTCAGACCACTATCTAACTAGTTTTAGAATTAAGCTAGATCTGCCTAATCCACCTACACCTGTCCTGGGCTGTAAAGTTCCATGTAGGAATTGGGGGAAGCTGAATATAGAAGCTTTTAATCAGTCTCTAGTCAATAATGCCCCTGATATTAACCAGGTCTCTTTAGCAGACCTAGAAAACTTTCATTGTTGGATTGCAAAATCTATTGACGTGTCTCCCTCTTTCTACTAAGAAAATGAACAGTCACCGCCCTCCTGCCCCCTGGTTTTCGGAGAAGCTAAAGCAGGAAAAAAATAAATGTAAAGCGCTTGAAAGACGCTGGAGGAAGGATTACGCAATTGAATCTAAGCTTGCATATAAAATGGCAATAAGAGCTTACCACTCTTTCTGTAACATTGCCAGAGCCGAATACGTGAACACCACTATACATAATGCACAGAACAGTCCTAAGACCCTGTTCAAAGTAGTTAAAGATTTGTCTGGTGCAGGTAATCTACCTGCCCCCCCCTACACTTACCGAAGCACAATGTGAGGATCTGGCCGAGTTTTTTCTCGGAAAAGTGGAAAAAATTTACTCAGCTCTGAATGTTAAGCAGACTAATATTCTACAGCCAGCCACTAAAACTCCTATAACATTAAGCACAGCTGAACAGTTGGATGGTCAGCTTGCCGAATCTAGTTCTAAACTTGAAAATCGGGCACTATTAGATGTTACTTCCTTTAAACAAATCTTAAGCTGCCTTAAATCTGGCTCGCCTAGAGACCAGCTTCCTGTTATGGTAATGCAGAAAATGGATCTATCTGTCTTGAAAGTTATTATGGAGTTACTTAATGCCTCCATACGCGAATCAATTATTCCAGCGGAGTGGAAGCATGCTATGGTCCTCCCGCTTCTGAAAAAAGCAAATGCCGATCCGGCGCAATTGTCCAATTTTCGCCCGATTTCCTTGCTTTCAGTGTATTCCAAAATTTTAGAAAAAAATATCAACACTCAATTAACCAAATTTGTTGCTTTTTAAAAGTTTCTGCACCCATCTCAGTCAGGCTTCCGGGAAGGCTTTTCAACTGAAACTGCTCTCCTCGGAGTCACTGAGATGTTGCGTGGTCATCTGGCTGCTGGGGATACTGCGGCACTTATACTGCTGGATTTAAGTGCCGCCTTTGACACGGTGTCCCATTCCGTGTTACTGAAAGCCCTTCGATCATTGGGCGTTGTTGGCCCAGCCCTTAATTGGCTTGGTGACTTTCTGACTAATCGCACGTTCCAGGTTTTCTCTTCTGAGGCTGCATCTAAAACTTTTTCTTCACCTTATGGAGTTCCACAGGGCTCCATTTTGAGTCCATTATTGTTTAATGTTTATGTTGAGCCTTTGGCAACTATTGCTGAAGAAGCTGGGTTGTCGATTTTTTCCTACGCCGACGATACTTAAATAATTTTTTCCTTGTCGGTGGACAGGACATCTAAGACATCATCTTTTCAGACGGGTCTGAGGAAAATTGCTGGATGTATGCAAGCCAATTCGCTAAAACTCAATGGCGAAAAAACTGAGGTACTGATTTTGGGAAATAACAAGGACCTTTGGGGCCCCCAGCACTGGCCGCCTGAAATGGGAATTCTCCCTCAACCCACTACTCAAGTTCGCAATCTGGGTATTATCATTGACAACCAACTGTCAATGAAGCAGCAAGCAGTGAAGGTGTCATCTACCTGCTTTGCCATCCTTAAATGGCTTAGAAAAATCCTTTGGATGTTGCCAAGTTCCACTCAAAAAACTGTAGTCCAGGCTCTTATCACATCTAGACTGGATTACGGCAACATCCTATATCTAGGCGCCAATAAGGATGTGATGCGCAGATTGCAAGTGGTGCAGAACGCAGCGGCCAGATTGCTCTGTCAGACCCCTAGAATGGCCTCAGTCTCAAGCTCTCTCCGTGATCTTCATTGGCTCAGGGTTGAGAATCGTGTGAAATTCAAAGCCCTGAGCTATATGTTCAAAGTCAAGTCTGGTAGTGCCCCTCAATACTTAAAGGCCATCGTCCATCCTTATATACCATCACGCTCTCTTCGCTCTTCCACCCAGGCTAAATTCTCAGTTCCAAGGATCAGACTGTCACGAATGGGCGGCCGGTCCTTTTTTTACCTGGGTCCTCATCTGTGGAACTCCCTTCCTCCACCTCTCAGGAACGAAACTGTTTTCAGCAATTTTCGCAAACACTTAAAAACCTGGTTGTTTAACCAATAAATTGCTGGTAAACACTTAATAACCTGGTTGTTTAATTAATAAACTCTTTCCTCTTTTTCTTGTTGAGCGGCGCCGGGAAACCTTTTTGGTAGCTGTGCGCCTAATAAGATTAAATAATAATAGCATCTACAAAGGACTTTCAAAGCCCTCATCTCCACGTTCACCTGTCAGCCACTCTGCGGGTGAAAAAATTGTCTATCCAGAATGGAGGTAAACTTCACTAAGTAACCTTCTGTTCGCAGATGCTATGGCTTCTTAATTTGTAGAGGTTGTAGAAATAAATGATTCAGACATGGTAATTCAGGTTTCAGGATTCCTTTTCTTGTTCCTAAAAGAGTTAGATTTCTCACTTATGAGTTTTTCTTGTGGTCATATCCTTAAGATTTACAGCACCTAGAACTGATTGAGCTTCCCCCTTTAGAATCCATCCTAATTGCAGTATTGGTTTACTTTATATTTTCCCCAATTTGGTCTGAAGCAGGGCACTCCGTCCCCATTTATCCAGTGGTGACTTCTGTCCTGCACAATGCATTGACTCAAGGGAGACATTGAGCCTTTGGTGTTATAGGTCACTGCTTGAAAGAACAGAGGATAATAGCACTGCACAAGATTACACTGCCCAGATATTCAGTCCTTTCAGTCTCAAATAACAATATTCTGAGTAGGAGAGTAACAAATTTAAAGCGCTCATTCCTTTTACTTCAAAGAATGTACTAACCTTAAAAAGGCAATCCAACCACCGAATAATGCTCCCACCTGGTGAGAAACCAAGCTTTAAAGAGGCTGGTTGATACATTCACTAATACACAGTCCTCCTAGCTAGAACACATCATCATGAGACAATGGCAAAGCCATAACCCTGCATCACCCCAAGGAGAATCACTAACAAACTATCCTGAAAGCAATATATGTTTAAGCATCTTTTATGGCATATAGCTGGGCTTGACAAACAATAGCTGGGAACAATCTATTACATTTCTTTGAGAAGTTCAAAGTAATATGTCTGCTGGAAGAGTGGAGCATTGGTCATATAGAAATAAGTAATTTTTAAGTACTTGAGAAACCAGCTTGAGTTAACCCAAAGGGTCACCCACAACTCCTTGTATTGCCAAATAAAATCAATACCAAGAAGCTAAGACTTCATTTTAGCAGTTGATATCACTCTGGGGGGTCCCATCCAACACAAGGATACATAGTGATTATATCAGGTTTATCTGCAAAGGCGTTAAGCTTTAACTAGAAGCTTTTCTTAACAAATTAAATCGTTGAAACTTGCAAATTTTCCCTCTGTCATGATAGTAGCTGGTGACTTTAACTCATCCTTTCCTTAGAGGACTTCGCTTGTGGAACATCAAATGTTAAAGACGCCTACTGTCAAAGCTCAGTTCAGGGACTTTTGTCACAATGTCGTTCCAAGTAAGATAAAAAATATCTTTAATTTCTCAACATGCGTGTGCTTAAAGGTCTGAATGGGAGATTGAAAGAAGACCAGCAACCGCACAGTACATACACAGCTGGGAGAAGCAGTACGATAATAGATTAACTTTTATTCACTTAGCAGATTTATATTACTGCAGGAGATTAAAAATTATCCCAAAAATGGAGAGCGACCACCACCCAATGTTTGGAAAAAATCTATGGCAGAGCACTCCATAGTCAACAAGTCTACAGGGGCACAAAGATAAGATTGCATTCTTCTTTGAAGTCCACATTACAGACTTGTGGTGATCATAGAGGTCATGGCAGTGCTACAATCTATGTTTTAGTTTGCATCAGCTGGAAAGTTCTGTGCCTGCTGCTAGGAACGACTCCTAGCACTTGATTGATGGCTAATTTGCGTACCTATCATCAAACCAATCTGCAAGGCATGAGGAATGTTTCAACCATATATTAAACAGATCATTTTGCCTCAAAGTTTAGCTCTCTTAAAAGAACCTGTTGAAGGGCGCTATGTAACATCTTGAAACAACTTCCATCCAGCCTTAGTGACTTGGAAATCTGTCACATCGAGCGTATCTTCAAAGCAGAGATATTGCAGATAACAAGAGAAAACCTAGAGAATAGATGGATGAAACGACGATGTACAATAAATGGAAAGAGGAGATAGTAGAAGAATCTTGTTTCAAATGGGTAAAGGCGCTGATGAAAGTAAAAATAAAAAAACGATTTTAACAAATCGGGAGCAGACTAGGAAAACTATACATCTTCTGTCTACAGAAGCAACGGTGTCAAATTATTTGCACCCCCCACCTTGGGAACCAACAACAGCCACTTTGTCTCAACCTCAAAAGTATTAAGCAAACCGTCCAGAGCCCTGGTCCTAATTGAAAACAGTTGACATTTTAAAGCAGACACCAACTGAATGGGCCAGAACCCTTTTCCCTTTATTCAGCAACATCCTCAACAAAATAGAAGTCTTCCATAATCCATGTAGAGGTACATTTTTCAGCCAATCTATTAAAAGGGAAACCAATCTGATCAGAGTAATTTCAGATTAATATTACTATTGGACTCTGATAGAAATATCTTTTCCAGACTAGTTTTAGCTAAATTAGAAACCTGGGCCACTGAGAACAATGCTTTTAGATTAAGCACGTACAGCATTTGAAATTGGCTATTCAACACTTTACAGCATCATTACCTTGGCAACACTAGCCAGTAAAGGAACTTCCAGATCCAATGACAACATCTTTGCCGGTTTTGTGTATTACGGTGCCACATTCAGTCGGGTCGATCAAGAGCGGTTTTGGATCAGATTGCAGGACCGGGGAATAGATAGTTTATTATTGAATCTAATAATGCAACTGCATACTGACATCTGGGCTCAAGTGAAGCGAACATTAGATAGTAGACGTATACCCAAAAATATCTGCAATCATTGGGGTGCATTTTGGCACCCTCATTGGTCTTGTCTTGTACCCCTACCCCACTTACTGAGGCACATTCCCTCCGCATGCTTGTTATTCATGCTGGGACCTCAGATCCTACAGAAGCCATTATAGAGGGGATCTTTGCAATTCTAACCTGCCTTGTGACGGGCTGACGGAGGACCATCTCTCCTTGCTCCACCAGGAAGTAGCTGCACTCTTGGCCAAGGGAGCCATAGAGAGGGTGCCAACATCAGAAGTAGGTCATGGTTGTTATTACTGCTATTTTCTGGTGCCCAAAAAGGACGGAGGCCTTTGTCCTATCCTAGACCTGCGCTCTCTCAATTTCTACCTGAAAAAGGAGAAAATCAAAATACGCTAGCTCAAGTCCTCTCTGCCCTTGACCCCGGAGACTGGATGGTAACATTCGACTTGCAGGACGCATACTTCCAAATTCCTGTCCTGCCTGCCCCCAGGTGTTACTGGCATTACGTGGTGGGTCATGAGCACTTTCAGTTACCGTGCTCCCTTTTGGCCTTAGCAGTGCCCCTCAGTTGTTCAATAAAGTGATGACAGTGGTTGCAGCTCATCTGCGGAGATCAGGGGTGCCAGTCATCCCCTATCTCCACGACTGGCTGTTGAAGGCGGGCTTGCCCCAGGCTGTTGTCTCCTACCTCCAGACTACTGCAGACCTCCTGCACTCACTGAGGTTCGCTATCAACGTGCCGAAGTCACATCTGGCTCCCTCTCAGACACTCACTTTCATCACATCTGTTCTGGACACGGTGCAGTTTCGGGCCTAGCCTCCCTAACAGCAAGTTCAGGATATTCAGGCTGTACTACTGATGTTCCAGCCTCTATCCTGGGTTTCGGTGAGACTGACTCTGAGGCTGGTGGGACTTATGACCTCCTTCAACCTGCTTGTAACACACCATGCACGCTGGCATATGCGGGCCTCGCAATGGGACCTGAAGTTCCAGTGGGTGCAGCCTCAGGGGGATCTCTCTGACGTGGTCCATATCTTGGAGGGAACAGCAAAAGATCTGCAGTGGTGGTTAACCATTGTGATTGGGTCAGCGGTCGACCCCTCTCCCTTCCCAACCAGATCTGACGGATGTGTCACTCCTGCGATCGGGCGGCCATCTGGGAGAGGTGGAGATCAGAGGCCTCTGGTCTCCCGTGGAATCCAGACTCTACATCAACTTACTGGAGCTCTGGACGATCCGGCAGGCATTAAGTCTTTCTGCCCTCCATCAAGGGAAGGCTAGTGTAGGTATTCACAGACAACAACACCGCCATGTGGTACTTCAACAAACAGGGCGGGTGGGGTCGTGGACCCTTTGTAAAGAGGCCCTTTGCTTCTGGACATGACTGAAACATCAGGGCATATCCCTGGTGGTCAACACCTGGCGGACTCTCAGTACCAGTGCAGACAAACTCAGCTAAAGATGCCTAGCGGATCTCTAATGGTTTCTCTGTTCGGTGGTGGTGAAAGGTCTCTTTCAGCAGTGGGGAGAGCCTTGTTTATATCAGTTCGCCACTGCAGAGAACGTACAATGTCAACGGCTTTGTGCACTGCAGTTTCCATGGCGGCTCTCGCTCGGAGAGGCTTTTCATCTCGAGTGGAGGTCAGGCCTCCTGTACGCCTTTCCACCAATACCACTCCTGCCCAGAGTTCTCAAGAAGATCAGGAATGACCAGGCCCAAGTCATCCTTGTGGCTCTGGACTGGGCTTGGAGAGATTGGTATCCCGAGCTGTTGAGCATGGCCATCGATCCTCCAATCAGGCTGATACTTCAGGAGGATCTTCTATTCCAGCAGCAGGGGTGGGTTCTCCACCCGAATCTGTCATCTGTCCACCTTCATTCGTGGAGATTGAGCAGCGACAGTTGTCAGCTTTCGACCTTCCGCCCAAAGTCTGCAGTGTTATCTTGGCAGCCAGGCGTCCCTCTACCAAGACTGTATACGCCTTCTGTTAGGGCTAGTTTGTGGCACGGAAACAGGATGACCTTTTTTCTGCTCCCCTCTCTCAGGTCCTTCTCTTTATCCTTTCTCTTGCCCAAAAGGGCTCTGTGTGTGTGCACCTTAAAGGGCTATCTTTCTTCCATCTGAGCTTTTCTGCGGTTTCCAGATCAGCCATCCTTGTTCAGATCCCCTATGATGAATACGGTTTTGAAAGGTTTGCAACACGTTTCCGACTTTGACTTTCATTATGCCTCAGTGGGACCTCAATCTTATCCTTACATTTCTAATGTGCGTTGCCTTTGAGCCGCTGCACATGTCCTCTCGGGCTCCTTACCATCAAGACGGCCTTCCTACTGGCAATAACATCTGCCCTGAAGGTCAGTGAGCTTCAGGCTTTGTCATCCAAGCCACGTGCCTAAACCTCTACCAAGACAAGCTGGACCCTAAAAGAGCATTGTCGTTCTACGTCGACCGCACGAAAGAGTCCTGGGTGGACGACCAACTCTTCGTAGGATATGTCGAAGCGAAGAAGGGAAAGGCCGTGCAGCAATGGGCCATCTCCCCTAAGATCTGCTATGCATTGGCCAAGAAGCAACCCCCTGAAGGTTTGCATACTCATTCCACCAGAGCTAAGGCTGCGACCACTGCGTTAGCATGGTGAGTTCCATTCCTGGATATATGCCAAGCAGCAACATGGGATTCTCCACACACATTCACAAAGCATTACTGCATGGACAGTCCGGTCCACTGGGACAGACACTTTGCTCGTTTAGTCCTACAAGACTTTCTAGTGTGAAACAGATTCTCAGACCCACCTCCAGGGAGGTATTGCTTGGGTATCTATTCTAAGGTAAGGAATCTGCAGCTAGACGTCTCTAACAGATGAAAAAGTTACTTACCTTCGATAACGCCTTATCTGGTAGAGACTATCTAGTCGCAGATTCCTTACTGACCCACCCATTCTCCCCGCTCTGCAAATGGATTACTAGGGACAGAGCTGTCCCCTTTCAGGGCCCTAGTTTTCCACACCAGTGGGCAGTGTTCTTCGTGGCACAAAAGGAAACTGATGTCAGTGCGCTGGGGTTGTGCCTATATAGGCTCCGTGTACGTCACTTCCTGTGCCGACGACATCACGATTATCCAAACTACGCAGGGGTGTACTGTTCATGAAAAAATTCCGGACCCAGTCTGACGCCTGGGGCTAATTCCAAGGTAAAGAATCAGCGGCTACTACAAAAGGAGTTACTGAAGGTAAGTAATTTGTTCTTTAATGGAGTTTTTACAATCCTATGAACTGGCTCTCAGGGGCAAGATGGTGCTTTATATTTGACCTGAGAGGGTTTTCCCATCAATAAATGTTTTGTTCTGGCCTTAGTTTGGCATCCATGGTCAGCACCAAGCTCATGATAGGGTCTCTAGTGTAACTGCATTGCTTAATCACATTACCCCATCTTTGAAGGCTTGGTTAATAGGGTCTTTTACACCACAGGAACCCTGCATGTCCTGGCGTCACTGAATCTGATCTGTGAACATACTTGTCTTCAATTTTCACAATTTTAGGAATCCAAAAGTGCAATTTACAATCCATTAGTCAAACTTTGGAGGTAGGCATACAGTGTGATTCACAGACTGCAGCCTTCTTGTTTGATTCCCTTTATTTCCAGATCTTGAGGTTTCCATGACAAAAGATAATTGGAAGTGTTGTTGTAATTTATTTCTAGGTATGTTACTTGGACACAATGTTTAGTTTTCTGTGAACAATACTAATCAAATTTGTGTTCTAAAGCTAAAGGCAGCTGTATTGACCTGTGCAGGGATACACAACACTGATGCAGTTAGTCTATTTTACTAACCCGCTAATTTAATCATATTCAGACTGTATTTTATCCTGTGTTCCTTGGCACATGCTTTACAAATGTTTGGCTAATGTACTTGTCCACCAATAGGTATTTGACTCTGCCGGTGATGAGATTCACCCAGAGGTACTTCTCTTGGCATGGGTGACAACTGCCCCCATACCATGACTAACGTTGGTGTTAGGTGACAGTCTAGTGGTAGGGCACAGGCTTTTTACCTGCATAGCAGTTGCGGCGAATGCTACTGACATCTTCTGGGTTTATTGACCTCAATGAGGAGTTTTTATCTTAACTGCTGCGTGTGCTCAAGAAGTCCCTTGTTGACAACAAAGGTTATTTTGAACCCCTGCATACGCCACAGCTGATGTAATTCAGCCATGTTGTGTGCTTTCCAACTTTCGTTTTCCTTCCTGGAAGAATCACGGCTATTGAAGTAACAGGCTTGAGCCAAGGATCCTCCAGTATGTCCTCAAATTCTTTGAAAGCAGGCGATGTGCGGACAACCTGCTACACAAAGAACTTAACCACTTGCATCAGAAGGACATGTCTTGGCAGATCTTGTGACCAAATGCAAAGAAGCACCCGTGACCTGTGAAAGGACCAACGTGTAGGAGAACATATACGCATAAGAACGGTAGCGCTATCGGACTTTGCCCACAGACTAGAGCCTACACATGTTTGAAACTGTTAATGATTCCATTAATTCTTCTTCGATTAGCTTGTGTAGTTACTGTAAGTATGCATAGTGTCCTCCCATATTATCAACAACTAAAGTGTTGAAGCAACTTTCTCCTTGACGCTAAAAAGAAAATATTCAATATAAATTCATAGCATACCTGACAGTGTCGGGAGATGCCTTCTGGTTCAGTTGTGATGGCCTATTATTGATTTTCACTAGACCGTCCTCATCATCAAGCTTGTGCACAAACCTGGACCAAGGCTAGGTTGCATAATAATCCTGGTGGTTTCCAGGTAATCCATATATTCCCGTTTCTCTGACCTGTTACAACTTTGTGGATGCCAACTGTGGTTGTCTTCCTAGAATATTCTTTCCCACTGGGAAATCATATTATCCTTCAGTCACTGAATTCAACTGTCTAGTGCCCAACTCCTTGACCCTTCGTCATCCCAGTCTATCTCAGTGAAATCTAGAGATGCTTCAGGCAGTCGGAAAAGAATCCACAAGCTACCGGCACAGAAGTAAATAGCTTAGATTCTAATACCAGACTGGGCAAGTTTCTCTGTAGTTTCAACAATGTTTTATTTTACTCTTGTCCCATTCAACTGAGTCAGTTAAAGTCTTGTTTTTTTTAATTTAATTTCAATTAATTTGGATCTAGCGGTGGTTGATAACACTCAATTTTGTAGCACAGAGGATGTTAATGCACCCTGGGAATACATAGTGCATAATACATAGTGACTGGGGTGGGTCGGTAGAATTTCATGTTTTGGGTTGAGTAGTAAGATACAGTAAATCTAAGATACAGTAAATCAATGGAAAACTAATCGGAACATGGGGATGGTAGAGCAATATGAAGTGGGTGAAAGAAGAAGAGGTGGATGCTATTTCCTGCATTGCTGAAGTGATGATGAGAATCTTTGTTTCCCTAGTGGTAAGGGTATTTATTGGTCTCATTACATAAATTAAAAATTCCTGCTTCCTTATTCTCTTTTTTTTTCTTTTCTAGATTTCCATTTTACCATGCCAGTTCTCCATGCAGCATGGAGAGATTTGGCAGTGGGTAGTATTTGTTTTGAAGCTAATTAGGATACTTGGTTTTGATAGTCTGAAAGAAACACATAGTGATAGATTCCTTACCTTAGAATATCCCCAGGCGTCAGACTGGATCCAGAAAGTTTTCGTCAGCAGTAACCCTGCGTGTCGGTAGGTGGCGTTGTGCGGCTCCGCGTCCGTCGTTGGCGTCGTGGTCGCCGAGATGACGTCACGGGCGCTACTTAGACGCCGCCCACGCGCGCTGACGTCAGTTCTTTCTTTTTCCGTGCCAGCAAGCGCAGATCCGGGAAGAGCAGGAACCCCCAGTCAATTTTTGACTGACTTTTTGAGGCTTTTTGTCTCTGTTTTTTCATCGAGTCTTCGACTCCTGGTGCAGATAGGATGCCCGGTTTTAAATTCTGCGCGGACTGTCACCGTATGATGTCGGTGACGGACCCGCACCGTGTGTGTCTTTTCTGCCTGGGGCGCGACCACGACCCCAAGTCGTACCCCGACTGCCGGGCCATGGCGCCGTAGACTGTGCGGGAGTGGTCTCGAAAGTTGCTGGAAGCCCGGCAGTCGGCTCCACGCCGTTCGAGGTCCCGGTCCCGTGGGAGGTCGAGGGACTGTGCGCGGAGTCATCTCCATCGGTCTTCGGGATCCAAGTCTTTGCACTCTGGGTCAGGTAAGGCGAAGCACAAGAAGTCGAAGAAACGCCATCGTTCTCCGACTTCCCCCTCGCCGGTCGCGCGACGCGGCTGAGGGTGCGTGTGGTGCCTCCCCCGAGGCTCCGGCGGAGCCTATGCAGTCTCCGCCGGACTACCCGCCCTTCCCGCGTTCGTCGGCGACTCCGGCCCAAATACAGGAATTCCTGTCGGCCATGGCTCGTCTCTTTGGGCCGCCGGGTCCTGCCGGTGCGCCTTCGGGCCCCGCCGGTGCGCCTTCGGGCTCCGCGGTCCCGACTGGGGGTCCTCGCCGGCGGCTCCGGCGTCGCTGTCGGCCTCGGCGCCGCAGGACCCCCTTGGATCCAGGCCTGGATCCCGGTCGACGCCAGTTGACCTTATAACACCTCCACCGACGTCGACCCCACCGGCACCACTTCTGACGCCGCCCGCTCCTCGGGACGACGTCAACCCCGGTTTCAGCCCTGAAGTGGACGCGGCGTCGGGCCGGCGTTGATCGATGCCGTTCTCGACGTTGCTCGGGGATTTCTATCCCCATGTCCCTGCTCCTTATTTTAGACCTGTTGAACAGCCTGAGGAGCTAGGGGAGGACTGGGAGGGGTCTGAGGACCCTCTCGCAGCTGCTTGCAGAGTCTGAACAGGGCTGGGCTGAGGAGTTGGGGGACGCCAGTGGTCTGGATACCTCACCAGACCTTGGCATGCTGTCTCCTCCTACCGTGGCTACGGAGGAGGGTGCTAGTTATGCTGTGGTGTTGCGTGGGGCGGCCAAGGCCCTACACCTCGAGCTCCCTACGGTGGCCTTCAGGACTAACCTCCTGACAAAGGTGCTTCAGCCAGCAGCTACTTCTGCGGAGCCGCTGCTTCCATTCAATGAAGCCCTTTCTGACGTTCTTTTGGGCACTTGGTCCAGGCCCACCACAGGGGCTCCTGTGGATAGGAACGTGGCCCGACGCCATCGCCCGGCTCCGGGTAACCCCATTTTCCTCTCCCAACATCCCACCCCCGAGAGCTTGGTTGTCCAAGCCTCTGCTTCCCCGACCGCCTTCCCTTCCGCACCACCGGATAGGGAATCCAAGAAACTGGATCAGTTTGGAAAGAAAATATTTTCTTCCACCAGTTCTGCACTGCGGTCCGTGAACACCGCATGCCTCTTCGGCCATTATTCCCACTCTCTGTGGGATACGGTGGCGCAAGTGCTGCCCCAGTGTCCGGAGGAGGCCCGGCCAGCTCTCTCCCAGGCTGTTGCAGAGGGGAGAGACGCAGCTAAGTTCATGATTCGTTGTGGCCTAGACACCGCCGACTCACTGGGCAGATCGATTGCAACGACTGTGGCGGTTCGCCGCCACGCCTGGTTGAGGACCACTGGATTTTCGGGGGATGTCCAAAACACTCTTGTGGACATGCCCTTTGATGGCCGTCGCCTCTTCGGCGACAAAGCAGACAGCGCGTTGGAGCGGTTTAAGGACTCGCGGGCTACGGCCAAGTCCTTGGGACTCTCTGCAGTCCGCCCTCCTCCGCCTTCTGCTTTTCGCTCCTTTCGTGGCACCGGAAGTGGCGCCCCGCAGCGTTCGCAACAGAGCCACAGGCCTGCGCAGCAAGCATCCCAGCGCGGACGAGGGTTCCGCCGTGGCGGACCAAGGGGCCAGCGGGCGGGTCAGTCCAGCCACCACTGCCTCCAAACCTTCCTAGTCCGAACTTTCAGGCCCATCAAACGCCAGTGGGCGACAGGCTTCGCCATCACCTCCCCCACTGGCGCACCATCACTTCGGACAGGTGGGTTTTAGAGATAGTCCGGATGGGCTACTCCCTCCCCTTCGAGACTACCCCTCCAGCCATGCCACCTCAGTACCACCGCATGTCGGGGGATCACTTGGTGCTTCTTCAGCAGGAAGTTGCGGCCCTCTTGGCCAAGAGGGCCATTGAGCGCGTTCCGACGCCAGAAGTAGTTCGTGGTTGCTATTCCCACAACTTTCTGGTACCCAAGAAGGACAAAGGCCTGCGTCCTATCTTAGACCTCCGGAACGTCAATCGCTTCCTCCGCAAAGAGAAGTTCAAGATGCTCACTCTGGCTCAGGTCTTGTCTGCTCTCGATCCACAAGACTGGATGGTAGCGCTAGACTTGCAGGATGCCCATTTCCACATCCCAGTCCTGCAAGCCCACCGGCGTTACCTGCGGTTCACGGTAGGCCACGAGCACTTTCAGTTCACCGTGCTCCCTTTTGGCCTTACCAGCGCCCCTCGGGTGTTCACAAAGGTGATGGCGGTGGTCGCAGCCCATCTGCGCAGATCAGGGGTTTCAGTCTTCCCCTATCTCGACGACTGGTTGTTGAAGGCGGGCTCGCCCCAGACAGTCGTCTCCCACCTCCAGACTACGGCCGACCTCCTGCACTTGCTGGGGTTCTCCATCAACGTGCCGAAGTCGCACCTGATTCCCTCTCAAAAGCTCCTCTTTATCGGAGCGGTTCTGGACATGGCGCAGTTTCGGGTCTATCCTCCCGAACAGCGAGTCCGGGATATTCGGGCTCTGATTCCCATCTTTCAACCCTTGTCCCGGGTTTTGGTCAGAGTGACTCTGAGGCTGCTGGGCCTCATAGCCTCCTGCATCCTGCTGATCGATCATGCCAGATGGCATATGCGGGCTCTGCAGTGGGACCTGAAGTTCCAGTGGGCGCAGCATCAGGGGAACCTGTCCGATCACGTCCAGATTTCGGAGGGCACTGCACGACAGTTGCAGTGGTGGCTCACGAACCGGCATTGGGTCGACGGCAGATCCCTCTCCCTTCCCCAACCAGAGTTTACAGTGGTGACGGATGCGTCCCTCCTGGGATGGGGCGGCCACATGGGAGAGGCGGAGATCAGAGGCCTCTGGTCTCCGGCGGAGTCCAAGCTCCATATCAACCTTCTGGAGCTTCGGGCGATACGGCTTGCACTGAAGGCATTCCTTCCCTCGGTCAAGGGGAGGGTAGTGCAGGTGTTCACAGACAACACCACTGCCATGTGGTACTGCAACGAGCAAGGCGGGGTGGGATCGTGGACCCTCTGTCCGGAGGCTCTGCGTCTCTGGACATGGCTGGAACATCAGGACATGTCCCTGGTGGTTCAACACCTGGCAGGTTCTCTGAACGCCAGGGCGGACAAACTCAGCCGCAGGTGCATGCTGGATCACGAATGGCGTCTTCACTCGGAGGTGGTGCAAGGTCTCTTTCAGCAGTGGGGAGAGCCTCGGTTAGATCTATTCGCCACCGAAGAGAACGCACAATGTCATCAGTTCTGCGCGTTGGAATTTCCAAGGCGGCACTCGCTCGGCGATGCTTTTCGTCGCGAGTGGAGTTGCGGTCTGTTGTACGCCTTTCCGCCTATACCACTTCTGCCCAGAGTGCTGAAGAAGATATGGCGCGACTGGGCACAAGTCATCCTTGTGGCCCCGGACTGGGCTCGAAGAGTATGGTATCCCGAGCTACTCAGTATGAGCATCGATCCTCCGATCAGACTGCCTCTTCGGGAGGATCTTCAGTCGCAGCAGCAGGGGACGGTCCTCCACCCGAACCTGTCCAGCCTCCACCTCTTTGCATGGAGATTGAGTGGCGGCAGTTGATTCCTTTCGACTTGCCTCCTGAAGTTTGTGATGTCATTCTGGCAGCCAGGCGTCCCTCTACTAAAGTGGTATACGCCTGCAGGTGGAACAAGTTTGTGGCATGGTGCACAGCAAAGGCTGTGGATCCCCTTTCTGCCCCTCTTTCTGAAGTACTACTGTTCCTTCTTTCTTTGGCCCAGCAGGGCTCTGCTCTGGGCACTGTCAAGGGCTACCTTTCTGCTATTTCGGCCTTTCTCAGGCTCCCTGATCAGCCCTCTCTTTTCAAGTCCCCTCTTGTAAATAGATTTCTCAAAGGCATTACACACCTTTTTCCTCCTATTCCTTTCGTGATGCCTCAGTGGGACTTGAATTTGGTTCTTACATACTTGATGTGTGCTCCCTTTGAGCCCCTTCACAACTGTCCTCTTCGTCTCTTGACCTTGAAGACTGCCTTCCTGGTGGCCATCACCTCCGCTAGGCGAGTGAGTGAGCTCCAGGCTCTTTCCTGTAAGCCTCCTTTCCTATCAGTCCATCCGGACATGGTTGTGCTCAGGCCTCGTCCTTCCTTTTTGCCAAAAGTGGTTACGGCCTTTCACATTGGGCAGACTATTACTTTGCCCACCTTCTTTCCGCCTCCGCATCCTTCCAGAGAGGAAGAGAGGCTCCACCGTCTGGACCCAAAACGTGCGCTCTCATTTTATCTCAACCGCACACAGCAGTTCCGGGTGGATGACCAGCTCTTTGTTGGCTACGTTGGCACCAAGAAAGGTCGGGCGGTACACAAGAGAACTATCTCCCGCTGGGTTGTCTTGTGTATCAAAGCCTGTTACTCTTTGGCTAAAAGAATCTCCGGTGGGGCTGCGTGCTCATTCCACCAGAGCTACTGCGGCCACTACTGCATTGGGACGTGGTGTCCCCCTGCAAGACATCTGTCAGGCAGCCACGTGGGCCTCGCTGCACACGTTTACTAAGCATTATTGCCTGGACAGCCAAGTCCGGAGAGACGGCTTCTTTGGCCGTTCTGTTCTCCGTGACTTTCTGGTGTGATCTTGGTTCGCAGACCCACCACCGGGGTTGGTATTACTGGGGTATCTATTCTAAGGTAAGGAATCTATCACTATGTGTTTCTTTCAGATGAACAAGTTACTTACCTTCGGTAACGATATATCTGTAAGAAACATTAGTAGTGATAGATTCCTTACCCCCCCACCCATCCTCCCCGTTCTGCGAACTGATTTCTAGGGTTAAGGTCATCCCTTTCAGGGCCCTAGTTTCAATGCACCAGTGGTCAGTATCTTGCATGGCTCTGCGTTCCTGGCGCGAAAAGTCGTGTACAGAACTGACGTCAACGCGCGTGGGCGGCGTCTAAGTAGCGCCCGCGACGTCATCTCGGCGACCACGACGCCAACGACGGACGCGGAGCCGCACAACGCCACCTACCGAGGCGCAGGGGTACTGCTGACAAACTTAACGGATCCAGTCTGACGCCTGGGGATATTCTAAGGTAAGGAATCTATCACTACTAATGTTTCTTACAGATATATCGTTACCAAAGGTAAGTAACTTGTTCATTAGGCTGCAGTAGGTCTTGGATTTGATGTCATCCTATATTTCTTGTCTTTTTATGCAGATCGAGTCTTGCAGCGGTTCGTGCCCATGGAGTCAGACAAGAAATGTTTCAATTCAGTGTTCTGTTGTTAAATGCTATTTTGGTATAGTGTTTTTAACCCTCTTAAAATAGTATGTTGAGGGTTTGAGCAAACGTTCATAAGTATACGTTCCAGGGTGACTAGAATATTCTGTGGACTCATCCTTCGTTTTAATCAGCGGTACTAATATACTTTCATGTGACCCATAAAACTGTTATTCCGACTTTAATGTACACCCTTTTTGAATACTGAAAGTGCCCTCCAATCTATATGTTGGGAATGCCCTTTGACTGCTTTTGCATTGGACAGCTATCTTCAGCTCCTCAAAGGCTTTTCTTTGTGTGTGTGTGTGTGTGTGTGTGTGTGTGTGTGTGTGTGTGTGTGTGTGTGTGTGTGTGTGTGTGTGTGTGTGTGTGTGTGTGTGTGTGTGTGTGTGTGTGTGTGTGTGTGCGCAGACAGGATTTTAAAAACCTCTATTGCACACTAGGTTGTCTCCTATTTCTATGAAGTTTAGGTGCATTTAATTTCCTCCTCTCGTGGGTGGGTATTCCTGATCATTCATTGCTGAGGAAGGGAGCATGGCTTTCAGGAATTACATTCATCAAAGCAAGTACTTGTGTGATTCAATTCACATCATGAAAGTATTGTACATTGGAAGTCTGTTAGTGAGCAGTTAGCCAATTTGACTCTTGTGAGGTCACAAATCGGCTTTTGAACACATTTGCCCACCACACTCTCCTCCAGCCCCTCCCCAACTTGATTTTTGTTTGGAATGCTTTATTATTTTTTTCCAAAAGCATGGATGTGAAAAGTTGAGAGTTGGGAATAAGCATGTTACTCATTCTAGTGATCTTTATACTTGTAGTCCTTTAAGATATGGACATGTGATCCTAAATTTGCTAAATAGAGCCCAAAGAGTGTACCTGAGAGAACATTTACAGGACTTGGGGAGGCTGATGGTCCATTTTATGGCTGGGGGCAGAGTATAACATGTCTTAACACATGCTTCATTCTTCTAAACTCTCATTGTAATCATATTTGCCCTTAAAGTAATAGGGTCTTAAAGTAGTAGGGTTTTTTTGTGGCTTAGTATAAAGAGAGAAAGTATTTTCATAAGAAGAAGGTGTTGAAAATGAATGCTCTTTGTGAACAGGAAGACATAATAGAGCCTAAACTAAGGGACTGAACAATACTATGATGCTGCAGATTATGGTTAATTACTTGCAGTTCTTACCAATAAGCTGATAATTTGCAACATTTCTTCTAAATGAAGTTTGCAGTGAAGTTGATAAACTGCTCATTCTTAATTCCTATTTCTCACAAACTTTGTGAAAAGCCACGGCTCTCCTCTTCCTAAGCAGGCCTCCATTGTGTTTACTCCTATCTTCTTCCCTTTGTTTTCCCCTTAACTCTGTTTTGTTTCTGTGAATAGCTCTATCCATCCCGAAATCTGCTTCATGCAATTTACGATTCTGATGTTTGCCACGAGTTGTCAAAACCACTTCCTATCGGCTCACTAACTTCCCAGCATCTGCCCAACAGCTGAATTTTTCTAGTTAAAACTCAAGTCATTTTTGGATCCTCCAATACATAATTTCCAAACTGTTAATCCATATACTGCAGTTCAGCCTTATCACGGAGTCACTTACTCTGATATGCCGCACCCTTCCTGCTGGTTTTATAACTTTAGTGTTGAGAGTCTAATTGTTAATATGCGCTCATCCCATATTAGGTTTCCCAGGTTGCATCTATTTAACAAAAAATGAGATTCATACGGTCATAATTTGAAACAAGTAAATTATTGTAATATAGGTAGCATACATTGTTTACTTACTGCGTTTTTCCCATGAGAAA
Source organism: Calotriton arnoldi (assembly GCA_963921515.1). Taxonomy (NCBI): domain Eukaryota; kingdom Metazoa; phylum Chordata; class Amphibia; order Caudata; family Salamandridae; genus Calotriton; species Calotriton arnoldi. The sequence continues at coordinate 3,202,272 of CAWUFW010000231.1, read as the reverse complement.
TAAAAGGTAGCTACGTCTAGTAATTCACATCACACTCAAATTTTCTTTCCAGAGCCACATAGTTCTCTGAATGTGTCATGTCGAAATCTGTATTTGAATTACAAATTTAAATTTAGGATAGACTCAAAGGAAGATATATCAGATGCTAAGTCTTGTGTACGTGTCAGGGACAAAGTACTTATTTTTACCAATTCATAAGCTGTAAGGTTTTCTTAAGCCTACTTTCCTGTGGGCCATACAAATTAATTAATCCTTAAATTGGCCCATTTAAGTTCAATAACGACTCTGGAGGACTTTGGTATGTCAATAAATGGGAAAGACAATACACGTCCTTGTAGGATTATTTTCCTCTTGGCATACCAGGGATGTTATTCAGTACCTGTTCTCGAACATCTAAGATTCATAGCAAGATTGTCCTGTGTTGATCCACTAGGGATCATTCAAGGATTGGTTTTTTATTTAGGTTATTGTCCTTCAGAGAGAAAATTAAGTCTTGTTAGTCGTTTGAAGTCCTATCACCATGTATTTATCCTGTCTTATCCTGTGTGTCCAGGAACTACTTGTATGTATTCTTGAGAAATGAGTAACTCTTATCTATAGTCTCAAAAAGTCATTCTATCCAATTCCGCAATCAGAAAATTTTAGATGAATAGGTTTGCCTTCTTTTGAGAGGCATAGTTTGCAGTTGTACCACAGCCTCTGACTTTCTATAGCCATTACCCAAAAATCCTCCGCTCAAAGGCTGTTTTTTTTCCTGCCTATTACTTTATCAGTCAGAGTTGTTGAATATTGGGCTTCTCTTATCCCAGTTCGTGCGACTGTTGCACATCTCATTTGCCAGATTTGGTCAACCAGTTCATGGTAAATGATTGAGTGATTGTCAAAAACGATTGGTGCAAATAACAGTTAAATCCTCAATGTTACGCACAAGACAATTGATAGATCTGTGTGTTGTGCCCTTGCACCTGCCAGAAGTGTGGTTATCATGAATTTGTGAAATAATTTTCTCTACTTGAGGCATGGCTTAAGGGCTAAATATCTTGTAATGAAAGTGAGGAGACTACAAATAATGTACCTCTCACAATAGATCTATGGGGGGATTTCATATTGTATATTTCTCAACAATGATTGGGGACATTTTAGGGAGTTCTGCTATGGAATCTACACAATATGTATACATTTATGGCTCTGATTTAATTTGTAAATAATTTGATATACATTGTCCTGTCTTTTGGACACTAGTGAGTAAACTCAATTACCATTAAAAATGTCATGTTCCACACTTCTATGGATCATCCACCTCTGAATGTTTGTCAGTGCATTGTGGAGGTATTAATGGTGCATTTGCAACAATGCATTCAATTTAAAAATATTGGGATTCTGCATCAGTGACAAGCCATCTTTTTACAAGGATATGATGTTTCGATTGATTTCACCTTGATTCTTAATGTTACTTCAGACCTTGCTTTCTGAGCCTTATTTGAGTTAAACCAAATGGAAATTCTACAATATGGACATGAACACTCACATTTTAAAGCAGATGTTTCTTTTTGGCCATGTGTCACTTTGTGTGGGCAACCTCTTGCAAAACACTTTTTGTTCTGTTTCATTGTCCTTTGCTTCCTTGTTACTAGTTTCGAAATCGTAATCTACTTTTATAATGTGATTAGAACTATGAAGCATTGCTTTTTCAGGTCAAAACATAAATATATTAAAACTGTTCTCTATTTTACTTACTTGACTGATGCTTTTTCTAGAGCGGAATACAATTTGTCCATCATTTTATGCAACCTGGTTGTGGAGCCTAGTTTTAAGTAAATCTGGTCAGTGAGATGCAAGTAATCTTCTGCATTTTAATTTGTGATGTGACATAAGTGGTTATGAGAGTAAGGAAAAGTTGCTCAGTATTGAAACTGAAGCAGTTTGTCCAAAATCTGTCTTAGTTTACCATTCCCACGATCAGCTTACCCCATTACCTTTTTATCTCGATATTTGCTGCACATGCAAAGTGCTCTGGCTCACAGTTTTGCACTCCTCTACAAAGGCAATTGAGATTGGGGCTGGGTTTATGGATGAAAAGATTAAACTTTGCGTGTAACTGGACAATAACTGTACCAGTATGTGAATCAGTTAGTTACTTTATTTATTGTCCTGATGTAAATGAAGGTTATTTAAACATTAGATTTGTGCATTTTTAGCAGGCATTTTTTGTTTAATTTCTTCATCAGGGAGAATTGGTGACGGCATCCAAAGCAATCATCGAAAAGGAATATCAGCCAAGAGTAATAATTAGCACAACAGGACCCAACCCCTTTAACAAACTCACAGATCAAGAGCTAGAAGAGTATCGAAAAGAAGTAGAACGCAAACGGAAGGATTCTGAAGGTATGTATATTTTGTTTTCCTTGAGTGTCTATAGGGTAACCCCATTGTTTGGTGTGCTATCAGTGTTATAATTTCTAATCATGCCATGCTCTCTAAAAGTATACCTGTGTGGTCCTGACAAGCAGCAACTATACATTACAGCTAGTGTTATAAATGTAACAATACCTTTAGACAGCCATTACTATAAGGTGCTTTATAATTATAGACCGCAGTCTTATCTTATTTCCAATGTTTTTATTAAAGAATCTAACTGTATTTTTCACCTAACAGTTTCTACCTGTGGCCTAGATTTTAGGCGGTTAATAACTACTTGCAGATCCTTAAAAAGTCCTTTAACTCAAATGTATTTATAGGTAGTTATGTATATTTGTAAAGGCCAATAATACACACTCAGTAGTACCATATTCCTGGTTTTCATAACAAAATATATTTTCCCCACCTAAAAATCTGTTTCAATCTACCGTTCTAAAAGTAGGGGCAAGGAGATTCCTACTTCCACATCTTTAAATCTGCCTTTGCTTTTTACAGTTTCTTTGTACTTTGTTCTCATATTTGGCACTAATACAGTTTCAAAATGTAGATTTGACTTATCATAGAATTTCATTAATTGTGCTTTGTCATAGAAACTGTTTAATTTTTCCATGCTAGATTAAGCAAATCTTTTTAGATTACTTTCTGTAGCCTCCAGTAATACAAATAGTTTACATTAAAATCCATCTGCACAAGTTGCCAGCTCAGCAACTTCGTATCTCCCCCAAATGTTACTGTTAGAATTTGGGTTCCTGGTTGACTGGGTGTGAGCACCAGCAGTCCCCCAATTTAATCTGTGCTCACTCTGTGGCAGTTTAGCACAGAGAAGTCAGGCTCAACTTGGAGGCAATTTGTTAAGTATTTGTGCTACACTTCAAACAGAAAAAACAGTGAAACCACCACAAAAAAGATCCCAAACCAGTTTTGTAAAATAAAGCATATTTTAATAAATAAAACAAGACCAAAATGACAAAAATCCAATAAGTAGAACTTGAGATAATGATTTGTAAAAAAAAGCGCTTAGAAGCAATAATGGCTTACTTGGGATATCTGGACACGCTGGACCGGGGATAAAGTCAAAAGTTCAGGTAGAACATCGCGTTCTACCTGAACTTTTGACTTTGGAGCATGGGCCAGTTATAGGGACCAGGCTTGGCCTGCTGAACAAAAGTACCTTAGTCCAGGATATGTCGAGGGTCCTGTCGACAGCGGGGATGCGGGGTGCAGATGAGGCGATGCGTCTGCTCGGAGGAGTACAGCAGCAATGATGCCTCGGCTCCGAAAAGTGCAGCAGGGATGGTGCGTCGGCTCCGATGAGCATCGGGGCTGCAATGTGGAGTTCTCTGCAGCGGCGTCAAGGCTGCTCTCGACGTGGATGCAGTGACCTTGCGCCGGGAAGAAGCGTCGCATAGTGGTGGCTCCAAAGGCGATGCGTCAACTCCAATCCACCTGGCAATGCCTCAGTTCGGACCCGTGCAACAGCAGCGATGCGTTGGTGCTAACCACGCAGCGGTGGCAATGCGCCAACTCTGAACTCCGCAACAACGGTGATGCATTGGTTCTGCTGGAGCAGCACCTTAGCCCCTCTTCCAAGGGTCCAGGACTGGGGTGCACCACTTGGCAGGGCAGGCTCACGGATGGCAGAGTCCAGGTGCAGAAGCAGGTAAGTTGGAAGTCTTTTATGTCCCTGAGACTTTAGATCAGGAGGCCAGCCAAATAGCCCTTGGAGTCACTCTGGGTTCAAGGGATGCAGGTCCAGTCCTTCTCACCCTGGCAAGGAGAGCAGCAGGTCAGCACAGCAAAGCAGGAGTCCAGCAGAGTGGCAGTCATTTCAGCAGCACAGCAGTCTTCTTGGCAGAGTATCCATAGGTCCAGAAGTGTACTGAAGTGATGGTGTCTGAGATCCAGCTCTTATACCCAGTGGTGCCTTTGAAGTAGGAGAGACTTCAAAGAGATGCCTTTGAAGTGCACAGATGCTTCCTGCCCTGTCTCCAGACTCGCTACAGAGGGGGTGTGCAGCCCTTAGTGTGGGTACAGGGCACAGCAAATTCAGGTGTAAGTGATGCTGGGTCCAGTTCCTCCCTCCCACCCTATCAGGATGGCCCATCAGGTCACACCTAAGCTCCCATTGTGTGTGGCTATCTAGGGGTAATATACAAAGCCCAGCTGTCACCCACCCCAGACAAGTGATCAGAGGCAGGCAACAGGCACCAAATGGCTAAAGCAAGAAAATGCTCCTAAAAGTGACATTTTTAGAATTGCAATTTAAAATCCGACTTCACCATAAGTTATGATTTTAAATTGTGATTCCAGGAATACCAAACTTGGGGTCTTCTTTCTTCCCAATTGGAGATTACACTTATAAAATGTAATAAGGTAACTCCAATGTTATCCTATGGAAGAGACCGGCCTTGCAGTAGTGAAAAACTAATTTAAGAGTTTCTCACTACCAGGACATGTAAAACTTAAAAATACATGTCTTCTTTTTAAATACATTGCAGTCTGCACTCTGGGCTGTTCAGGGCCTACCCTAGGGGTGTGACTTATATGTATTAAAAAGGAAAGTTTGGGTCTGGCAAGAGATTTAACCTGTCAGGTCGACATGGCAGTTTAAAATTGCGCACTCAGGCTCTGCAATTGCAGGCCTGGGACGTTTTTAAAGGGCTACTTAAGTGGGTGGCACAATTTACAGGCCCTGTGCACATGTAGTGCACTTTACTAGGGATTTATCATTAAATTAAATATGCCAATTGTGGATAAGTCGGTGTTACTACGTTTTAGGGAAAGATCACCAGCACGCAGTGGTCAGCAGTAGTAAAGTGCACAGAATCCTAAGGCCAGCAAAAACGAAGTCAGGAAAAACAGGAAGTCTGAAGGCAAAAAGTCAGGGGAAACCATAGCAAGGATGCCAGGTTGAACAGTTACGTTATTTAGTCCTGATCAGTGTATGTTCACCATATTTGGCTTCTTGATGCTAGAAAAGAAAACAAGCTTACATAGCTGCTACTTGCGTTCAGTGGGTAAATAAATTGAAAAATCAAGGTTTCGACTCCATGGTGGAAAAGCTACCAAAGAACAGGTAGATTGAAGATAAAAGGGCAAGCAAGTTCCACAGATTGGGACCCTGGATTGAGAACTTGCAGCTGTTAAAGACTCTATTAAACATAACACCTTAAGTAGGACAAATTGCCTTGTGTATTAGATTTTCACCACCAATTGCTTTCAGTAGACTGAGGTCTGAAATGATCACTTGTTGAAAAACAACTACATAAAAACCATGATTAAGAGAGCGAAAACAGCACTTATGATTTCTAGCAATGAATATTGTGTTACTTGAATTTCCCAATGACATATACATGGTGCCTTTGTTTAAAAAGCGCAGTGATGTTAAAAGAAATTTGCATGTGTGTGGGCCAATAATGTATTTTATATTTGGCTAATAAGAGGTTCACAAGTGCTCTCCCTGGTCTGTGGTCATGGATCAATTTAAGGGTACTCAATAACTTTCCTCATCTGTTAGCACACTTTCCATTCCTGGTGCATGCCCAAATTACCATCACAGGGAGAGGAATTAAATCAAGTGGGCTAATGACAACTGGATTGTGCTCTCCGAGACATTGTAGAGTAAGATAGACCTCAGAGACACAGACCTGAGAAAATAAGAGCAAAGGACTCCAGTGATGGTGTTTGAGACAGTAATGCCTGTTAGGCAGATGTTTTTTGGTCACCAGACTGGTGGCCATCAGAAGTGGGTTTGGCCCCAGTACCCGAACTAGTGGTAAAAAACCTGGGAGTCCGCCTGGACCAATCCCTTTCTATGACCGAACAGACCTCAGTTATTACAGGTTCTTGCTTTCATATGCTGCGTTCTCTGAGAAGAGTCTTTCCTTTACTACCACTCTCCTCAAGAAAAACACTTGTCCTGGTGCCGGTCATCAGCCGTCTGGATTATGGCAATTCACTTTTGGCCTCCATAAATGAGAAGCTGCTCCCTAAACTTCAGGTAGTTCAGAACATCGCTGCACGTCTTGTTTGTAACCTCCCACCGGCACAGCAACTGCCCCTCTTCTTCAGTCGCTACACTGGCTACCGATGAGAAATAGAATTATTTTCAAGATCTGCTGTTTAACCCACAACGCCCTCTATTGACAAGGGATCACATATTAGCCTCTAAACTTTTGTTTTACACCCCTCCCAGTCTTTTAAGATCTTGTGACAAGGTCCCTAGGTTTAGAAAGGCCAGGTCAGGCTGCAGATCGTTTTCCTTCCTTGACCCTCATCTTTGCAATAAACTGCCATTGCAACTATGCACCTGTGAAAATAACTCCCATTTCAGAAAAGCGCTTAAGACATACATATTTTAAGAGTGCCTTCTTTTGCCTGCTGTCCGTCGTCTTGGTCCTGCGCCTCGATACCCCTTTGGGGATGATTCGAGTGCGTAATAAATTAAAATAACATATGTGGAGAGAAAGAGTGCACTGCTGAATACCGAAGGATTTAGAGAGACAGAATAAGGAGGAGAGAGGAGCTTGTACAGGTGAGAGATGTGATACAGAACACAGAGCGGAGAAGGATTGCAGCCAGAAAGAAAGAGAGGAAAGAGGCGTAAATAGATACATTATTAGAAATGCCTTGGTGGTTAAGAGACATGGTAAAAGATAATAAATAACATTTGAACAGTGGTTATATCAACATGAAAGAAGAAAGCATGGCAGATCAGGAAGCACGCAAATAGAAATAAATCAAGGCATGGGAATGCACTAGTGAAATAAGATTGTGTGGAGGAACGGGCACATTTCATGACACTCAAATTAACATACATGCATGCCCATTCAAGCAATCACATACCCCTCTCTAGAGCCCGCCATTTAGCCTCTAAAACACTCAATGCTGATGCTTGTGTACATGTAAGAGAGCTGATCTGTAGGTGATGTCTCTTAGGGAGTAATTGGATCACACATGCTAACAGAAACATTCACACTTGAATATTAATAACATTCAAAACGCAAACACTGACATGTTTTCCACTTTTCACATATAAACTGGCATCCCAAAATGTTTCATGCATAGGTTTTGGCCATGGGAGGTAAAAGATGTCGGTTTCTAAGACACACACTGACTTCCAACAAATATGAAATGGTTATCAGTGTTTGCGTCATTTAGAGGGTGGACTTCAATCTTTGCTTTCCCAATGCTTCTGAAATTCTTAGCTGTCTCCTCATTTTCTAGCACCCATGGTATACTTATGTGCACTGCTCAGCACCCTCAGGAACCAACAGAGAACTGATGAAAAGACATTTACTGATGACTGACTGGCTCATCGATCAGGCGTGTCCAGCGGCTAGAATTGTGACCTTGTGTTTCTAACATTTTAGTTATTAAATTGTTTTGCCATTACTTTTGTACGGTGTTTAAATCACAGGAAGTGTTTGTCACTTCTTGTGATACAACAGTGTCAAAGACTGTGATATTTCAATATTCAAAACTTGAGCTGAGTCATTGAGATCACAAGTCAACTGCTGCGCTGTCGCCAGTGACACTTGCGATGTCACTGCTCTTAATGCTGTGATTTTGGTGAGATGTTTGATATGGGTTAAAAAAAAAAGTTGAAAACTTCTTATAAGATTTTTTGTTTTTGTTTTGTAGATTCACAGTCTTTTCAGTATTTTGCTGCATTGGCTAAATATGCTTAGTTCTCATTGTTAAGCACGGTTCTTATCAGACCATGATGATACTGATGAGTACCCTAGATTACTCTTGTCTTGGATTTCCTACTCATCTACTTTTGTCCAACAAACAGTAGATTCAGGTCCTTGAGCATTTCAGTCTGGGATTCCATTTTTTCCTCCCCAGTTCAGCATATTTATTTATTTGGGTGTTTCGTAAAGCACTGAAGGACGTGTGTACAGATGTCTATCACAAAATGACGAAGTATAGCTTAGAAGTGTGTACTACACGGTGGGTCATCTGAGTCTAGCAGGATGATGGGAAACAGTAGCCCTGCATCTAATAAATGCAAAACCAAGAAGACTAGATTCAGACAAGTGATTGTGTATAGAGTGTCATTTTTAGACGTTTTCTGACTCTGAGGTAGTTTGGTTCAACTCTGACTTGAGGGACCAGGATATTACACAGTTTAGGGCCCAGTACACCCAAAGACTGGCTGCTGTGTTTCAGCCACTTGAATAGATATTTGAGGATCATTTGTTCTGAACTGAAGGTTATTTGTACAAGTGTAGTGTTGGGTCACTTTATGTAGCCATGGTGGGTTCTTAATGGCTCCAGTAAGCCTTATGGATAATTCCAAGTGCCTAGAAATTGATCCTAGTATCCACTGAGAGCCAGTGGATTGCTGTCAGAACTGGTTTGGCATGGTCAAACCTTTGCAGCTTTAATATCCTAGCACTTTTAAAGTCCTTGTTAATGAGCTTCTTTGTAAGGCCTCTGTAAATGACAGTACCCCTATGACCAGGCTTCTCTTAGTACAGTCCAGTATGGAAAATTACAAGCTGACACACTTAACATCAGCTTTTTGGAGGCAGGTGGGCAAAAGGAGTTGAATTATAGTGTTAAGTGTTTCCATGTGTTTGGCTTTCGATCTAGTTGATGGAGCAAGATCTACGCTATGAGAAAAGTCAAAGGAGAGAGAAGTGAAGGTGTGGTGTCCTCCAAGTGCTCGGATTTCAGTTTATTTCACCTGTAAGACACGAGATGCATTCACTCATCCAATGTTTAAGCGTGGTCTACACAGTTGTGGATGTTGGCCAGACAGACGATTTATTTAGACAGATGTAAATGTGAGTCCTTGTGAACTATAGTATTGTAAACTACCAAGAGGTCAAGGAGAAGCAGGTCAGTTGTCTGGCCCTAGAGTGGTAAGATGAGATGAGTTGTTCTGCGATGACTGCCAGAGAGCTGTTTCTTTTGTTCTATTCCTTTTGTTCTATTCCTTTCGTGGATCGGACACCTGATTTAAGGTTGTGTGCCAACGTGGGTTCCACATATCCTATTAGATGACATGTATTACTCAGCTGTTTCTACTCACCTCTGACAAGCTGGAACTTATACCACTTACAGCCACCTGCTCTGTCTCTTTAAAGTTGAAATAGGGTGTATTTAATTTCATTTAGCTTTGCCTTTGAGCAGAAACATGAAATCCAGATTGATTACTTTAGAGTAAACTATTACAGCCGCAGGGGAATGTGACTTGCTGGCTATTTACAGACATAAAAAGGTTCATACTTATAAATTTTTAATGAATCCTTGCCTCAGGAAGTTCCACATTTTGTGGAGGAAGGGAATGCTCAGACTTCAAGTTAGTTTTAATTAACAGTTTTGTCAGAGTTTTTAGTGCTCATCTCTGAAGTCACGTGATTACTTAGAACAGCCACTTCATAGGATTGCTTTAGGCTGCCTTCCTTTCCTTGGGACCTGACAGACCTATCCTTTCTGGAATGCCATGAGTGGATGCAATCACAAGTGCTTTCAGCTACCAGAGTTCCAACTGTGCTAAAGAAATGGAGCCAAGAATAGAGCTTTGACTGACCTGTTGATCAATAAAACTATGAATAGAAAGGTCGAAGCACAGCAGCCTGTTAGACCCCAGCCGCCATATGCCAGCAATGTGTTAAAGCATGTGCCCCTTTGGGCAGGAGTCGGAACGTTTAGTCATGAATGTGACTTGATGTAACTGTAATAAGACATGACAAGCATCACGGTTCCATGTTCTACGAGCAACTCAATCATTAGTGTAAAAGACAGTGACATAGCTATATTTGGTTTTCAAGACTGAACTAAAAGGCATCTTTTTATTCGGTGTCTTCTATTAATATATGCATGTATAGGTTTTTTCTGGTCATCTTCTGCTTTATTCATATATTTTATTTAGGGACCATGCACCATTGTAGCCTTCTGAGTGTTCCTTTAATAATTGACCCCAACCAGTTACCTTCTTTTCTGAAGAAGGAATCTGGATTTAATTGAAACTGCCCTCTTTAATCAAGCATAATTCTACTTAAGGTTTTGGATTGTTTTGAAGTGAACTTGCCAATTGTGCTGCAGAAGAGAGCCGAATTTGACCTTTTTTTGGCGTCGTCTTCAGTATGTTGATTTAGTAATTTGCAAGTGTCTCGGTCATTTCACTGGGTTTGTATCATATCATTTGAACAGCCTTTTTAGGTCGAGCCTCGAGTAGCGCGCAAGCGCTGCTAGGCGAGACTTTATGTTAGGGGGTTTCAAAAGCTGACCAGACGCTCGTGCGTCATGGCCTTTTTCCTGCGGTTACGCGCGCAGGGCCGACATCTGTTTCCCATTATCGTGCCCAGACGCGGGCGCGATAATTGGAAACACATGCCGGCCTTGCGGGTAATCGCAGGCAAAGGCCATGACGCACGAGCGTCTGGTCAGCTTTCCAAAGCCCAGGCTGCCGCGCTCGCTCGCCCCGCTCCTCTCTTGTGTTTACTTCCCTTCATTTGCCATGTGCTTAAACTTTCTTCACGGCCAGTGCAACGCACATGATTAACTTTGAGGGGGCTAAAAACAACATGCACTTACGTTATTTTTAGGTTAATTTTGGCAGCATGTTTTCTGTGTTTTTGTATGAGATGTAAGCCAACCCGCACTCTTAATAAATTTACATGGAAAAACTTTTTGCTGGTATGTAAAATACGCATTTTTAGTTCATTTTGTTTGTATTTTAGAAACCACTGCGTGTATCTACATTTGAGCACTATAGCGAGTCTATTGGCGTTGTTGAGCCTTTGTTTGTGCCTCTGACCCCGGGCAGCTGAAGTCTATTGGTTTTTAGGCGGCGCACAACAGCTGACATAACACAACAACCGGCGAGCTAGAAAGCTGAAGCAATGCAGCGAGCTTGGGGAAGAGCTGATGAGCTGCGGGCTCCGTGCATCCCAGGCACCGCCAGGGCCCTGTTTTCCATGGTTGTAAAATTTCGTGATTGTTTTTGAGGGAATGCCTCCTCTCTTCTGTTAGCTTATGTTGGTTTTTGCCTTGCGCTTGATGGGTGTTGCGATTTTAAAGGCTTTATCAGCTGCAGCAATCTGTGGTCCTGAAGGTGAGGGTTTGGGAATAGTGTGTGCTTCTAATAAGACTACGTCAAAGGAACGTGTTTTTTCTTTTGATGTTTTTAATTTGCTTAATGACCATGACTCGTAAGGTGAAGATGTGGTCTGGTGTGTGTGTTTAGGGAGGGAGCCTGGTTGGTTTTGAGTGAATTATTCCTGTTTGGTCGTACATTATAGAATCCTCTGTTGGATAATACTGTAAAAGGCTTTGCTCATGTCGCTGCTGACTCTGAGTCCTCTTACATGGCATGACTAGATTCTCGGCCACATCCAGGGTGTATCTTGCTCAAAACGGCACCCCACGACCAATCGCTTGCACTATCCCCTCACACACGCCTAACCTACTGCCACCAACATAACTAGGCACTCCAGTGTATACTATGAGTGTATATAGTTTTCTTTATGGCATTGTTCATCTCCATTCATCATTCGCCCGGAACCATCCGAAACTCAGTAAATGTACCCAACTAGCGAGTACATGATCTTATTCTGCTGCATAATGCTACGTTTTTGTAACAACGGATTTGTATTTGGCAGCCTGTTTCTGCGATTCTTCCTTTGCCCGACTAGTGAAGTCAAGTTCTTGAAGGCTACTTTTAATTTACCCAGGTCATCCACTGGGATTCTTGTTCTAGGGAGTTTTACTGCAAGCCTCTATTTATTAATTTCTTACCCCATGGCGGTGTTTTTGAGCTGTCACGGGTGGTTTATTTGTGAATGAAGTATTTGTTCCACATGTCCTTGAAAACCGTGCTCTTGGTGGCCTCCTCTATTTGATATGTTTTTCTTGTAAATTAATAGTCTTCCGTTTTTGTTTTATTTATTGATTTTCTCTTGCTGTTGGCTATAGCTGTGTTTCTAGTAGGTCATCCATGAGTCCTCCATAACAATAGTTTTGCGTATTTACCGCTCTGTCAGATGAGTCTTATAGCACTACTAGGTTGAAACAAGACAATCAAGGATTTATTAGTTCCCATAGATTCAGCAAGATGTTTCCAGTCAAGTGTCTCTCACATGTACTGCAAGAGAGCACTACACAATGAAAACTACCCACACAGATCCACGCCACACAATACAACTCAACACATTTTCAATCCACACCACATAATTCAACACCAAACCACAAAATTCAACACTAAACCACATAATTCAACTCAACACAATTACACACCACACCACATACATCCAATCTTCACCACCAAATTCCATACCATGCAATAAAATACAATAGCACACCACATACTTAAACTCCAATACAAACCACTCCACAGCACAAAATACCATTCCACATAATTATGCTCCATAACCGACAATCCCTCTCCACATAATTCCAATACACTCAATACCACATAATTACGATCTACATAATTCCACTGCATGCCACATAATTCCACTAGACAAATCAACTCCACACCATACAGTTCCACACCTAACCATTCCAATGCAACCCACATAATATACATCCACTCCACTCCACAACAAAACACATGGGTAAAAGTCATTGTCGTTTACAACGCCAATAGCTCTAACTCTCTGAAATGCGAGACCAATTGCATTGCAAATGCTTGTTTTCTGTTTGCGGCGAAGTTCTTTGTTTTCAGTACCATCATTCTACTTCTTTATTTCACTATATCTGCAGACATCTTTCACACACTTCAGCAAGGGGTTGACATTGAGTTTGCACACACCAGAAAAAATGATGTTCCTGTGTGATATTATCCATGAACTATATGGTGTCTCTTTGGTAATCCCGTTCAGTTTGCCTTCCCAAACCCAACAGCATTCGACTGTGTCATCCACCATTCTAATGCATTTTACTGAGTTTGGAGGATTTGTGTTCACACTGAAACAAATTGATGCAATTTAGCTTGTTCATTTGGAGGTGGATGCAAATGCTGCTTTTCAGGTGAGAGCAAAGCCAGTCTAATTAAATGCTTTGGCAGTAGAATATTTTGAAATAAGTAAAATGCGCATAGTCGTTGCAAAGAACCTACCTTATAGGGGACTCGCACACTTTTAACACAAGTACCTAGCAAACCATGTTCATTGTTGGAGATCGTACAAGAGACCACTTTGTTTCCATTATGTAACAGGTAAATAAAATATTGTAATTTACTTTATATCTTGTTTAAATCAATTAATATTCATTAGTACACTGGTAAATAAAAGACAGGGTAATACCTGATATCCTGAAATTACTATATACTACATTCAGATAAAATGTTGTTGTCATTGCATGTAGCTTTATGTTTCTGTAACATTACTACATTCTGTATAGACGAGTTGCCAATGCATGGAGAAACATTTGTGTTGGGGAAGACTCTGGATGAAGTCTCGAGCAGTTTACCTGAAAGTAAGTCCTCCAAACTTCAAGATGTCCTTGATACCTTGGAAGAACAGACAGACTTGCTTGCTACACCAAAAAGGTCACAGAAAGACCTAATAGCAGAAGTGGAGAATCAAGAGGACCCTAAGCAGTTGATGAGGTCAACTTTTCGCAAGAATATTAATGAGACCAATGAAAATGTATCCTGCCAAGCTGTGCAGCTGGATAGCAGTCAAGACGATTACCTTGAAGATGAGAAGTCACAACATAAGGATTTTCATACTGCTGTCATCAAAGCACTTAGATCCAACTCCGACCTTTTCACAGAGTCTTCAGGTATTAATGTGTCTGGCAGCACTCTGGTTTCAGTAATTGGATCACTCTTCTTTCCTTAACATCTATATTACCTTTCAAATCTCCAGACGCTCCAGCTGTGCTCACCTCCTATCCAAAGGGTGCTCGCTCTATGCCATGATTGGTGACATTTTATTGTTGTGGCATCTGGTTTGTTTTTCTTTTTTGTAACACTGGAGAGTTGCTTTCTCACACTTTCTCTATCCCGGTCTAAGTCCAGTGTGACACACTAATGGTAATCCAAAAGAAAATGACTAACTTTCTTTCATGATCGTATTAACAAATACAATCAACAAAAAATACAAATAAATTAAATTGTTGTGCTTCACCAAAGGATGAGTTAAGAATGTCCCTATAAATTACTTCAAATGATTGACCAAAATTTACCATGATGATCATTAAGAGAATAATATAAAGCAAGTACAGTTATGTTTGCCAGTTGAAGTAATTCTGTTACTTGTTCTACTGTTTCCTTACACCTGACAAGATGGAACAGGGAAGTTACAAATATTGTAGCATTGTTTTATGTTTACATAGCATTTACTATCCCTAATGAAGCGTTGAAGCGCTTTTCAGTGAGTAGTACTCCGTAGCTAAGACAGGTAGACATTAAGTCTACACTGCTGCAGCAGGGTGTACCCCCACTACATTCCCATACAGCTACATCTTCACTACGTATCAATCAATCATGGAGTTTTAAGCGCGCTACTCACCCGTGAGGGTCTCGAGGCGCTGGGTGGGGGTGAGCAGCTCCGATCAGTCGAAGAGCCAGGTTTTGAGTGTCTTTCTGAAGATGTTCAGGGAGGGGGCGCGTCAGATGTCGACCGGGAGTTCGTTCCAGGTCTTGGCCGCGATGTAGGAGAAGGCTCTTCCACCTGTTCTGGTTCTGCGGATGCGCGGGGTTTCGGCGAGGGCAAGGTCGGCGGATCGGAGGTTTCTCTTGGTTGCGTGGAAGGTGATTCTTTTGTTGAGGTATTGGGGTCCGATGTTGTGGAGGCATTTGTAGGTGTGGGTGAGTATCTTGAAAGTGACTCTGTTCTCGACGGGGAGCCAGTGGAGGTTGCGCAGGTGTTGGGTGATGTGTTCGTGTCGAGGGATGCCGAGGATGAGTCTGTCTGCTGTGTTCTGTATGGTCTGGAGTTTGTGGAGCAGAGACTTGTTGGTCCCGGCGTAGATGGCGTTTCCGTAGTCCAGTCTGCTGGTTATGAGTGCGTGGGTGACGGTCTTCCTTGATTCTGGGGGGATCCATTTGAAGGTCTTTCGGAGGATGTGGAGGGTGTTGAAGAAGCTGGAGGCGACGACGTTGACCTGTCGGGTCATGGAGAGGGCGGAGTCGAGTACGATGCCGAGGTTTCGGCCGTGGTCCGGGGGGGTGGGAGGGCTGCCGAGGGCGGTGGGCCACCAGGTGTTGTCCCATGCAGAGGGGGAGGATCCGAGGACCTCTGTCTTCTCAGAGTTGAGCTTCAGGCAACTGCTGCTCATCCAGGATGCGACGTCTTTCCTTCCTGGAAGTTGAGTCTGGTGGTGAGGGGGTCCTTGGTGAGGGAGAGGATGAGCTGGGTGTCGTCGGCGTAGGATACTGTGCTGAGTCCGTGCTGTCTGACGATGGCGGTGAGGGGGGCCATGTAGATGTTGAAGAGCGTGGGGCTGAGCGATGATCCTCACGTAGTGTTAGATTCATTGTGAAACATAATAAAATTGTGAAGGTTAATAGTTTCTTAACTAAAATAGAGTAAGGTTAACTAGCGTTTTTAAAAAGAGCGGAGGTAGGGAAGACCAATCCCCAAGATGAGGTAGTACCCCACAATGTAGTGGAGGCGAGGAAGTGATCAGGCAGTGTGGTGATGCCTGATGACTTAAAGTACAACCGAAAGTAGCAAGTAAAAACAACCCAACTGGGCCTAGTCACATGGTTTGTTTGTCCTCAGTGATAGCAGCCAATTAATATATCTTTCTTTTTTATTATTGTTAAAACCTACCTCCTGGAGCTACCAGGAAATTGAGGTTTGTGTCCTGTAGGTAAATTACATTATGGGCATTTTTCTTTTTTTAAAGTCCAAGTTCTGTATTTATTTCATGAAGATTGCTGGTGTTGATTTAAGTTATAGTTATTCCCAAATAGCACTCCGTGTCTATGGATTGACATGATCTGGAAAACATGCATTTCTTATAATTGTCAATGCCAAAGGCTACTAAGAAGTTCTTTAAAATATGTGCAACAGCGATCCAAAGACTTTCAGTGCCCTGTACTTATGATGGTACAGAAGCGAATACATTGCATTAATTAGCGTACATAAATATCTGAGTTTTATGAACTGATCAATTATTTTTCTTGCCGTGGGATCGCTGTCAGCACAACCCCAGCGTCGTAGGGTGTAAGTGTTCCACACAGGTGTTTTACACCTGGTTCCAAACGGGCGCCAAACATTTGTCCTGCTAACTATTGTTCATAAGTGTTGGGGTTTAGCTCCACCTTTCAGGGACCAGATAGACTTAGTCAGATTTCGTTGTGCGTGATGCATCAAAATAGGTTATATTTTCTATCCTTTAGCTTGAGTATTTAACTTGTTTTACTGCCCTCCAGGGCTGTTAGCTTGATTATTTGACATGTAGACCTTTAAAAATCTGAATACGCTTTTAGATGGTTATTTTCCTTCTTACTTGGAGAAAGTGGCACTAGATTGTGTAATTCTTAGAATCGGACAGATGTTGGCTTATTTATGACGAGAGACGTCGTGCAATATTATGTCGTGTGACTGGACTGATACTTCCACAAGTCTAGTTAAGCCCTAAAAGGAGAAAAGTAAAATGGAGGGAATCGGTTTCCAAACATGGTTTACATCCACTGGTGTGCAGCTGCGCGCCATTTAGTGGCATCTCATATAGAAACTGTTTCTATGGTTTGCAATGTAAAAGCATTAACAACAAACCTAATTTCACACAGGCTGAAGTCTCCATGGGGTAGCAGTTAGCACGTCTTTGATGGTTAGAGGTGGAGTATCATTTAACACTGGAGGGTGATTGTTCCAAAGGTCTATTGAGCCAAAAAGATGCCCTCTTGAAGAAGAATTAGGCAACAGAGTACATGTTTACAAGGTTTGCTAGCATACTGCCTTTTTTATAATGTTTCTTTATGGTAGATGAGATTTTTACTAAGAGAAACTCTGGTGGTGGAAACCTTTTTTAAGCACAGTTAACAGGCGTTCACTAAGTCACTACCTTGGCAAAATATCCGTAGATGTAGCAGTTAATTTTTTTTAAATTCCTAAATGGTATTTGAAATGAACATGTTTTGGTGTGGGCTTTCTTCCTACTTTAGCTTTCTGCTGGTCTTTAGGTCAAGGATTACCCACTTCCTTGCAATCTCAGACTGGGTGCGGTGATCACAGACTTAAGAACCACCAGACAGCTGTTAGAGAGCTCCTTTTATCAACATTTCTTATAGTGTAAAAGCTCTGGGCAAGACTAAAAGTTGATTGAAGAATATTTAGAAAAAACATATGTTCCTCCTAATTTTGTACCTTCGACCTACTGCAAGGCACACTTGGGTATCTAATCTCATTAATTTATTTCTCTCCTGTTTTAAACCTTATAGTAGACCACTTGGAAGAGCAACCGAAAGAAAAGTGTCCACCAGATCACAATTTAACTCGGACTCCTCCCAGTACACCTATTAAACAGGAGGAAGGTATGTCATCATTGCAGTAAACAAAAATGTGCTTCTTGCACCCAGTTTGTTGAATCACGGAACTATGCCTGTCAGTGTATAACAGACCAGACCAGAAAAATGCTTTACACGCTACAATCTGCTGAACAACATATTAAAATGATATTCTGGTAAATGGTAACAATAATTAAGAAATGTGCATTCTGGCTCAAAGAGCAGGGATAGCGGGCTTAGCTGTATCGTGTCAACATCCTCCAGTTTGGCTCTATTGATACAGCGATGTCTTTGTACGTGTGCCTCAGGGACTGTTATCTGAATATCTGTTGTGACGGGGTGCAAATGCACACAAAGATTGCTTTATTCATGCGTGTGCTGTTCCTGTGCAGGCTCCTCCACAAATCCATATGCCGCCTTGACAGTGTACCACGGGCATTAAAATATGGGGACTTATCTATGGTAAATTTACAGTAGTGCCATAGTGCACACTTCTTAGATATTATTGTTTTTGGATTACACTTCTCTGAATTTTTGCATCCTCTTTGGGGGTTTAAAATTTAAATTATTAGTAACTGAGTTACTTGTATGAATAGTAATTTTGTAAATTCTATCAATAGTCTATCAGAATTACTAAACCTATTTATTGACTGTGATATAAAACAGTAAATCCGTAGACTGACGCTGTTCTGTTTCAATCTGTCCAACAGGTGTAATCTAAGTGCTGTTTTATGTGCTATTTACCCTGTATTGAGAGATATCACCTGTTTGTTGTAAAGTCTTCCATTCACTTCATCTCATTTCCTTATTCTCTGAAGAATGGTGTCTGCCATTCGTTTTATTTAACATAAAGGCTGTTATGAATGCATAGATTTTTTCTACTTGTGCTTTTTTCTTCTTGTGGCTGCGTTACACAGGAGATGGATATGCTAAATAATACCGGTTGCCATAGTAAGTATAATACCATTCTCTGATCCGTTCCGCTTCTTTTCCAGAATGCTTTGTGTGCGTTGCTTCATTTTCTGCATCCTTTGTTTTCCTCCCTTTCGTTTGAAACTGCCTTTGTTTTTCCTCATTCGGTGAAACACTAATTCTTAGTTGCCTTACTTGAATTTTAGGTATTATATTTAATGGTTAGCAGTTTACATTTTTATTTGAGTACAAAGAAGGTATGGTGCAGAGGTTCGTGTAAAATAGATTTAAAACAGCGTCTATGCTTTTTGACAAAAAAATAAATATTTGGTGTGAAGTCTTTAAAATAAATATATGCTCTAACTTTTCAAACAAGAGGATTTAATTAGTCCTTTTAGGCACTTCTAAGCATCTTTTTTGACAGTCAAACATATTAAATTTCACCCCTCCCCAGTTAAATGCAGCCGTAAAAATATATCAGATGAGTTAATTTTCTAAAATGCAAGATATTTATAAATTCAAATGCAGTGGTCTTCAGCTTCCCCCCTGCCTCCTTAAGGGGTTCCATACCTATCTGCCTGAAGTAGCCATTTATTTTGTTTCTGTTCTTGAGGGTCGTCACATATTTTCTACGTTGTGGTAAATAGGAATTTGTGTTGTAGTTTTCACCAGTTGTTTCGCACTACAGTGCTATGTTTACATTGAATTTATTATTTTGTCTCTTGTGTATCTTCCACATATATTTGTTAGAATGGCAGTCATAGTATGTTAAGGCATAGGCATTTGTATAATGCGCAGTCTGCTAGTGGCATGACAACGTACCATAACTGTTATTGCCTTTATGGGAAAAGTCCAATACTTCTATTAACCACGCTACATGTCTGATGATGAAAATCTTAACTGCATTATCCATAGCAGCTAAGTTGACAGCAGAGATTATGACCCATAAACTATACTTTTTAAATTTGGCCTCTTTTGATGTTTCATCTGCAGACTAACCCGCACAGTCTACTTTGAGGTTGAAGCCTACTGAGATACTTTTCCATGCTTTAAAGCAGATTTAAAATTTCCAAATGACTTTGAAGTTTCTTGGCACTGATTGTAGATCCAACAACCACATCTTATACATTTCAGCAGCCTTCTCCTTAGCCTTGATGGAGCTATGTAAAGAGCTAAGCCCTTATGTTTAAGTGGTGGAGCTGGCCCTTGCCTTAAGGTCTTCAACTAGTTTGATACAGCTCAGATTATGTGAGTCTTAGTCTGTTTTTCTTAGACATTTCCTGCTTGTCTTTAACTATTTCAGTCTACGCATCATGATTTGTGCTCAACACAGGACCAAAGCTTGTAATTTACATAGGTCGGCTATTGTAGAAGGAAAACTACTCTTTAAAAAAAGAAAAAAAATAGAAAAATGTAAGGAAGCTAACCTTCTTCTTACCGAAACAGTCTGTTATTCAGGACTGCTTTTGTAACTGTAATTATAGTTTCCAAGAGTGTCAGCAACATTCATTTTTTATACTGTGTCCGATTATATGCAGTAACATCTTAAGACAAGATGGTCCTTTGGACTAATCTATAACATTTTGCACAGTGCTGTTTATTTTCATCCAAACCAGAGGACACTGTACTCATTCTTTTCCTTCTCGCTTGTGTTAAATTCGCCAAAAACTTTCTTAGCTGAATAGCTTGAGAACATGCATGTTGTTAGTCTGAAACTGCAAATTCTTTTAGAGAAATAAATTGGTATATAAATTTTTGTATTTAGGCTAAAAAAATCTGCCACTTTGGGGAACATCTTCTCATGCTCATTCTTATTAAGATACTGAGGAGGCTTTGTCTGAAAGTTTTAATGACCACTTTGCAAAAGTAAACCTGGAATCTCTTGATTTAATTATATGCATTCGCATAGTGGAAATATGTAACGCTGCCATGTGGGCTTCTGTGCAGACCGTCAAAAATTTGTGTGAACTGTGGTACATTGACAATTGGCAGACCTTGCTGAGCTGCCATGTCCAACTCTTTGCCTGTTTGATCACATTCTATTGCAGTTCTGTCACCTTTTGTGAATACTTTCAACTTAATGCTTTCAATGGGACTTGGCAGCTATTACATTTGCATTTGACTTGTTCAGCTTAACTGGCAGCAAGGAAACGATCATAGAACTGCACCTTAAATGCTGACATTTGTCAGAGCTAGAATTTGCCTCCTTTGTCTTCTAAGCTACTTGTCGCTGAGCACAGAATACTGCTTTGATAGAGGAAGGCATGTTTGTGGCCATGTGGGTGCTGCAATACATTCCAATTAAAAACTTGAGTTGAAAGAGTAAACGTATTATCGTGTACTTTCACACCCTATCTGTCCTCTACTCCCAACCCTTACGTGGCTGGCATAAGGAATAGCGCTCGTCTCCACCTCCCCTTGCCTTAGATTTCAAAACTGATACTCTACTGTACCTGAATGTTTACTTTGCCTCAACAATTGTGGAATATTACCAGCACATGTCGGTGCCAACAGTAAGTCCAATCTGTTAATGGCCCAAGAATGTGCCAGGAAATCAATGACCAACAATATCCTATTTCTGGTGGCAGTGCTGCACACTAAATGCATCTTGAATCCAGCTCTGATGCCAACCGTCTTGGATGACTTCATATCAGTTGTAGTGAGGGTTAGTTATTCCTACCTCTCTCCATCACCTTTGCTGCGTAACCCCCAAAAGAATGTCAGTGGTGTCAACTTATACATGATTTATGTGAGCTTTCAGTACCTGGTCTGGGTCTCCAACATAATCAAACCTCACCATTAGCTTCTGCAAAATGAACAGACACATGCTGGGAATAGCAAAAATAATGGAGCGCTGAGGAGATTTAATTGACTTCCAGTAGCCGTTTGTGTGTGTATTTTCTTTTTTTTAAATACTATCTTAGTCTCGAATATATCTCTGCTAAGACTTTAAGACGCTAGTGCTGTAAGGACAGGCATTGTACATTGTGTTATTAGAGCAGCATTTTAAATCTCACAAAATATCAGTCCAGCCACCCTACTTGAAATATTGTTCTACCCATAGTAAACGGGTCTGTTTTCCATCCAGCTAGTGGTACATGAAGTCTATGACAACCTTAATATCAGATATACTGTGCCTTCTGGTTAGTGGAGGAGGACCAAGTGTTCAGATCTACTTAAACCACTCAGTAGTTGTTGATATAAGAATCTGAAAGAAACACGTTAGTGACAGATTCCTTACCTTAGAATATCCCCAGGCGTCAGGCTGGATCCGGAAAGTTTTTGCGTAGCAG
Organism: Calotriton arnoldi; assembly: GCA_963921515.1. NCBI lineage: Eukaryota > Metazoa > Chordata > Amphibia > Caudata > Salamandridae > Calotriton > Calotriton arnoldi. The sequence continues at coordinate 3,180,228 of CAWUFW010000231.1, read as the reverse complement.
TAGCCTTGCGCGTCGGTAGGCGGCGTCGTGCGGCTCCGCGTCCGTCGTCGGCGAGGTGATCGCCGGGATGACGTCGCGGGCAGTACTTAGACGCCGCCCCTGCGCGCTGACGTCAGTTCTTCTTTTTCCGCGCCAGTAAGCGCAGATCCGGGAAGAGCAGTGCCCTAGTCAATTTTTGACTAACTTTTTTGTGAATTTTTCACTGTTTCTTTTTCGAGTCTTCACGACTCCTAGGTGTCGTAGGGATGCCCGGCTTCAAGCCATGCGGTGCCTGTGGTCGCATGATGTCGATCACGGACCCGCATCTGGAGTGTCTCTTCTGTCTCGGCCGAGACCACGACACGAAGTCGTGCCCTGACTGCCGGAAACTTCACCCGAAGGCTTTGCGAGAGCGGTCTCGAAAGCTACTCGAGGTCCGGCAGTCGGCTCCGCGCCGCACCAAGCCCCGGGAGAGGTCGAGGGGCCGGTCGCGGAGTACCCGCCGGTCGTCGGAGTCCAAGTCTTCGCGCTCCTCGGTTAAGTCGAAGCACAAAAAGTCTAAGAAGCATCATCGCTCTAAGACTTCGCCTCGCCGGTCTCGCGACTCGGCTGAGGCCCCTATCGGCACCGTCCCCGCCCTCGCGGCCCCGGACATGCCTGTAGAGCCGCCCCCGCATTACCCGTCCTTTCCGGGTTCGGGGGCGACTCCGGCCGAAATACAGGAATTCCTGTCGGCCATGGCCCGCCTCTTCGGGCCCCCAGGTCCCTCCGGTGCGCCTTCGGGCCCCGCGGGCCCTGATGGGGTTGCCCCGGCGTCGCCGTCGACTCCGGTCCCGGCGCCGCCTGTTCCACCAGCCTTCATCCCGGCCTCGCCTCCGGCCCCGGCCTCGATCCCGGCTCCGGTGGTACCGCAACCCCCATCGACGCCGGTTGACCTAACCACGCCGACGCCGATGTCCCCGGTGCCGTTCCTGACGCTGTCCGGGGCTCCGGACGGCGTCGGTCCCCGTCTCTCTCCGGCTCCGGACATGGAGCCGGATCGACGCCGGCTCCGGTGCCGATGAGACCTTGGGTCCCAAATGTCCCTCCTCCTCCATATATTGAACAAGAGGAGGACCAGGAGAGCTGGGAGGGGTCTGAGGACCCTCTCACACAACAGTGTGAGTTTGACCCGGACAGGGTTGAGGAACTTGGGGATGCCAGTGGTCTAGACACCTCCCCTGACACTGGCATGCTGTCTCCTCCCGTGGCTACGGAGGAGGGAGCTAATTTTGCAACGGTGTTGCGTAGAGCAGCTGGAGCCTTACATCTCCAATTGCCTACTGTGGCCGTCAGGACTAACCTCCTGACAGAAGTGCTTCAGCCGGCGGCTTCCTCCTCGGAGACTGTGCTGCCGTTTAATGATGCACTCACTGACGTTCTTTTGGGTGCCTGGTCCAAACCCACCACAGGGGCTCCAGTGGATAGGAACGTGGCCCGACGCCATCGCCCTGCTCCGGGCGACCCCTTGTTTCTCTCCCAACATCCCACCCCCGAGAGCTTGGTTGTCCAAGCCTCTGCCTCCCAAACCGCCTCCCAAACCGCCTTCCCTACCGCCCCTCCGGATAGGGAATCCAAACGCCTGGACCAATTTGGGAAGAAGGCTTTTTCTTCCTCCAGTGCTGGCTTGCGGTCCGTCAACAACGCTTGCCTTTTGGGCCGATATACCCACTCCCTGTGGGATTCGGTGGCGGCTGTTTTGCCGCAGTGTTCTGAGGAGGTCCAGACACTGCTTACCCGCGCCATTGCGGAAGGGCGAGATGCGGCTAAATACACCATACGTTGTGGCCTTGATACCGCCGACTCGCTGGGCAGATCGCTTGCGACGACGGTGGCGCTACGTCGCCACGCCTGGCTGAGAACAACTGGTTTCTCGGGTGATGTCCAGAATACACTCATGGACATGCCCTTTGATAGAGTCGGTCTTTTTGGTTCAAAGGCAGACCATGCGCTGGAGCGTTTTAAGGACTCACGGGCTACTGCCAAGTCCCTGGGCCTTTCTGTTGTACGCCCTCCGCTCACCTCTGCTTTTCGCCCCTTTCGTGGCCACGGAAGGGGCGCCCAGTCACATCAGCTGCCCAGCCACCGGCCCGCGCAGCAAGCGTCTTCGCGTGGCCGAGGACGTGGATACCGCCGTGGCGGTTCGGGCAACCAGCGTGCGGGTCAGGCCACCACCTCCAACCCGTCCGCGGCCTCCAAGCCCTCCTAGTCCCTCCTTTCCGGTGCACAGCACGCCAGTAGGGGCAGGGTCCGCCATCACCTTCACCACTGGCGTCCCATCACCTCGGACAGGTGGGTCTTGGACATTGTCCGAAGGGGCTACTCCTCCCCTTCGAGACCACCCCCCAGCCATGCCACCTCAATTCCACCTCATGTCAGGGGATCACTTGGTACTTCTGCAGAAGGAAGTCACGGCCCTCTTGGCCAAGAGGGCCATCGAGCATGTTCCGACCCCAGAAGTAGGACGTGGTTGCTACTCCCACTACTTCCTGGTGCCCAAAAAGGACAAGGAGGACATGCGTCCTATCTTGGACCTCCGGAACGTCAATCGCTTCCTCCGGAAGGAGAAGTTCAAGATGCTCACCCTAGCTCAGGTCTTGACTGCCCTCGACCCTGGAGACTGGTTGGTAGCGTTGGACTTGCAGGACGCTTATTTTCACATCCTCGTCCTGCCGGCCCACCGGCGTTACCTGCGGTTCACGGTAGGCCTCGAGCATTTTCATTTCACCGTGCTCCCTTTGGCCTTACAAGTGCCCCTCGGGTGTTCACGAAAGTGATGGCGGTGGTCACAGCTCATCTGCGCCGGGCAGGGGTTCCAGTCTTCCCCTACCTCGACGACTGGCTGCTGAAGGCGGGCTCGTCCCAGGCAGTCGTCTCCCACCTCCAGACTACGGCCGAACTCCTGCACTCACTGGGGTTCTCCATCAATGTGCCGAAGTCGCATCTGATTCCTTCTCCACAGCTCCTTTTCATCGGAGCAGTTCTGGACACGACGCAGTTTCGGGCCTATCCTCCCGAACGGCGAGTCCGGGATATTCAGGCTATGATTCCGATCTTTCAGCCTTTATCCTGGGTTTCGGTACAGATGACCCTGAGGCTGCTGGGCCTCCTGCATCCTGCTGGTCAATCATGCCAGATGGCATTTGCGGGCTCTGCAGTGGGACCTGAAGTTCCAGTGGGCGCAGCACCAGGGCAACCTGTCCGATCACGTCCAGATCTCGGAGGGGACTGCAAAACAGTTGCAGTGGTGGCTCTCGAACCGGCAATGGGTCATGGGCAGATCCCTCTCCCTTCCCCAGCCAGAGCACACAGTTGTGATGGACGCGTCCCTTCTGGGATGGGGCGGTCACATGGGAGAGGCGGAGATCAGAGGCCTCTGGTCTCCGGCGGAGTCCCGGCTCCATATCAACCTTCTGGAGCTCCCGGCGATCCGACTTGCACTCAAGGCATTCCTTCCCTCTGTCAAAGGGAAGGTAGTGCAGGTGTTCACAGACAACACCACCGCCATGTGGTATTGCAACAAACAAGGCGGGGTGGGGTCGTGGACCCTTTGTCAGGAGGCTCTGCGCCTCTGGACATGGCTGGAACATCAGGGCATGTTCCTGATGGTTCAACACCTGGCAGGTTCCCTGAACGCCAGGGCGGACGAACTCAGCCACAGGTGCATGATGGATCACGAATGGCGTCTTCACTCGGAAGTGGCGCAAGGACTCTTTCTACAGTGGGGAGAGCCTTGGTTAGATCTATTCGCCACCGAAGAGAACGCGCAATGTCATCAGTTCTGCGCGTTGGAATTTCCAAGGCGGCACTCGCTCGGCGACGCTTTTCGTCGCGAGGAGTTGCGGTCTGTTGTACGCCTTTCCGCCTATACCACTTCTACCCAGAGTGTTGAAGAAGATTCGGCACGACCGGGCCCAAGTCATTCTTGTGGCTCCGGACTGGGCTCGAAGAGTTTGGTATCCCGAGCTCCTCAGTATGAGCGTAGATCCCCCGATCCGTCTGCCTCTTCGGGAGGATCTTCTGTCGCATCAGCAGGGGACGGTCCTCCACCCGAACCTGTCCAGTCTCCACCTGCTTGCGTGGAGATTCCGCGGCGGCAGTTGATTCCTTTCGACTTGCCTCCCGAAGTTTGTGATGTGATTCTGGCAGCCAGGCGTCCCTCCACTAAGGTGGTATACGCCTGCAGGTGGAACAAGTTTGTGGCATGGTGCACAGCAAAGGCTGTGAATCCCCTTTCTGCCCCTCTTTCTGAGGTTCTTCTGTTCCTTCTTTCCCTGGCCCAACAGGGTTCTGCCCTGGGTACCATCAAGGGCTATCTTTGTGCCATCTCAGCCTTCCTCAGGCTTCCTGATCAGCCCTCCCTTTTCAAGTCTCCTGTTGTTAACAGGTTTCTAAAAGGCATTACACACCTCTTCCCTCCTGTTCCGTTTGGAATGCCTCAGTGGGACTTGAACTTGGTTCTTACCTTTCTTATGTGCGCTCCCTTTGAGCCTCTACATAACTGTCCTCTTCGTCTTCTCACTCTGAAGACAGCCTTTCTGGTGGCCATCACCTCCGCTCGGCGGGTGAGTGAGCTCCAGGCTCTTTCATGCAAACCTCCCTTTCTGTCTGTCCATCCAGACAAGGTTGTTCTTAGGACGCGTCCGTCCTTCTTGCCAAAGGTGGTAACTGCCTTCCACATTGGGCAGACCATCACTTTGCCCACCTTCTTTCCGCCTCCGCATCCTTCCAGAGAGGAAGAGAGGCTCCACCGTCTGGACCCAAAACGTGCGCTTTCTTTTTATATCAACCGCACACAACACTTCCGGGTGGATGACAAGCTCTTTGTTGGCTACGTGGGCGCCAAAAAAGGTCGGGCGGTGCACAAGAGAACCATCTCCCGCTGGGTAACCTTGTGTATCAAAGCCTGCTATTCTTTGGCTAAGAAGGAGCCTCCTGTTGGGCTGCGTGCCCATTCCACCAGGGCAACGGCTGCTACCACGGCTTTAGGCCGCGGTGTTCCGCTGCAGGATATCTGTCGGGCAGCTACGTGGGCCTCGCTGCACACGTTTACAAAGCATTACTGCCTTGACAGTCAGGTCCGGAGGGACGGCTTCTTTGGCCGTTCTGTCCTCCGGGACTTCCTTGTCTGATCTTTGTTCGCAGACCCACCACCGGGGTTGGTATTGCTGGGGTATCTATTCTAAGGTAAGGAATCTGTCACTAACGTGTCTCTTTCAGATGCACAAGTTACTAACTTGTGTAACGATATATCTGTAAGAGACAGTAGTTAGTGACAGATTCCTTACCGCCCCACCCATCCTCCCCGTTCTGCGAACTGATTTCTAGGGGTAAGGACATCCCTTTCAGGGCCCCAGTATTTTTCAGACACCTATGTCAGCTTCTTGCATGGCTCCGCGTTCCTGGTGCGGAAAGTCATGTACAGAACTTACGTCAGCGCGCAGGGGCGGCGTCTAAGTACTGCCCGCGACGTCATCCCGGCGATCACGACGCCGACGACGGACGTGGAACCGCACGACGCCGCCTACCGACGCGCAAGGGTACTGCTACGCAAAAACTTTCCGGATCCAGCCTGACGCCTGGGGATATTCTAAGGTAAGGAATCTGTCACTAACTACTGTCTCTTACAGATATATCGTTACACAAGTTAGTAACTTGTGCAACAATGTTATACTTGAAAGTCTATATTGAGCTAATTTACAATCCTTAGTAATAGGACTGACTTTGTACTTTATATGTATGTGTATGGCCCTTGGTGCTCCTCCATCTTCATGGTGGCCTAAATTGCACAACGCAGAAATTAAATGCTTTCTTGGCTAGAATTGGATAGTGGATGAATAGCAATATGCTTAAGTAGATTTTGACAACTGAGATTTCAGTCAATTGATATCTTCTTGCCACAGTCTATGGGGGGTCATGTCCAACACGCACGCAACAGATTGTGAACGCCAGTGTCATCTAAGAGACAAATCTATCCCTGTCTTCAAAGCGTCACAAGAGGCTGGTTCTGGTAAAATTGAGAGAGGGCTGTTGTATCTTTTCTTCTGATGGATAATTCTACCTGCAGAATCATCACCTTCTGAATACCCCAGGCAGAATCCAGAAACTTTTCATAGCGCTTCTACACTGGTAGGGGGCGTCGGCTCCTGGACTTACAAAGTTTGAATGACAAGACTGCAGAAAATGCTGCAGCTTACATTCTGCTGAATGCATGAATATTACAATTCTCTTTTGCCATTTTAGCACTGCACTAGTTATCTGGTGGAGCAAATAATCACCATAAGACACTGTATATTGCAATATATGGTGCATTTCTTGGTTTTCTGCAAAAAAAATGTTTTCCAAATACTTGCCAAACATGACTCTTTGAACAAACAATTGTCTTCCACTGGTTATTTTTCAGAGTAAATGAGTGTGAAGTGCTACATCTTCCACATCCAAAATCTAGCTTCAGTGATTTGGAATGACACTCCTCTTGTCATTTGGAAACCTCCGCAAACACCTGCTGTGTAGGCATTCATTTTCCTACTAACTCCACACTCGGTTTGTTTGGGAATTAGCTTGCTAATTTCACTAAGGATGTGCTATGAAACATGTTTCCTAGCAGTGTTCATTAGCAAGTCTGATAAGTGCGTCTCATAAAAAGAGGTCAGAAGGTTAGTTTCAAAAGTGGGTTTAGTTAAGCACAATATATTTGGTCGCCACACAAAGAAAATATGGTGTGTGTATTGGGTTCCATCTTTTGCTACCATTAAATGATGTACCAAAAGATAATGCTAAATGTTTGTTTGCCACTCGACTGTTATTATTATTATTTTTGAATTTATATATGGCGCACAGCTACCCGGAGGTTTCCCGGCGCCTATGGACACGACGTAACAAGAGAGGAGCACGCGGGACAGAATCTATTGATTAAAGAGCCAGGTCTTCAATTGTTTGCGAAATTTAAGATGGTGTTTTTCCATGCGGAGGTGGATCGGAAGGGAGTTCCAAAGGGAGGGAGCCAGATAGGCAAAGGATCGTCCTCCCATTCTGGCTCGTTTGATCCTGGGTACTTGAAATTTTAATTGAGTCGAAGAGCGAAGTAAACGTGAGGGGCGGTAGTGTTGCACTAGGACATTTAAATAGTGGGGGGGCTAATCCTTCATTTATTTTGTGCATATAGCAGAGGGCTTTAAACTTGGTTCGATTGTCAATATGCAGCCAGTGCAGTTTGCGAAGCGCTCCTGATGCGGAGGCTGTACTGGGAGGTTGGCATAGTAGTCGTGCTGCAGAGTTTTGGATCACCTGAAGTTTACGAAGGTTTTCTTTGCTGGCACCCAGGTAGAGCACGTTGCCATAGTCCAGCCTGGACATTATCAAGGCCTGAATGACGGTTCTCTGTGTAGTGATGGGAAGCATCCAGAGAATTTTTCTTAGCCATTTTAAGATGACAAAGCAGGTGGAGGCTACCTTAACTATTTGCTGCCGCATGGATAATTGGTCGTCAACAATGACGCCCAGATTGCGGGCTGATTGAGATGGGAGAGGGAGGTCGCCCATTTGCGATGGCCAATGATGGGGGCCCCAAAGCTTTTTATTGTTCCCAAAAATGATGAGTTCAGTTTTCCCCCCGTTGAGTTTTAATTTATTGAAGTGCATCCAGTCAGCAATCTTTTTTAGCCCCATCTGAAGAGAGGATGCTTTGGTGGTCTCCTTCGAAGAAAGCGAGAAGATAAGTTGGGTATCGTCCGGGTACGAATAAATTGTTAGCCCAGCTTGCTCTGCTAGCGTGGCAAGTGGACTGACGTAGATGTTAAAGAGCAGTGGGCTTAGAATGGAGCCCTGGGGGACTCCATACGAGGAGATCAATGTTTTGGACTGGGCTGCGGAAGAGAAGACCTGAAAGGTCCAATTGGACAAGAAGCTGGACAACCATTCAAGTGCCGTGCCGCAGATGCCTTTAGAAAGGAGGGTTTTTAAAAGTGTAGTATGGGAGACCGTATCGAAAGTGGCACTCAAATCAAGAAGAATGAGTGCCACAGTATCTCCTTTATCGACCTGTTGGCGGATATTCTCAGTGACTCCCAGAAGAGTCGACTCTGTAGAGAATCCTGCTCTAAATCCTGACTGCGACGTGTGTAGAATGTTTTGAGATTCAACATATCTCGTCAACTGGGAATTAGTGTGTTTTTCAAGGATTTTAGAGAACACAGGGAGTAAGGAAATAGGACGAAAATTAGAAAAGATCTTGGGGTCTGAATCGGATTTTTTTAATAGTGGAAGCACCATCGCATGTTTCCAAGCTGCAGGAACTTTCGCTTCAAGTAGTGATGCATTAAGGAGTTCCATAATGATATTAAGGATAGAGGAGTCTAGTTTCAGAAGGATGGAGGGAGGGAGATGATCATTGGGAGAACCAGATTTGATACTCGAAAGAATGTAATAGAAGGTGGGCATATCAAGGGGAGACCATTTATCTAGCGGAATGTTAATGTTCCCTTGTCCAACTTTTAGTGTGGGGCACGGTGTCAGTGGGTCATTGATAACCGGGTTAACTGGTGGTTGTTTGTCAAAGTCCAAGTAGATTTTCTCGATTTTGGCAACAAAGAACTCCGCCAAGTCGTCGCATTGTTTCGAATCGAGAACCGGTGGCTCGGATCGGCAATTTGCACCTGATAATTCTTTCACTACTTTAAACAGGACTTTGGGGCAGTTTTGTGAAAGTAAGATGGTATGATTGGCATGTTCGGCACGAGCCGCCTTGCATAAATAGTGATAATTATTTAAAGCTAATTTATACTGAATTTTCTTGTCTGGTTCATAGTTTTTTCGCCAATGTCTCTCGAGTTGTTTGCATTTAGTTTTCTCTATTTACTGAGTCTCTGAGAACCAAGGGGCAGGAGAGCGATATTGGCCTATTTTTATTTTAGACTCTGGGAGGCATACATCAACAGAGGCTGTTAACCATTTCTGGATGATCGCATTTTCCTCTACTCGAGAGATTGACGAAAGCGGCAGGGTGTGATGCATAACCAGGTTCAGAGCATCTATTTCTATTTTTTTCCAATTTCTCCCATTTTTTGTCACAGGGGGAGGAAGTAAATTCAAAGGGTCCTGTTTGATTGTGAATTCAACCAGAAAGTGATCGGACCAGGGAATTGGGAGCGCGGGCTTACAAGAGATGGAGGAAAAATTCGAAAAAATGGGGTCCAGTAAGTGTCCTGCCTTGTGGGTAGGACCAGAGTTGACCAGAGTGACATTCATGGCGGCTAGATCAGTAATAAGCATGGAGCACGTGTTGCAAGAGATATCATCAAAGTGCAGATTTAGATCGCCAAGTATCAGGAAGTTAGGGGCTTCTAGCAGTAGCGGGCGATAAAGTCCGGAAAAGTGGTTGCCCAGGAGCCTGCAGGCCCCGGAGGGCGATAGATTAAGGCTCCGGACAGGGTGTAGTTCGGGGATAAAAGGAGTTTAAACTGACCAATTTCACAGTCCTTAAGAATTAGATTGTCCCATTTGCACGTGTAAGATGATTTAAAAATTACTGCTATCCCACCACCACTCCTAACTGTGCGATTCTTTCCAAGATAAGTATAATTGGGGGGGAGCGCAAAGGCCATATCTGGTCCAGAACTTTCGGTTAGCCAGGTTTCGGTTAGAAAGTTGGCATCGGGTTGTGACTCAGTGAGAAGATCATAAATATTACCCTTGTGTTTTGGGAGCGACCTACAGTTAAGACTAAAAAAAGTAAATTCAAAATGAGTCTTTTGTCTTTTTGCTCAGAATTGAAGTTTTATTCGAGTTGCAGCCGGTGGGTTTCGAAATGGGTTGAGATGTAAGAGAGAGACCACAATCGAGACAGTTGGAGGGGTCATAGTCAGGAGTAAGAAGTGGGCAGTGCAGAGCTGGCTTAGGTCTGAGGGTCAGAAGTGTTGAGCAGGAATAAGTGCTCCGGGCGCTATGAATTTGGACATAGTGACAAGCCCTCGGCCCCTTCCGGGCGCAGACGGGCTTGCCTTTGGCGCGCCAGCGGCGTGCCCGCTGCGCGGAGTGAAAGGCATCAATTATGTAGAGAGGGCGATCAGCTGCTCCTGATAGGCGCCTGGCCGGAAGTAGGAGTGCTTCCTGTAGCGCGCGTGACCCCTCCACGCAATCCGAAGAATCGGTGGTGGACCGGGGGTATGGTGCAAGTTGCAGCGTGAGAATTGTTTAAAACACACACGAGAATGTTAAAACACGAAATCGGAGGACAAGAGTGACAAATAATATACTAAAAGGTGAGGTTCAAATGATATATTTAAAAACAGTAACAAGCGAGTAGGGAGCCCTTTACCAGGCGCTCCGTAAAATGATTATCTCAGCGCTAGCAGCAGTCTGTCTCACATCACGCGCGTCACTTGTTGTGGGTGTGACATAAAGACATCTGTTGATCAGCACAGTTGACTTGAAATGTGGTCGGCACTAGACTCTGCAAGCCTGAATATGCATGTTGTACTGCAGTTTGATTTTCTTAGCACCTTTTGGGAGGCTTTTGATTCCACATATATGGCTTGGAACATTGTTTGTACCATGTGTGGAGGTATATTCACATGCTTTGCATACTCCTGACATTTAGTGATGAGCTTGGACATTACAAGTTGTTTTTCTTCAAAGAAGCTTCAAGTCACTGGATGTTGTGTGACTCCTTCCTTAGTGTTCCAATGTGCATGGGCTTTGGCTCTACTCTTAGATTGTTTTGATTCAGCCATTGGGTCCAGATGTTTTTCTGACAGCTCCAAGATGGACGGACTCTCCAAGCCGCCCTCCAATATATCCAGTATTTAACTTCCATACCCAAGCTAGGGGAACAATCCCTCAGGCTCCAGTGGTATATGTTGATAATGGAATCGGCAGAAGAAATCTTCGATGATGCCGTAAGCACTGACGGGTTACTGAACTCTCAAACGCAACTACCAAGACAGTGTCGAAAAATATATTATAGTGGACCAAACTTTTTCGTTTTTATCCGCAGTACAATGTCAAGTATCTTTGGGATGACCAACATGGCGGTTGCAGTCTTTGTGTATCACCCAAGCATAACAAGGCTTTAAATGAGTGATGCGCAGCTTTTTAGTGCAAGAAACCACTATGCTGCAGAAGAGACTGGGCGTATCTTAAAATGCACAAACAGTCAGCTACTGAAACTCAGGCCCTTTTCGGTGACCATTACATCCACAAATCTGAGACAGGACGCTCAGGGGTCCCAGCGCTCCAGTCGACACCCAGTCCACAAATGGTGTCATTTAGTGGCTCTGAGGTGGTGAAGACCCAAAGAAACAGCTCCGAAGTCTACACCGAAAGGGCCAAAGATGGAATCCACTCCAAGGGCAGCCGTGAGTATCACCCCAGCGCTGAACGCATTCTAGAAGACACACCCAGACGCCATAGTGTAATGGCAGAGCACCTGTCGCTAGGGACCTGGGCATCTAGCCCTGAACACTCGAGGCAAAAGGCAACTGGTGCACTGCTGCCCCCAGGCTCCGATCAACACGAAGATAATAACTGTAAGCTGAGCAGGCCACACCTCGACACCTAAACAGACTTCCACCATCCCTCCTTTGAAGTCAAAGCCGGTGCTGAAACAACATTCAAATCTCACCACTCGCACTTTGATGCCAAGTTTGGACGTTTCTGAGGCACCTATCCTCAAAAGATTAGCAGAAGAACTGGGATGCTATGCAAAAGAGACTTTTCATCCATTCCGAAACCTGGAGGATGTCCGCAAGAACCCAGTGCAAAATAGCTGTCACTTTGCCACCCATACCGAAAAAGAGACAGCTCACCTCCGGAGAGGAGATCACCTTTGAGGAACCTCTGCACCCCGTGCCGACAAGGCCTCAAGCCCCTACACTGTTGCCCATTTCACCCTGGTATTCACCACCTCCTCCACAACTTCCACTCCTTCCCCCACCTCTTCCTTCACACTCTCATTCTTCACCCCTTCCTTCACAATCTCATTCTCCACCACACCACATTCTCCAGAGGGATCCGTCCACTCCTACTCAGAAACCAGTAGCCATTCTGGGGAGAGAACCCCATATGACCAGCCTGAGGGGGTAGGAGCAGGGGATGACCCTTGGAACGACTGTCGACACAGCAGATGACCCAGACCTTGAGCCCTACCCCATCAAGCCATTAGCCCTGATGATACTACTGCGTATCATGCAGTCATCCAAAGGCAGCTCATTATTTTTGGGTGGAAATGCACACTGTAGAAGAGGAGGATGACGTCCTAGTGGGAATTCTTTCTTGGACTGAGCGCACAGCCAATTGCTCCCACTGCTCAAGGGGATATTTAGAACAGCCCCAGAGAACTTTAAACACCTAGTGAGAGCTATGGTAGTCTTGCAGAGAGTGGATAGGAAGTTTAAGGCATCCCCTAGTGACCCACTATACATTAGAGGGCAAGGGGCCACTGACTAGTCGTGCACACGGCATGTAAGAGGACATGCATCTAGGTAACCAGGGATGCCCAACCCACTGATAAAGAAAACTTTTCAATGATGCTGGGAAGAGGGTCACAGTAGGGGCAATTACCAATTGGCGAATAGCTAACTCAATAGATTTACTGTCCCTATATGACAGTTGTCACTGGGAGGAGATGTTGGTCTTCGTACAGCACCTTCTGGAGGCTTGTAATAAAAGGTATGAGGAGTTGGTAGCGCAGAGGTAAACAATGTCAAACGCAGCCATTAGGTGTGCTTTTGTTGTGGCTGAACGCAGTGTCAATACTAATGTCCTCTGTCTGCATGCATCGCTCTGTGTCACAGGCTTTAAGCCAGAGGTGCAGCAACATCTTTTAATGGCCCTGTTTGATGGGGAACAACTCTTTAGGTCCCAAGTGAACAAGACATTGGAAAAGATTAAGAAAGACACGGACATCGCAAAGTCCGTGGATGCATTGCAATTCTCCGAATAAAAAGGTGACCTTTCTGAGACACCAAGCAAGAGGGGGCAATAAGGCAGCCCCGCCAATCCAGCTGCAGTCATACCACGACAACCGCAGACCTTCCACAACTTCCAATCAGGCAGGACTTGCTCAGAGGGTGGCTACAGGGGGAGCAACAGCAAGGGTAACGGAAGAGGTGGCTCCGGCAAGGAAACTTCAGCTAACTACACTAACTTGCCCATACATCTCCCCCCAATTATCCAAAACTGTTGGGTAAGGGGATCAGATTTGCACCAGCAATGGACAGAAATCACCTCAGATCAGTAGGTCTTGACAGTGTTCCAATAGAGCTACTGCTGCGAATGCCATAATACCCCACCCAACATACCACACAGCCTCAGTTAAAACCATCTTGCGCTTCTGCAAGAAAAGGGTACAGCCTTGCTCCAAAAGGGCATCATAAAACCAGGGCCCATGCATCAGCAAGGAAAAGGGAGTCTATTCACTATGCCTCCTCATTCCAAAGAAGGATAGTTCGCTTCACCCCATACTAGATCTGAGGCCACTGAATCTATACATCCTGTCAGAACACTTTTATATGACCACTCTGCAGGATGTCATCCCAGTACTTCGGCAAGGAGACTCCACAACTGCATGAGATTTCAAAGACTCCTATTTCCACATCCCCATCCCCCAAGCCTATCACGTGCCCACAATTTGTGGTAAGGGAACAGCATTACCAATTTACGGACCAACCTTCGGGGGAGGGGGTCCCCACAGCACCGAGTGTTCACAGAGTGTCTTGTAGTGGTAGATGCTCATCTTCGGAGAGGAGGCATCCAAGCAGTTTCATACCTAGACGACTATGATCAAAAGCAGCAGCGAAGTACAATGTCTAGCACACATTCAACAGCACTCAACTTGCTGTACAGCCTAGGCTTTCCAGTCCATGCCAAGAAATTGCATCTTCAACCCCAGCAGATCCAACCCTTTCTAGGATCGGTTCTCAACAGTGTCACGAGGAAAGCGTACCCCAGTCAGCTGCTGCCTCTTTTTTTCACACCACTTGCCCCATAACTGTAGGAATGCCAATAAAGCTCCTATGTATGTTAGCATCATGTATAGCAATCGTCCCAGGGTTGCACATGCGACCCCCTCCAACAGTATCTCACCCAGCAGTGGTCACAAGCACAGGTTCAATGGAAACATCTAGTGTTGATACAGGCCAGCATTTGGCACACTCTGCAGTAGTGGAACACCAACAATCTGTTGTGGGGCAGGCCTTTTGTGGGCCCTCTTCCGCTGGTCACCATTACAATCGACGCTTCACTTACAGGGAGGGGAGCACATTTAAACAAATGGACTATACAGGGCACATGGACCTCTCCATATCTGGGCAGGCACATCAATTACTTGGAACACATGGCCATATTTCTGAAGGCATTTTACTCAACGGTACGATGCAAAGTGGTAATGGTGTGTACAGACAACATGACAGCCATATACTTCATACATAAGGATGTAGCACACACTCCCTTCCACTGACATTTGGCAATAATGATTTGACATTGGGCGACTCGCCACCACATACACTTTGTGGCGGAACGTCTCTTAGGGGTGGGCAACGACTTTGCAGACCTCCTAAGGAAGATACATCAACAGGTCTACAGGTGAGAACTCTACCCAAATGTCCTTAGACACTACTTCCTCAGGTGGGGCACACCACTCATAAACCTGTTCTCTAACCCAGAAAACGCAAATGCCAAAACTCACCTCCAGTTACCCCCAGTCCATGGGCAAAGCACTATGGATGAATTGGTTCAGTGATATTTGCTTATGCTGAGATGAGGCAAGTATCAGCTATCCTCAACCTAGTAGCCCCAACTTGGGCCAGACAACCATGGCACTCTATACTTTCAGAGGTGTCTATCACTCGGCTTGAGAAGCTTTCCATTAGGGAGGACCTTTTCACCCAGCAACACGGGTGCACCAGACTCCCTACCCCTAGCAGCTCAGCCTTGCTATTTGGCATCTGAGGTCTTGAAGTTTGGATACTTAGATTCCACAAGAGTGTATGGCCATATTGCGTGAAGCACGCAGGCCCACTACTAGTGCCTGTTGTCCAACCAAATGGATGCATTTCGTCCATTTCTGTATTTCTAAACAGTTAAACCCTTTTAGGTTTTCTGTTCAGGGAATAGTGGCATTATCTTTTTCACATTCACCATGCAGGTTTAGGTTACTGAGCAGCTATAGCTGCATTCATGCAAAACAGGTAACATGTTTCTCTCTTTCACATCTGCGTAGTAAAAGCAATCATGGAGGTGCTAAAGAGGCTCATAACCCCCAAGAACACCACCTGCTTGTAATTTTAATGTTGTACTAACATGACTCATGGGGCCCCCTTTTGAACCACTTCTTTCATGTCCTTTACAGTTTCTTTCATGGAAAGTTTTTTTCCCTGTACCCATAGCTTTCCTCAGACCAATTAGTGAGTTGCAGGTTCTTACTATAACAGTCATTTATACACGTATATAGAGAAACAGTGGTGCTTAAGACAAACCCCAAGTTTTTACCAAAAGTGGTATCCCCTTTTCATGTTAACCAGGCTATTGAGTTGTCTGTTTTCTTTCACCAGCAGATACAGTTGCAGAGAGAGCATTACATGCTCTGGATATTAAGACTGTGCTCATGTATTACGCTGATAGGACTAAACCTTTTAGAAAGACCAATCCATTTTTTAAAATCTTTACTAAACCTTCTAAGGGACAGCCCATTTCCATGTAAAAAAGGATCCACTATGACTTTCCTATGCAACAATTCTTTGGAATATATCTGCAAAGCTGCTACATGGTCAACCTCACACACATTCACAAAGCCTTATTGTGTGGACCTCTTCACCAAGCTGTAGTTGGCCAGACTGTACTAAGACCATTGTTGGAGACATATCCATCATTTGCTCCTTAACCACCGCAAGGAGGAAACTGCTTTACAGTTGATGCAAAGCATGTGTATCTACAGCCACACCTGCTAAAAACGAAATATTTTACTTTTCCTGTAAGCATACGTTTGCAGCTTTTAGTGCTCTAGGTTCACATGCACCTACCCTCTTCTCCGGAAGTGGGAAGTCTTGAATTCCAATGGCTAAGTATTCAAATCTAGTCACTCGCATTTTTCCTGTAAAGAGAATGCTCTGTTAGATTTTTACTAGTGTTATATTATTATTTTGATTCTACGTGGTGGCCCTGTGATATTTGTAATATTTCTCCCATATTTACTTAAAACACCAAAACACACTTGTTAAAATCATATGTACATATTATTCCCTTCTTTAAGAGAGCATTTGGTCTTTTACTTATGCAAACCAAGCAATTCAGTATGCATCGGACTCGGTGATCTATTGAGTAATGAGTCTTTCTTTTAAAAATGTTCATGACAAATACACTTTCTTTGAAATCTTATTGACAGAAAATAGAGGGCCTGATTCTCAAAGCTGTTTGCAACTTCAGACTTAAACTTGCAGATACCCTCATTTACAAGCTCATAACCACTTAATTCAGAAGCATTGGTTTTGCACTCCTAAATGAAAGTACTCACAGGATTTTGGTGATAGTAAATCTGCATGCACAGGTACGGAGTGCCCATTATAGAGCTGGAAATCTCTATTAGTGGATATTCACAAAATAGTTTCCAAACTCTTTACCCCTTGGAAAAGGTAGTTAGATTTAGCATTGTGACTAGCAGGGTACAATTGCATATTTTCACATGATGACAGTGAAATTCACAGACGTTTTTCTAGAGATCTTTGTGAAAACCTGCGATGGGTGTAGGTTTTCCAGGAGTGGCTTTGGAAACTTCTGTGAATTCCTGGAAGTCATGAAGGATTGGGTGAAGATTTATAACTTCCCTTTAGAATCTTGCCCTAGAAATTTGTGTGGATACGCTTTTGTACTTCAAGCATCATTTTACCTACAATTACTTTCAAATAGCTATCACCTAGACTCAAGATTACAGCACCCAAAACTAAGGAAAACTGAAGAACACAGGGCAAAAATAGAGTAATCAGCCACAATAAAACAACTTCTTCATGAACGCACAGGGTGCATTTCTAGTTGCACTTCTGAAGGATATTACTGCAGAGGGCCACGGATGTTATTTAGTGAAAGGGAATGTAAAAATACAGTCCATTTTGTTTTTAAATCACATTTTTATTATAACATTTACTTTGACTAAAGTGTTACTTATGTAGGGATTCATAATTTTAGAACATTCCTATTTATACTGCATTCAACACGACTGTTTGTGAACCAATAATTTAGACGTATACCTATATATTTTAAAAGTTTAAAAAATAATCATTTATCATTGGGAAGCTCGCCTCTGACTGCCCAGTTCAGAGGAAGTGCTTCCCACGACCAAAGGGATTTTTGCATTACCAAATTATTTGCAGAAACCACTGGCCATCTGTACATATTTATTGTAGTTACTGTGTCGATTAATCCCGGGCTAGCACCATTTTCACTGATATATTTTCAACCATAAATCTGCTGACCTCATGTTTGGTTATTTTAAAAAAAAATAATCACAATTATGAAGAGTACATGTAAACCCCAACCAACATAATTAGTGATTCTAGCTGGTGCTTAGGATCAATGCAATTGATCATGATGAGCTAGTTGCCATATGATAGCTTTGCCTTGTATATTATGATGCCAGCATAACTGATGACTTTCAAAAATAATTCCTCACTTTAGAAAGACTCCCTCACACTACATTAGAAAGTTCACACACTTTGATATGTCCACTTACAGGATAGATCGCACATAGGACCTGATGTTACTGTAGTTTGGCCCAATGGTATATTGAAAAATCATACAGATACATCTTTCAGTACCAAGAGGGTATTAATCCACTATGTCTGCTTTACAAATGCTTAATGGTACAACTTTGTGAAATATGTTTTAACCAACTGAAGATCAAAAAAGGTATAGTATTTCAATTGGTTTGATTAAATTCTTTAGCAAGAAATGCCATATAGGCTTCTAAGTTTTTGTGTTTTTTAACACTTCCAAACTAACACATGAGCTAAATTTGCTTTTGGGTTACTTGGACTAGTTCTGTGCCTGGTGTAACAGATAAAGAGCTTTTTTCTATCCTTCTGCTTCTGGGGCTTTTTGACGTGTAACACTTTTTTAAAGCTTTATTAAACAACCCAATAACCTTTCAATTCAATCTTGTAGTGACTGTTGGTGTGTGGGTGAATATACCAGTTGATGATGATAAATAATGGTGGTGTTAAAATAATCTAATTACTTTTATATGACTACTGGTAGTCAAAACACTATTCAAATAAATATAGAAGACAACAGCAATTCTCCCATTTATAATAATCTTAATTACATTTAACGAAAGCACCCCGTAAATGGGAATAGAGGAAATCTCATTGAACAATTAGCTTCAACACATCTCTTACATCACAAACCTTCTACATCTACCCATGTGTTACTTCCCACACTTTTTTCTCCCCTTTTTGCTATCTTTGTGAGACGGTGATCTAGCACAGGTACCATGGAAGTAGTTAGCAAACAGTGCATCCAAGCAGCCATTTTCCAGGCATCTAGATACATTGAGGCTTACTGGAGATAAAGCTGCTCCATTTTCATCACCAATCTTAGAAGTATGTAACTCCTCCCAGAGAAGTCTGACAGATTTTTTTCATGATAGCTCCTTTGAAATTCAGCAAGCAATGGACAATACTGAGAATCTGAGAATTTTTGCATTCAAATTTGGAAATTTCTTTCTTGTGTCTGTAAAAGATTAGTTAAAATGAGATATCTTTGATCATGCAGAAGTAGATATACTAAGACATGTTTAATGTAAAAACAAATACTTAAACCTAACCTATTTATCCGTCTGTTAGAATCACAACAGGACCACACTTACAA
Source organism: Calotriton arnoldi (assembly GCA_963921515.1). Taxonomy (NCBI): domain Eukaryota; kingdom Metazoa; phylum Chordata; class Amphibia; order Caudata; family Salamandridae; genus Calotriton; species Calotriton arnoldi. The sequence goes on along the minus strand of CAWUFW010000231.1, from coordinate 3,161,355 downwards.
AGATGACAGTGATGCCGCAACTTTAAAACAAACCCTTCCTGATCTCACCCCCGACGAGCCTACAGAGCCACTGTGCTTCCCAGCATTTGAAAAAGAGGAAGAAGTGGAAGCGGCTGCATGCAACGATGACGTAGACAAGGGCCAAACTGAGCTGCCTGCTGCTGAAACTGATGAACCAGAGCCTCAGCCTGCTGAGGTGCCTACCACGCCAACCTCACCAGTGGCTGAGGACGGAACAGCAGCAGACCCCGGAAGTGACGAATCTCCAGGCAAGTCTCCTTCCAAAAAGAAAAAGAAGTTCCGCACTCCTTCCTTTCTGAAGAAGAACAAAAAGAAGAGTGACTCCTAAAGGATGTGTGCACTGCAAAAACACTGTCATTTTTTGACATAATTCATTAACCACTAGAATGTACCGGATTGTATTGCGTGTTTTGTCTTCTTATTATGTAAAGGAATGCAAAAACTAGCAAATAAGCCCTCTAGGTAACGATTTTAACAGGAAAGTAACAGTAAGATAAGGTGCTAACCCTGTATGCTCAGCAGCTAATTAAGGCGCATATCTTTTACACTCCTTTTAAATGTATTATTTGAAATAAGCTACAGTTTGCCTTTTGAATTTTGAGCCCACCACGCTTTACCTAATGAATAGAAATCACTATTTTGTAATCCAGTTGGCTCCTCTTCACGATGCCTAATTACCTTTGTCATGCTGTCTCAAATGTATCCACAGTACTGCGCAGTGGCAAGCGGGTTCTTTGTAAATACTGACGTTTGCTTTTTTGAGAGGACACGCTCCTTATGAAATTTATGCTTCTGCAAGTTTGTAATTAAAGGTCAGGCTTCTTAAAAGATCTGAGAATATTAAGTGGTCACTACTACCCCACAATAAAATATCTTCATTAACTAGTCTCTTGCGCTTATACTGGTGCGTTTGTGTGACAACACTCTGCCCTGGAAGGAAAACGCTGCACTTGCATTTGTTCTTACTGTTGCAGAACTGCATGTGGTTTCTTAGTAAATTTGATGGCACACCGGCATTTTTAACTCCTTTCTTATTGAAATTAGCAGATAAGAATATAGTTCAGGTTATATGAGTAAGGGCATTTTATCGTTACAGGTAACAGGAAGAAATATCCTATGAATGTGGCAATTTTATAGAGTTTGGTTAATTTTTACACATTTCATGCTACTGATACATAACACATCAAGGAACAGTACTTCTTTTTAGTAACGTAAGAAATTACATTATCTGTTTTAAGTCTGACAATTGCTATTTTCACAAATGTGTCCTTATCTTTGGTGATATCCTAGCTCAAAAGTGATAAATTAGCCACAACCACGAACATCTACCAAGTGAATATAAAAAGGTTGTTGCGTTTCTTTCAGCAATTAATAGACAATTGCAGCCTGCTCAGTCTGTTTTCAGGCTACTTGAGCACTGGGGGCCTAAATTGGGTTCCTTATGTGTAGGGGTCTTTTCTTAGAATGTATGCTCTTACTTGCTGGTGTGTTCCTGCTAAAGAGTTTTGTTTTGCATATTAAAACACAACTTACACATGATTATATTCTTTTACCCTTTTTTCTTTTCTCTTCAAAGATGCACAGTGATCCTGCTCAATGTTTTAAACATGAGCATAACTCTTTTCTTTTTTTTAGCTGAACATAAATTGCATCTTAACCCTTTGGTAACATGTATGTTCGAGGCATGTGAGCTGTAGATCACATGCTTTGCATACGTCTGCCATCTAGTGTTGGGTCGGGGTGTTTGTACTTTGTTTTTGTTCGAAGAATTTTTCAGTCACGAGGTAGGTGACTCCTCCTTTCGGTAATAGTGCGCATGGGCATAGACTCCATTGTTAGATTGTTTTTTTCCGCCATCGGGTTCGACACCGTTCTCGGGTTCCCCTCGGTGCGCAATCCACTACCCTCAATGGTATTGTTTCTCGATCGCATATTCCTGCTTTCTCGTATCATATCCTTTTCGAAAATTTCGATCGGAAAGTCTCGTGCAAGGCCCTTGTGCCTAGCCGCGTCGACAGAGTTCGCAGTCGATGGAACGGACTCCATTCCAATTCAGCTCCGGGTGCCACTCTAAGTACCCTCTCACTGATCTACACAACGTGTGCAATTTGTGTTTATCACCCGAACACAACAAAGAGAACTGCGAAGCCTGCCGATGGTTCTGATCGAAGAAGTCGCTCCGTGACTGTCTGGCTCAACGTCACGAAATGTACAAGCAACACAGAGACTCTGATTCTGATCTCTACGGAAAAGATGTCGACCAACAGATCTTCGAAGCACAGGGAGCCGAGGCATAGGAGGAAGAACACGTCTATGTGTCGGAGGAAGACTCCGACATCGAGGAAGACATCACGCCCCATCAACGTACCGTGAGTAAAGATACTCCTCTGCCCCAAAAGGTATCCTTTAAAAAGGCTTCGGTCCCTCCTCTGCCTTCGGGCTCGGCACCGGAACACATAACAAAGCCTTCCAGCTCGGGACCGAGTCGACCTCCTTCGGGCACCGAACCAAAAACTTTGGCACCGAAAGACAAGCCAACTGACTCTTCGGCACCGAAACATACTTCGGAACCAAAATCCTCGGTGCTGAAATCCTCGGCACCAAAATCTTCGGCACCAAAATCTTCCACACCGAAAATTCTTGCGACAAAAGAGAAAACTGCTCCTCTTCCATCCAAGGAGCCTTGTTTGGATATTCCGCCTGCCAACACCGACCCCAAACAAAAAGAACTTGTTATTAACCCTATAACTGGACACCTTTAAGCAAAGCTGCCAGGGGAAAAAAAGCCAGAATTTGAGTACTCTTATCATATCCCTCTGAAAAGAAAGAATATGGGTACTAATACTTCTCCTCTTCCACCTTCACATTCTCCACCTATAGATCCTAATTTACTGATAACACCCACAAATTCCCCTCAGCCACACTTTCCAGATCAGCACGATGATGGGGATGGGCATCAAGATGGAGACACACATGGGTATGTACCACAAGATAATGCTCCAGACCCATAGGTAGATTAAAACACTGACCCCATTAATGATAATGATCCAGACCTATACCCAGATTGCAATGTGGGGTTTATTGAATTGCTTAATAGAGCTGCACAGTACCATGGAGTACAAATCCATAAGGAGCTTCTTGAGGAGGATTTTTTATTTGAGACAGTAAGTGCATCACAAAAGACTACGCATACACTACCTATGCTCAAAGGTATGTTAAAACATGCAGATGAGGTATTCAAAGATCCAGTACGAGCTAGGATTCTCACACTTAGGGTTGACAAAGTACAAAGCTGCACCTACAGACCCAATTTACATCAGGGGTCAGGTTCCGTTAGATTCTTTGGTGGTATCTAATGCTCGGAAACGTGCTAATTCTCAAACAGGGGACGCCCCGCCTCCTGATAAAGAATCTAAATTAATAGATGCCTCAGGCAAAAGAGTAGCAGCGCAAGCAGCCAATCATTGGCGCATAGCTAACACACAAGCACTCTTAGCAAGATATGACAGAGCTCATTATGATGAGCTAGAGCAACATATACAACATCTGCCTGATGAGTATAAAGCCAAAGCTCATGACCTCATCCAGGAAGGGAAGCTTATTTCCAACACTTCAATTAGGTGTGCTCTAGATGCAGCAGATACTGCTTCACGCGCTATTAACACCAGCGTACTTCTCAGACACCATGCTTGGCTTAGAGTATCAGGTTTTAAGCCAGAGGTCCAAGCATCCATCTTAAATTTACCATTTGATAAGGAGCATTTATTTGGTTCTGCAGTGTATATACTCCATTAGAAAAAATGAAGAAAGATACTGAGGTAGCCAAATCAATGGGAGCACCACAAACCATATCCAACCGTGGTTCATTTTGCCGCTCCTTTTACAGGGGAGGCTCAAAGTCCATGCCTACACACGGATCCTCTACCTCATATAGAGGCAATAGTCAATCGCCCTCTGCAAGAGGTTATTTTGGAGGTGGATTTCGTGGAAACAATGGCAAAGGAAGAGGGAAAGGTAATACATCCCGTACTTCCCCAGCCGCAAATAAACAGTGACTTGTTTCCTCTTCCCCCGATCATTCAACACCTGTCGTGGGACGTCTTACTCAATTTTTCCCAGTCTGGAATACCATCACATCAGACAATGGGTTTTGCAAATTATCCAATCTGGTTATTGCCTGGAGCTTACCAGCAACCCTCCAAACATTCCACCACGAAAACACAAACTATCTCCAGAACATATACACCTACTCAAACAAGAGGTCCAATCTCTTCTGGAAAAGGGAGCTATAGAGCCCGTCCCACTACAATATCAGGGGACAGTGGTATACTCTTTGCTTTCTCATTCCTAAAAAGGACGGTTCTCTCAGGCCTATATTAGACCTCAGAGAATTAAACCTATACATACAATCAGATCACTTCCATATGGTCACTCTTCAACAGGTACTTGCTTTATTACAAGGCAACTTTATGGCCACTCTGGACTTAAAGGACGCGTACTTTCATATTCCAGTACATCCCGCTCATCGCAAATACCTCAGATTTGTAATAGCGGGACAACATTACCAATTCAAAGTTCTCCCATTCAGTCACCACTGCTCCCAAAGTTTTCACAAAAAGTCTGGCAGTAGTGGCTGCACACCTAAGAAGACAACATGTGCACGTCTTCCCATATTTAGACCGGCTCATCAAAGCCAACACTCTCAGGAAGTGTCTACTGCACACTCAAACAACAATACACTTACTGCGCGACCTAGGATTCACAGCGAATCTGCAGAAATCCCATTCAAACGTATTTGGGAGCTACATTAGACACACAAAAAGCTCTAGCCTGTCCCAATCAAGCCAGAATTCACAATATTCAGACTCTGGTTTCCAAATTTCAACCCAACCATTCATTACCAGCTCGAGTATTCATGCAGCTTCTAGGAATGATGGCATCTTGCATCATGATAGTTCCCTATGCAAGACTTCAAATGCGTCCCCTTCAGGAATGCTTAGCACGTCAATGGAATCAGTCTCAAGGTCTATTGACAGATCTAGTGTTGGTGGACGGCCGTACTCATCGCTCTCTGCAGTGGTGGAATCCACAGAACCTTTCCAAGGGGCGGCCTTTCTTCGACCCAGTTCCACAGATGGTGCTAACAGACGCATCACTCAATGGTTGGGGAGTTCATCTCCAAACTCTCACAATTCAGGGTTTGTGGAGTGAAAAGGAAAAGCAATTCCACATAAATCATCTAGAGCTGCTAGCAGTCTTTCTAGCGCCCAAAGCCTTTCAAACTCACCTTGTAGGCAAGGTGAGTCCGTATCACCTTGTCCTGATACGGACAGACATGACAGCCATGGTTTACATACAGAAACAGGGAGGGACACACTCACTCCAACTATCACACCTTGCACAGGACATTTGGAGGTGGGCCATTCATCAAAAAATGTATCTCCTAGCGGAACACCTCCCAGGAGTGACCAATCAGATAGCAGATCTGCTCAGGAGACCGAGACAACAAACCCACGAGTGGGAACTTCACCCTCAAGTTCTCCTCCCTTTCTTCCAGATGTGGGGCTTCCCAGACATAGATCTGTTCGCCACACACCAAAATGCAAAATGCCCAAACTTCGCCTCCAGCTATCCACACCCATTATCCAAAGGCAATGCTCTATGGATGAACTGGTCAGGGATATTTGCTTACGCTTTTCCGCCTCTCCCACTCATTCCACTAGTGGTTCGGGAACTCAGTCAAACATCCCTCACACTAACTCTCAGTAGTTCCTCATCAAAAACTACATCTCACATCCAGTCTCCTCACGCAGAGCCATGGAGAGAGAAGACATCCAATTCCCAAGCCTGAAATCATAGACTTTGGTAATCTGAATCTTCCACCAGACTGTATGAATATTATTAAAGAGGCCAGAAGACCTACTACAAGAGCTTGTTATGCAGCAAAATGGAACCGGTTTGTTATTTATTGCAATAACAACCATATCAATCTGCTAGATGTTTCAGTTCAAAATATCATTTGCTATTTACTACATTTACAACGTTCAAATTTAGAGTACACATCTATACGCTTACATCTTGCTGCAATAGCCGCTTATCTTCAAAATATACAACATATGTCCCTTTTCAGGGTGCCTGTTATTAAAACTTTCATGGAAGGACTCAAGAGTTATTCCTCCAAGACTTCCACCGGCCCCAGTGTGGAATCTTAATATTGTCCTTCACAGGTTAATGGGTCCACCCTTCGAGCCATTGCATAAATGTGAACTACAATTTCTCACTTGGAAAGTTGCTTTCCTCATTGCTATCACTACACTGAGAAGAGTAGGTGAGCTTCAGGCATTAACCATAGAAGAACCATTTTTACAAGTACACCAAAATAAAGTGGTTCTTCGCACTAATCCTAAATTTCTACCTAAAGTTGTCTCTGCCTTCCACATCAACCAATCTGCTGTGTTACTTGTGTTTTTTCCTCAACCAGATTCTGTGGCAGACCGTGCTCTACACACCGTAGATGTTAAAAGAGCATTACTCTATTACATAGAAAGGACAAAACCTTTTCAAAAGACTAAACAACTCTGTCGCTTTTGCTCCACCACACAAAGGCAATCCCATTTCTAAATCAGGAATTGCACGATGGATAGTCAAATGCATTCAAACTTGCTATGCAAAAGCAAAACGAACTCTACCAATTCCCCCTAGGGCGCATTCCACTCGCAAACTCGGGGCTTCTATGGCTTTCCTAGGAAATATTCCCATAGACGAAATATGTAAAGCTGCAACATGGTCTACACCACACACATTTACAAAACACTATTGTGCGGATGTGCTAGCTAGGCAAGAAGCTAATGTAGGCCAGGCAGTTTTACATACACTTTTTCAAACAACTGCAACAGCTACAGGTTAGCCACCGCTTTGGGAGATTACTGCTGTATAGTCTATGCAAAGCATGTGATCTACAGCTCACATGCCTCGAACGGAAAATGCTACTTACCTAGTATGCATCTGTTCTTGGCATGTAGAGCTGTAGATTCACATGCACCTCCCCGGATACCTGTCCCTGTTCCAGAACTATCTTACTTAGATGCATACACATGGACATCTCTATTCTACTTTTACTAACTCCATTCTCACTCTCTGCGGGAAAACAATCTAACAATGGAGTTGATGCCCATGCGCACTATCACCGAAAGGAGGAGTCACCTACCTCGTGACTGGAAAAGACTTCTTCGAACAAAAACAAAGTGCAAACATCCGGACCCAACACTAGATGGCAGACTTATGCAAAGCATGTGAATCTACAGCTCTACATGCCAAGAACAGATGCATACTGGGTAAGTAGCATTTTCCATTTTGTTAGTGCCTGCGACCTCTGCTGCTGTAGCCGATGTTTCTTTGCGAAGTCACTTCCAATGTTGCAAAATGAAGTTTTACTCTTCTATGGGAATTTTTTCTTGGAATTTTCATTTCTAGAACCAATGTGTGCATTAAAGGTGTACAATGTTGTTTGAGGAATTCCTAGACATTTCCAGAGGCTGCGTGTGAAGTTCCTGCAGGTGTGATATCTGTACCTGCTGGCTACTGACAAATTATATCCAAGTACTGTTCCGAAGTCTTAAGTATTCGAGAGAGACCTAAATGCCTCCTTGTCTCTACCGATATGTGGCTAATGAAACCTTTTCCAAAAATGTGAATTGTACACTGGCTTTAGGCCAACCTTTTCAGAAGAAATTAATTCAGATTACAGCCAGATGCCTTGCCTTCAATTTCGAAACTAGTAAATTGAGAATCTCCACACCAACCTTTTTCAGGATTGTGGTACTTTTTTGGTACAGGTGAAGGATGATTTGAAGTAGTCAAAGAGTGGCTTAACTGCGGTCCCTATCTTTCTTTCGGCCTCTAGCTTTCCTTTTGTCCCAGCTTTCCTTCTGCCCAGGAGAAACTGGTCTCTAACACACACAGACGCTCCCACTCCTGTTCATTCTATTTTGAATGCGTTTTATTTGCCTTTTTTCTCAGTCTTCGGTGTTTCCATGCATGCAAGGGCATTTGTATATGTGGGAAAATGTAGTTTATTCCAAGGTTTAACCATACCTACTGAAATCTTTTGAACCATTCCCTGCAGAGATACAGTGATGAACACATGCTATGCAACTCCACAAACTGCAGTACAAATCAGGAAGAGATGTACTCAAAGGTAGCTTATGTATGCTGTATTAGGCTTAAAGGATCCATCAGTCTCAGGCCAATGTGAATAACCAGATGGCTTCACAGGGATTTAGTGGTACGTAGGGAAGGTAAACAAGTGTTAACAGAGAAAGTGGTGAACCCACCCGAGAATAATAGGCAAGGAACTTCCAGAACATGTCTTTCCAGCTCTCACCCAACCAAACCTCAGAAAACCCATAAAGAAATACATGTGTTGGACACACCACAACACAACCAGCACTTTGCATGCATTATCTATTATTCTTGCAGGCGCTTCACAGATTTATCTACAAGTAAAACACCAGTTTTCAGCCTGTTTCCCACTGTGTTGTTTTCCAACATCCAGTCAGGAAAATGCAGTTTCACATGTTACATTTGACCATCTTCTTATCAACCATCATAATTTGTAATGGTGTTGAAACCTGGATAATTCTCTTTTCACCAACCACCCATTCCCGATTCTCACCCAGTCGAACATTTTAAAATAACCAGTGCAGGGATTCTGCTAAGACGTCACATGACCAACTACTTTACACCATGTTCTCATCCACACTACTATCACGGTCTTTCCTCTTTCGTCCACTTTTGCCCCCGCACTAAGCACACTTTTCCTCTGATTATCGTATAGTGTCTTACTCAAGCTTCCATATGAAGTTGTACCATACATTCAGAGCAGCCTCCTCACAGCTACATTACAGTCCAAACCTCCACACGTTGCCAGTTGTGTTCCTTCATTCATTACACTGTTGCACCTTTCTACTAGTCCATTACTTTGAGGGTAATATACAAATACACAAATATGTTGAATGTCTGTCTTTTCCATAAAAATATGTTTAATACAGTTGTCAGTTACCAACAGTTTTTGTATCCACTTACTTTGGATGGATACTTCTAACCCCAGATTCCTCACCTTAGAATACTCCCTAAACGCCAGACTGGATCCCAAAACTTTTCTTCAGCATTGCTCCCACATGCTGCCAGCTGGCACGGTACAGCTCCCATGGACTCTGTCCCACCTTGGAAGTGACAGAGCAGAGCTGCATATAAGAGCCAGGCCTGCCCATTGACAAGTTACCTTATTTCTGCGCCTTCCGACTCAAATTCAGAGCTTTGCTTCCAATTTCGTTGGCCTTTCTACAACCTCTAAATCAAGTTCTAGTGTGCTAGACAGTGTTGTCCCCAAAAACTGCAGGATTCAAACCATCCTGCAACTACACAAACAGATATTGGTAACAGACCCACACAAGTTGTGTCTCTAGAGTCTGGGATCGGGCCACGACTTTAAGTCGTCCAGTAAATGTGCCCTCATGCACCTGAAGGTGACCCAGGAGTGGGAGGTGAAGTTGTATGTCCCAGAACACAAGTAGTTGTGGTATTCGCACAACCTCTGCTTCAGGTCGAGGACTCAGTTCAGCTCCCTAGGCCGTTACCACGAGCAGTCAGGTTCATGTTCAAAGTCCTCTGTCCAGTCCAAGTGCAAACATAAAAATCTGAGGCAGGACTCGATTCATTCATACCACTCTGAATCAAAAGAGAAGTTGCAAGGGCATCATGATGGAAGTCGTTCAACCTTAAGGTCTCTGGTCACAAAGCAGATTTCACAGCTGATCCAGGTATGCTTGAGTTTCCCGGGCCATCGGCAACATCACAGCAGATTAAAGCCTTTAAGGAGGCCATGCTGCAAATTAATGGGGTGCTTCGGGCTCCCTCTGGCGCACCTTTGGATCCCAAGGAACCAAAGGTGACCCCAGTCAGGTTACCACCAGCAGATCCTTCCTCAGTGCCCTCTGACCCCTTGTGCCCCTCAGGCCTGTATTGGCTCCAGTAGAAGCTTCCACTCTGAGTTTACAAAGGCACAATCCATTGCCACACATCCTGACCTGGTGACCAGCGGATGCACTAGCAGAGTCTCCATTATCTTTTTAGCTCTGACTCTGAATCAGGAAAACCTCAGGATGGAGACAGAAGAAAGTGCCTCCTTTGCAGTGGTGGTTGGCAGTGCAGCTGAGGTCTTAGATTTATAGCCGACCTCAGTTGAGACCAAAACGAGCTTCATTACGGAGAAGTTTGCAGCCTGTGCTAGTCCAGACTGAGCTTTTGCTACTTTATTTTTTAGCAAGGTCCTCATTGATACCTTCAGGGCCACCTGATGAAAACCCTGTTTCTTCCCAAAGGTGAATAGGCAGGTGGTCCGGCATCGCAGTCACCTACGGGCAATCCTGATTTTCTAACTAAACATCCTACTCCAGGGAGCCTCAACTCGAAGTAGAGTTCAGGCTTTAACTAGTAAAGTGAATACAAATTCAGTCCTCACGATTCCTCCAGATAGGGAGTCTAAGAGGATTTGAAGAGTTTGGAAAGCATATGTCTTCCTCCATCAGTCTAGCATTTAAGTCAATTAATGATATGTGCCTGTTGGACTGCCACATGCACGCCCTGTGGGACATGCCCATCAAGATCTTGCTGGCTATTCCCTGGCTCAGGCAATTAATGATGGATAAGGTGCACCCAAGTTTGTTATTACAAGTGGGCAGCATGCTCTGCAGACCCTGCCAAGCAGTTTCCACACCAATTCAAAAAGTTGAGTCTATTTCAGAGCGTATCCTTATAGACAAAGACAGTCTCCCTAACTAGTACAGCAGTCACCCCAATCCTTATGAGGCTGTGGGTCTAGAAAGCAGCAAGCCGGGGCATCAGTCCTCCTAATTACCCCTTCCCTGCTGCAATAATAATAATACCAGCATTTGTAAAGCACGCAGCTACCTCAAGCGAGGTGTCCCGGTGCTGGGGGCCGTCGGGAAGATTAAGCGAGCTATTGCCCAGAGTCACAAAGTGCTGGGCTAACCTGCTGCCGGCGCCGGGGATCGAACTGTGAGCCCCCGTGTCCCAAAGTCAGCCACCCTGGCCGCTGCACCACCAAACCGCTTTAGCTTACCCTTAGCAGTGAATGTCCATCTAGTGTGGGGTAGGATCCAGTACTTCCTCCAAGCATGGCAATCCATCACATCCAACAAGTAGGTCTTAAAAATCCTGCAGCATTGCTGTGCCTTACCTTTTCTTTTCACACCGTCCGTCCCCCGAATACTCCTTCCCAAATCAAAGACAATTTCAGAAGAGCACCTTTCCATTCTTCGGCAGGAAGTGCAAGCGTTACTCTCCAAGGGATGCTATTGAGAGAGTACCGGACTTTGAGAGACTTGTTACTGTTATTTCCTTTTGCTAAAAAAAGTACGTGGCACTCCAGTCTGTTTTAGACCTTCAAGCTCTGGCTTCATGTGGAAGGACACATTAAAAATGCTCATGCTGGCTCTGATCCTATTTGCCATGATCCCTGGTGAATTAATGGTGTCTTTGGATCTAAGGGACTCATATTTTCATATACCTGTCCTACAGTCATTACCTGCAGTTCATAGTAGGCCAGAAGCATATTCAGTTTGCAGTGCTCCCTTGCAGCCTCACCAGCACTGTTTAGGTGTTCACGAAAGTGATAGCAGTGGTCACAGCCCATTTTCAGGGGCTTGGAAATACTAGGCTTTCCCTACCTCAGTCACTGGCTGTTGAAGGCAGGCTCTCCAGTCAGTTGTAAACCCTCTCCAGATGACGGTGAACCTCCTGTAATCATGGGGGTTCGCTATCAACGAGCGAAAGACACATCTGACTCCTTTGCAGAGGCTTCCATTCATTGGAGCTCTCTTTGACACTGTGCGGTTCTGAGCCTTTCCACTGCCACAAGCAGTCCAAGGCACTTGGGCTATGATCTTGATGTTTCAGCCTCGGTCCTGGAACACGGTGAGAACTTCCAAAACTTTTTGGTCTCCTAGCCTTCTACAACTTCCTCGTCAGCTATGCCAGGTGGAATATCTGGGTTCCAGTGGGTCCAGCATCAAAGAAGTCTGATGGATGTCATCCAGATTTTGTAGGAAATTGCTCACGATCGGTGGGGGTGGCTTCTCGAGTGGAACTGGTTAAGTGACAGGCCTTTCTCTCTTCCCCACCCAGACTTGACTGTGTTTGCTGATGCATAAATGCTGAGCTGTGGAGGCCATTTGGAGAAGATGGAGATCAGAGGACTTTGGTATCCCACAGAAGGTCAACTCCACATCAGTGTGTTGGTGTTAATGGCCATAGTCTCATTCTTAAGGCCTTCCTTCCAACTATCAAAGGGGGGGCTGGTGCAGGTTCTCACAGATAACACTACTTCTCTGTGATATCGCAATAAACAGGGCAGAGTGCAATCCTGGGTTCTATGCCAGAAGGCTCAGCAACTCTGGAATTGATTGAAGCACCAGGGCATTTCCCTGATCATGAACCACCTGGCAGAGTCCTTGAATGCCACAGCAGACAAGTTGAACAAGCTGAGACTGGTAGATCACGACTGGCAGCTGCATCCTGAGATGACGCAGGGCTTCTTCCGACACTAGGGAGATCCCTGGCTAGATATTTTCACCAACGTCAAGAACACACAGTATTGAAAGTTTTACATGTTGGAGTTTCCTCAAGAGCACTTGTTAGGAGCTCCATTCAGACTGGAGTGGAACATGGGTCCTGTATGCCTTTCAATTCCTGCCTCTCCTGCCCTGAGTACTTAAAAGATCAAGAACGACCAGGTCCAAGTAATCTTAGTAGCTTTAGATTGGCCCAGGAGTGTGCGGTACCTTGAACTTATGGACATGAGTATCTGTTCTTTGATCAAGCTACCACTTCAGGAGACTCTTCTGTTGAAGAAACAGGGTAGGATCCTCCATCCAAATCTGTGCAATCCATTCCTACTTGCGTGGAGAATCAATGACTGCAACTGACTGTTTGACCAGCCGCCTGAGGTGATGAATGTCATCCTTGCCATTGGGCACCCTTTCACAAAATATATTTATGCAGGAGACTGGTACAAATTTGTGGTCTGGAGTGGCGCTCGTAAGATTGATCCCTTACACGCAAAGCTATCGGACGTGCTTTTCTTGGGTTTATCTTTGGCCCAGCAAGGCCTTGCAGTGGGCACTATTTGGGGTTCTTTATTGACCCTTTCAGCATTTCTACATTTACCGAACCAACTGTACTTGTATAAATCACCTGTGATGAGATTTATTAACGGTTTGACACGCATGTTCCCTCCCAAGCCTTCACTGATGCCTCAGTGGGACCTTAACTTGGTCTTGATGTTTCTCATGTGTACCCCCTTCAAGCTGATGCATAGTTGTTTGCCGCGACTCCTGAATTGGAAAACTGTCTTCCTCATTGTGATTACATCAGCTAGCTCCATAAGTGAACTACATGCACCTTACACCACATTTTCTCTCAGACAAGTTGGTGCTAAGGACTTGGGTAGCTTTCCTGTCAAAAGTCTTTACTCCCTTTCATGTAGGGCTATCGATCACCCTCGAAAGAGGAGGAGGGGCTCCATTGACCGGACTGCAAAAGTAGTTTAAGCAGTTACATTGATCGTACCAAGGAAATCTGCATGGATGATCAGGCTTTTGTGGGGTTCTCTGGAATTAAGAAACGGACGGCTGTGCAAAAGCGGACCCTGCCAAGGTGGATAATCCACTGCATCAAGATCTGCCTCCCAAGGGTTTGAGAGCCTGCTCCTCCAGAGCCGAAGCCGCTGCTATGGTATTGGCGAGGCTGGTGCCTGTTCTTGACATTTGCCAGGCTGCAACGTGAATGTAGGTGTATACATTCTCAAAACAGTACTGCATTGACTGCTAAGTTTTAGAGGGTCATGCTGCTCACTTGATCCTGCAAGACTTTTTTGTTTGAATCCACTTTCCAGACTCTCTAGCTTTGGAATGTACTGCTTTGGTATTTATTCCAAAAGATGAGGATTCTGCAGTTAAAAGTATCTGTCAGAAGAACAATTAGAACGGCTGTGGCGTACATCACATCTCCCACAGGATAAGGAAAGATATAAACTAGCATTGGCGCAATACCATAAAAACATTAAACACGCTCGCAGAACCCATATAGTGCAAGAACTTGAACAGGCAGGGAATGCACCCAAAACCCTTTACCAGATTTTAAAAACTTTTACTAACCCCAAGGCATGTGACAAAGAAGAAACTCACTCCCAAGCCATATGTGACAAATTAGCTACACATTTTACAAAAAAAATTGAATTAATTTATAATAAAATCACAGCAGCAGGAAGCCCGCAGGTCGAACCCACGACCGACCTACATGTAAGTGTAGACAACACACAGAGGCTAGATACATTCATGGCACTTAAACCCGAAGAAGTGGAGACTTTACTTAAAACAATAAAATCAGGCTCTCCGCTGGACATCATCCCTGCTAAGATCACCTCACTGCTAGCCTATTTGCTCTATTCTAAATTGTTCTTTAGAAAAGGGCAATCTTCCTGCCGCATGGAAGGCGGCGCAGATAATTCCCATCCGGAAAAACCCCAAAGCCCCCATGGACGATCTATCCAACTACCGTCCCATTTCGTTATTACCACTCCTGAGCAAGGTACTAGAAAAGCACGTGAATACGCATTTTTTCTGATTTTGTCGAAGTCTCTAACTGCCTTGATGCATCTCAGTCGGGCTTTCGACCCAGACACAGTACGGAGACTGCCTTGATTGAAGTTACTGATAACATCAGAATGTCCCTAGGCAACGGACAAGCGGTGCTGCTGGTGTTACTTGACTGATCGGCAGCCTTCGATACCATTTCTCATCAGACCTTGCTCAGGAGGCTTGGGGAAATCTGCATCCATGGGAGTGCTTAGAAATGGATGACGAGTTTTCTGTCTGATAGAACCCAAACTCTAAACCTGGGCCTGTTTCGCTCTGAAACCACACAATTGACTAAGGGAGTGCCGCAGGGCTCATGTTTGAGTCCCACACTATTCAACATTTATGTTGCCCCCTTAGCAAGACTGCTAAAGAACTTGGGTTTTGTCCCTATGTCTTATGCTGATGACACCCAGGTTCTATTCTCGTTTGATAGGAACAATCCCAGTGCCCAGATAATCTTCGCAGAGGGCATGCGCTCCATTGAAAGATGGATGCGAAATAACTTTCTCCAGCTTAATGCAGGAAAAACGGAGATAATACAGTTTGGCGACGCAGTGTTGAGGTGGTCTCCTGGGTGGTGGCCCGAGGAAATGGGCACCGCACCCACGCCTAAATTAGTAGCAAAAAACTTGGGTGTCCGCTTGGATCAAAAGTTGACTATGAAAGAGCACGCAACATCGACAGTAAGGTCATGTTTTTATGTGCTGGGGCTTCTAAGAAAAGTATTCCCCTTTCTGACTCTACACGCGCGAAAAACACTCATCCAGGCGTTAGTGTTAAGCCAGCTAGATTACTGTAACACTGATGATTTCAGCAAATGAAGCATCTTTGAATAGGCTGCAAGTAGTTCAGAACACCGCAGCCCGTTTGGTAGCCAACTGCCCCCCACGAACTTCTTCTTTGCCCCTTCTGCGACAGTTACACTGGCTGCCAATACGAATGCAAATTCAGTTTAAGATTTGCTGCATTGTGCACAAATCCTTGAATGGAAACTGCCCCAGCTACTTAACGAAGAAATTGACCAACTACCTGCCGACCCGATCCCTCCTATCAGAATCCAAATCTCTCCTAGTCACTCCTCGCTATAGGAAAGAGCGCCTGGGAGGAAAAGCTTTCTCCCATGTAGCCCCAACCCTCTGGAATGCACTACCAGTGCGCCTCCGACTCTGTCCGGATTACTTACAGTTTGAAAAACACCTTAAAACCCTACTGTTCTAACCCTTCTCTATATGTGACTGGTAGCAGCAATCCAACAGCGCGGAGATACCCCTGAGGGGGTGATTCAGGCGCTCTATAAGAAATCAAATCAATCAAGTTACTTACCTCCAATAACTCCCTTTCTGCTGGATAGTCAATCTAAATGCAGATTCCACTCTGCCCTCTCAACGCCCTTTCAGTGGGGGCCTCTTTAACATCTAAAAAGTAGGCAAGTTAGAGATCAGCACACTTCCTCCAAATAATTGTTCCACGCTGTGTGTCTGAGGACACGGACAGGGAAAATGTTGAGAAGCTAACACCAGCACGCAGGGGTGGCACTTATATGCAGTTCCATTCCATCACAGCCGGGGTGGTACGAGGCCTACAAAGAGCCTCATGATGCCACGTGCCAGCGTGCATGAGCACTGCTGTTGAAAATCTCCAGATCCAGTCTGGCGCCTTAGGGATATTCTAAAGCTGAGGAATCTGAGTGTTCACCAGAAAAAAACATTCTGGAAGGTATATAACTTGTTTGGTAAGGAGAGGAAGAAAAGTGTGTGGCCAATTCGAAGAGGTACTTTCTCTGTAGTGGCACAAAGGTTTGCTGCTTTCAGTTTATTTTTCTGTTATTGTGCATTGTCACATTTAAGGCATGCTCGGGAAGGGTAGATTATTTTGAAATAAAGATTGCATTCCAGTTTGAAGATGAACTGATACACCAGAGTTGTAAAAACAGAAATATTACTTCAGTGTATTACTACAAGTACTTCGGAAAAGGTTGTGCCTAGTTAAATGGGGCCTATATGGGAGAGTTGAGGCATGGACGAGAACAGATGCAACAAACCGCTTTTATAGACACACAGACGCAAATGTAGATTCTCTGGACAAAGCCAAGTTAGGACAAGTGTGGGGAAAATGCTAAGCAAATGCAGAAATTCTTCTAAATGTCTCTGAAACTGACACAACGATTTGTGAGCACAGCTCTCTTGTGATCATTTAGGCTTAAAAAGAAAATTACCGTTATACAAACTTTTGCTGAGCCCATATTCATAGACGCCGAACTGAGCTGAAACGTGTAGGTAAATTCTAGTGATTGCCATAGCTTTCTCATTATTGGAGTGTATTTAATTAGAAATCGAGATTCTATGAACCTGGCAAAGAACAACCCCCAGCATCCACTGGTTAGTGGTTCTTATGTCATGGATTTTGTTCCAAAGTCAGTAGCCTTAAACGCAGAAACAACACCCTCTTCTAATCCCACTCTACATGAGCGAGTCGCTAGGCTGGATGGAGGACAGCCACAGTAAGAACATCTGCAACATAAAGTAGAACAGTGGTTTTTCTTTGGCCATTTTCCCATCAGTAGGTATCTCATAACAGGATGTCGTCAATGATGAAGGGAGATCACCACTGGATAATGATTGCTATGACAACAGCAAGTTTAGAATTAGAATTTTGCTGGTTTTATACTGTATTCTGCTGGTAAAAGTGTGATCTCACAGCCACAGGCCATGGCACGTCTGAAAAAAGCAGAGGGGAAAGACTGAAAATGTCTAAGAAACCCTGGTGCTGAATCCAGATTCAGAATCCAGTTTCTAAGAAGAGGTATCTTGTTCCTGGTGATGGTGGCATAGTGCTGTAGCTTAAAAGCAATAAGCCATGGTTATGACCACTTGATGAGACACATGCTGCCTAGATGAAATGCAAGAACCCTGTATACAAACTGAGGGACATGGCCAGAAAGTTCCTGCATTAATTGGGCCCCAGGGAAGAATCATATAGACGTGGGTAGAGTGCCAATCTCCGAGGGGATGCTGGTGACTTGACAGGAAGTGCTGTCTGCATTTGCCAACTTTTATCAAAAGAGACTTCTCACACACTGGCATTGGTTCTTTATTGAGCGACCTCCCACTATGCTGGGTTTCTCAAAATACAGACGTGTGTTAGAGAGAGACATTGTGGTAGATGAACTCAGAACTTGAGCTCAAATGTTTGAAGGGGTTAAGAGTATGGTAGATCCATTGTATCTCGAACCAATGTACTTACTGACTCGGTGCAGTGGAACAGCCCATAGACATCTGTCCCGCTTCATGATCGATGTCATCTTCGAACCTAAAGAAGCTACTTCTAGGACTAACTCTAACAAGATTGGTGATGAATGTGGCAGTGGCCATGTGTGTCCACTCACTGTGTCTTAGTAGCTCTTCCTTGGGAAATACCGGCCTACCCAGATAATGGTCCTGAGGTGTGATATTAGCACATTCACTCCAACCACTAAAAGAACTTCCTGTATACAAAAGAACAATGATGTCTGGAGTGAGTTGCAGACCTATGATGAAGCATGCCACCTTTTTTGGGTGAGGCTCAGTGTCCTTTTACTCTATTTTTATTTATTTTTAAAGTTTTATATAGCACGGACTAGACCCGATGAGGGTATCAGAGCACTTTACAAAAGTTACATCAAAAGAAAAGTTGAGCGCTAGTCGCATATAAATGAGTATCTAAGATGAGATCGTATATGTTGTAAGTTCTCGTTGAAGGTCAGGATTGTGTTACTCATTCTCGTTTAGAGATCATCACGCATCCTGGTAGATGAGCAACTTCTGGTTGGTGTCAACTTGCAGCTGGGCTGGGATCAGGAGAGAGTTTTATTGATTAGAAGTAGTTTGACTTCTTTTTTGAAGGAGGTGGTGGAGAGGTTCATTCTGATTGCTTATGGCAGGGCGTTCCATATCCTAGGTGCTAAGCCAGAGAAGGTGCGTGTGTAGGTTTTCTTTTTCCTAAATTTTTGTGGTTTCAATAGCAGGGTGTTGGTGCTTCTCAGAGTTCTGCTATTGCCTGATAATTCCAGTTTATTGGCTAGATACTTTGGTGTATTGAGGTGCAGGGCTTTGTGCGTCATGCATGCAATTTTTAGCTGTGCTCTTGCCTCATAAGGGAGCCAATTCATTTCCTTTAGATCAGGGGTGATGTGGTTGTTCTTTCTGGAGCCAGTGACGAGTCTTGCAGCCGCGTTGAGTGAGGCTCTTAAAGGAGCCAGACTGGATCTCGGCAAGCCACATAGGGTTGTATTCCCATAGTCTTTTCTGGGTAGAACTAGAGATTGAATGGCTGTTTTTAGGTTGTTGTCGTTGAGGAAGGGTTTTAGTTTTTTGAGACTGCTCATGTGAAAGTTGGCTCCTCTGGTGGCTGTGCTGATGTGTTCCCTCATGTTGAGATTCTTGTCGAGTATTATTTCCAGTGATCTTGTGGAATTGATAATGTGAGGTTTGCATTTGAGGGCTGTTAGGTGTTTCATCCAGTTTACTATGTCACCTTGTCCTTGTGGTGGGGAGATTAGGAGAAAGTCAGTTTTGAGCGCTTTGAGTTTGAGGTAGTTTTTTGTTAGCCAGATGTGGGTTTTTGGTAAAGTTGTGTTGAGTAGGCGTGTGTCATCTGGCGATGATATTTTGAGGTATAGTTGGGTATCATCCGCGTACATGTGGTAATGGATATTGGAGGGTTTCAGAATTTCGGTTAAGGGTTCCATGAACCATGAATTTCGGTTAAGGGTGCCACACAGGAAGCTTCTTGACAGACAAAGGCATGGGTTTTGGTGGACAAGCTTTAGCCTGGCTAACCTCTTATTTGGAGGACAGAGTGCAGGTGATATGGACCCTCCTTTTTCATCCGCTATGCCCAGCCTACAAGTAGGAGTACCGCAGGGATCTTGCCTGAGCCCAACTCTTTTAACTTATACATGTCCCCTCTGGCAACATTAGTGGAGTCGTACGGGGTAAAGATTATTTCTTACGCCGACGACACACAATTGGTTTTCTCTTGCAACAGAGGCAGTGAGTTTGATGGCAATCTGATTAGATCCTGCCTCACTGATGTCTTTGGATGGCTGGAGGAAAACCAACTGAAGTGTAACTCCGAAAAATCGGAAATTGTCCTCTTTGGCCTGCCTAAAGTGCAAGATTGGACTCAATGGTGGCCGGAACAATTTTCTCCCCCCAGCGTGGCTCAACCTACAGTTAGAAACCTGGGAATCCGTGTTGATGACGTACTTTCTATGCGAGCCCAGGTTCAGGCCTTGGTTGGGACCTGCATTGGACTACTCCGGATGGTGAGAAAGTTTCTTCCACTTCTTCCGCTGGATTGCAGGAGGATTGTGGTCCAGGCACTGATTACATCAAGACTGGACTACGCGAATATTCTCTACCTAGGTCTGCCCAATTGCCTCCTGCAACGGCTTCAGGGGGTGCAGAATGCCGCCGCCAGGGCCATCCTTCGTTTAAAACGAAGGTCCTATATGGCTCCACACCTGAAGTCGCTTCACTGGCTTCCAGTTAGGGAGCGAATACAATTTAAGGCGCTGGTACTGTTTTATAAGGCCCTCCATGGCAAGGGGCCTAGTTACCTCAGAAAGCGTGTTAGCTGGTACACCCCTAAGAGGACTCTAAGATCAAGTCTGGGGGCGTATGCCTGCGTGCCTAAGGTACGATTGGCATGCAGGGGAGGAAAATCCTTTAGCCATCTGGGGGCACAGGCATGGAATAAACTTCCGTTGCCCCGCAGACTTTCTCAGGATTTGCCGAGTTTCAGGAAACTGTTGAAAACCTGGCTCTTCGGAAGCTAATTCATTCTTGTGTCAGCAGCCGTGTGATTCTGTAGCGCCGGGACACTCCTTTTGGAGTATCTGTGTGCTTTATAAACTCTCTCATTCATTCATGAATAGATTGAAGAGGGTAGGAGATAAGGCAGAACTTTGATGGACTCCCAGGGTGACCGGCGTGGTCGAGGATAGCGATTGGTTAATCTTGATTCTTTGAGATCGGTTATCTAAGAAGGAGGCGAACCACTTTAGGACAGCTCCTGATAAACCCATTCTGCGTTCAAGTAGGTCCAGGAGGCTATGTTTGACCGTATCGAAGGCTGATGATAGGTCTAGGAGGATTATTAGGCAGGATTCGTTTTGATCTAGTATTCTGAGTGGGTCAGGGCAGTTTCCCTGCTGTGATGCTGCATGAGGCTTGATTGGAACTGGTCAATGAGGTGGAATTGGGCTATATGGTTGCATAGTTGGGAATGGACGCACTTCTCGAGTAGTTTTGCTAGTGTAGGAATAGTGGAGATTGGACGGTAGTTATCTGGAATTGTGTGGTCAGCAGTAGGTTATTTTTGAATGGGCGTTTTGCCTGTCCTTCTTTTAAGCAGCTTGGAAGGGTTCCTTGCGATAGAGATGCATTCACTATCTTTGTCCAGATGGGTATAAGAGCAGTTTCGATCTCGCTGAAGATGTTGGCTGGAAGCGGATCGCAGAAGTGGTTTGAGTGTTATGAACTTGAGGATGTCATTTTCGTCAAAGATTTTAAAAGTGTTCCAGGACGCATTGTTTTTGAGGGTAAGATCATGTTGGATAGGGGTTTGTGCCGATTGTGGCACGTTGGGGGCTACAGTGAGAGTTGTTCATTTGCTGTAAGGAGCTCTTTTTCTATCATTTTGGATTTTTCCAAGAAGTGGGCGGCAAATGTGTTGCAGTTAGGTTGCAGGTTGGGGCCTACAGACGAGTCGGTGTGATGTTCAGAGGACTGAAGTTTAATAATTTCAAATCGTTTTCTTGGTTGATTTCTAGCATTGTTTAGTTGATCTTTGTAGAAATTAGCTTTTGAGATTCTGATGTGCTTTTTGTAATTACTCCTCTGTGATCTTAGTTGTTTAAGGTGCTCTAGGGACGGTGCGGATCTCCAGGCCCTTTCCGCTAGTCTTAGGTTGCGGCATTGATCATTTAGGCTCCCATTGTACCAAGGTTTGGAGTTTTTAGAGGAGGGCCTTTTTAGTTGAAGGAGCGCCACTGTGTCGAGAATGTTAGTCATCGAGGAGTTGTAGTGGGTTGTGAGGTCATGGACAACTGTCAGGTCCACTGGTGGCGATAGAAAATTGTTGGTGAGGGATGTTAGGTAATTGCGGTTAATGTCGCAAGTGTTTCTTTTCCATTGTTTGGGTTTCTTAAGTTTCTTACTCTAGACGTCCTACGGAGTAACACTTGACTCAACAGGCTACAATCTCTCTGGATTATTAGCAACCAGTTCTATACTACACACAAACTTCAGTCAAGTTCCCCTTTTGTTGTTTTATTGAAGTAGTGTTGAGTGGGTAGGTTGCAGACCAGAACTTTTACTTCACTCTCACTCATCTGCTAGGCATGTACAGTTTAATATCCAGTTACTGATCTGATTTAAGACTAAGGACAATTGGTTTAACTTACTTAGAGGTCTTCCCGTTGCCTTAAGGCCCATTACTGTAACCAATACCCCCACAATGATTACTTACTGTCTGTTACCGTTCAGTTGTTGGTTCCACATGCATTACGGTTTGTTTGGTTGATTTTTCTTTTTCTTGATAAAAAAAGCACTTTTGTTTATGAAACTTTTTAAATAAAAATGCAGAAACCTTTTGTTAGGTCACCATTTTGAAACAGTGGAAACATATTTTAGAAAATAACCATTTTTTAAAAATTTTGAAAGACAATGTAAACTGTTTTACTAGTGATAATTGCAGAAAACATTTTTTGCAGTTTTACATGGAGAGAACTCTGTTATGGTGAATGAGTTTTCCCACATACTTTGTTCTTTACTATTTTGATATGTTGTTTTTGTTTTGTATGAAAAGACATCATTGGCGTTTTCTCCTTAGCTCTATCTGAAGTTATGGTCTAAGGCATGAGCCATTCCAAACAGTAGAAGGTTTTTGTTCTGAATTGCTGTGTGACACAATTGTTGTCACATAGTATCTGCAAGACTACACGTGGAGAATGTAGGGCATTGCCCCATAAAAGAAACAATAGCACATTGGCCCAAGTACAAAAAGTGTGTAAATCTTATTTTGTTTCTGTAGCAATCTGCTTATTGTGTGTCTTGAACACTCTGCACCCTTTTCGGCTACTCAGCAGACCAGTATTGCCTCTTGGACATTCAGCAATGGATGGCACTTAACTTTCCTAAACTGAATGGCAACAAGACACGAAACATTCATGGTCTTTATGGAAGCAATGTACCTATGAAGCAAGGGCTGCACACAACCGCACTCTCAAAGGTTAAAAAAAAAAAATGGTGGTGGCAGACCTCGGCATGATGGCCGCCTGGACGTGATTCACTACAAGTAAACCACTTTAGAATCTTTGCCATCTACAGAGAGTATTGGCTTAGAGACACTTGCTAAGACATAATGTTGCAAACGTTACCTATAACGAGGGAAACTATTGATACCTCTGTGACACATTTTGGCAAAGAGAGCAGGCATATGAGCTACAAGAGCCTTGCTCTGAGCACCTAAATGGCAGCGCCCAAGCCGCAGAAAATTTACCGTGGACAGTGGTCGAAGTGGGTGGAATCTGAGGGGCACGACATGCCGATACTGTTTTTATGCAGGAAAAACAGTTCCCCTACTTTGTTGAAAGGTAACCATCCTGGGACGGTTAATTCAGACAGCTGCAATGCTTCAACTGAAGTGCTAGGCAAGGAGTAAAACATTTTCTAGCCTACACGTCTAGAATTTTCAATTCTATTAAGGACTCAGAGGCGAGGATTATGCTTTCACTTTCTCCGCTATTTATTAATAGATTTTCACAGCAGCAAATTAAAATCCAAACATTTTAAAAACTACAATTCCCAGTAATCCACACAAGACGTCATCCTCGATTACACCCAATCAGATAATTTCTCTGCCGATATAATAACAGGATGCCATATCCATTGTTCTTTCTTTGCCAGTGATGGTGAACAGTCTTATGAACTTGGATTTGCTGAGAACCAGTTGAACTGGATGAACCCAACTGTCCACTTGATTGACAAACTGGAGCAGAATCTCTTACCGGAACATCCGTAAACTAGAACTGGAACCCGGGATCAACCCGCTGGAACACTCCTATTCCGTTTCTGCTCGGAACCTGGAAAAAGGAAAAACGTGTAATTTCCGAAGTGCGAGGAAAAATCTCTACAAGTCTCATAAAGCCAATATCCTTAATCCATCAATGAAAGATCTCAACAATCACATTAATCAAACATAAGGGTGGGCAATAATACATCATGCAAAAAAAAAAAAGTCCGACAATTTGTAAGATGAACCGGGTGGAATAATCTTTGCCTCAGAGTGCCAAAAGAATTGAAAGTTCTAGAAACGAATTGAAAGTTAGCTAGAAACATTTTTATTCTCTGACAGGATTGGCGGCTTTGGATTAGGCTGGTTTAAAATTAATCTAATACCACAGAGGCTACATTTAAAATTGGTTAGCAATAAAAGGTTTTAAAAGTAGAATCTTGGGACCAATAAGTAGTACTCATAATGTCATGCAGTTGAGAACTCGGGAGTAAGTATTTGGAGGCCATTGCTACCCTGACCCGAGTACGCCCTGAATTTACTCGTGTCAACATCCGCTTCCCCTAAGAGTCACTTCACCCATCTTACTAGGTGGCGGGGGAAACTACATTGAAAGGCTTTTGAAAGGAAATTAATAACTGGCCGCCAATAGAGCGGCTAAATTCTCTAGGCCGATCCTCATATTCCTCCAAACATTGCACAATACATAATTTTGGATTGTTCTGGAAGTTCTTCTGAGTCACCAAGCTGAGGCATAACATTAGGTTGGCATCTGACCAGGATTGGAGAAGAAAACCTTCGGACAGTTCCAAAAGGTCAGGCAAGAGCCAACGGTCCCTGAAAAGCGCCCCGCCATGAGATGTAGATGGCCTTGCATCAGTAAGGGATGTCGAAGTCCTGACGGATCCAGAAGAAGATTCTGGAGTTGAGTAATCTGGAACGGACACGCACAAGACTTCTCCATCAGAATGACAAACCAAGGTTGGGATCTCCACAGTGGAGTGATCAGAATTAGTTCTGCCTGCAAGTTTGTGATGGCACCCTCAGAATCAAGAGAAATGGAGGCAAGGCATAGGCGAGAGGGCCGTGCCAGTCCTGAAGGAAAGCATGAGTGGCCAGAGCCGTCCGATCTAGGTGCCAGGAAAAGAACTTTGGAAGTTGATTGGATAGGCAAGAAGCGAACAGATACGTGTTGCTTGGGCCCCATTGTTTCTGGAGTAAGAGGAATATGGAAGGGTGAAGTTTCCACACGCTGGCGTCCTAAAGGTGCTGAGAATTCCATTCCGCCACAATCTTGTCGCGACGTGGAAGATGCTCTGCAATCACTGTGATGCGCCGGTGAAGGCAATAATGCTAAAATTCCTTGGCAATCTCCACCAGAACCTGGGATGTGGTCCCGCCCAGTCTGTTGATGTACTGGACTGCAGAGATGTTATCCTTCCTCAGTAGTACACTACAACTAGAAGTGTGAGGGGCAAGAGTCTTGATGGTGAAAAACCCGCCAAGAGCTCCAAGCAATATCCGGAATTGCTATTCGTTGACTTCCACCGCACGCCAGTGGAATTATTCCCACAGCTGGCCCCCAACACCACTGGCTGACATCCAATTCAACCACATCCGGACGGGAGCCAAAAATGGCCCTGCCATTCCAGTCTGCCATGTGATTGAGCCCCCATTGCAGCTCTGCTCGGGTATCTGGCATGAGACCAATAGTTTCGGAGTAGGAAAGGCCCGGTTGAAGGTGGTGTATCTTTAGCCATTGGGGAGCTCAATAGTGCAAGAGGGCTTTGAATATTGCCTGTATGGAGAAGGCTCACAGGCCCACAATTCTGGCTAGAACTCTCTAAGAGACTGTCTTTGGAAATGGCCGAACAAATTTCCTTCTGAACTAGTTTCAACTTCAGACGGGGGAGGGAGAGGAGGGCTACCACTAAGTCTATTTGGAAGCTGAGGAATTCTATGCACTGGGAGGATCAAAGAATGGACTTTTTCTAATTGACCAGAAAGCCCAAATCCTGGAGCAGATGGATGGTCCATGATAGATAGGTTAGCAATAGGTGTTTGTCCTGCCCCATCAAGAGGATATCGTCTAGATATATGATAAAAGAAACGCCTCTGGCGCGTAGTTGTTCCACTACTGGACGGATCACCTTGTTGAAGCACCATGGTGCTGAGGACGGACCAAAAGGAAGGACCTTGAAATGGAACCATCGACCCTCTCACGTGAATTGGAGGAACCTACGATGAGGGGAAAAAATGGGAATCATGAGATATGCCTCCTTCAGGGCGAAACAAACCTTCCAATCCCCGTGCTGAAGGAGGTCTCTAAGGAGAGGACTCCCCTCCATTTTGAAATGTCGATAAAGAGTCCAAGAATTTAACTCCTTCAAATTGAAGATCAGGCGGGCACCTTTTCATTTATTGGGACCACACCATTGTTGCTGCAAAACCCCAACGGGTCGGGGTGGCAGTGGCAAATCACCCCCTTCCGACATAGTTGGGTCAATTTGTCTCAAATAAAAGCTTGATCTTGAAGAGAAAAAAATCCGTCGTGGGAGGAGGGGTTTGGTGGGTGTACCGAAAAACTCTAGTTTGAAACCAGAATCTGTTTCCAGAACCCAAGGGTCTTGAGTGATGCAGTTCTAATTGGGGAGGAAGTGTTGTGTCCTGCCCTCCAGTTGAACAGTTGAAGGGAGAATGAGCCTTACCTGAGGTATCTGAAGAGGCGTTGAAATTACCTTGGCCTCGAGGAGGACCTCTGTTACAATGATAGTGCCCTCCACAGCTTCTGGAGCGGTAGATGGTGGGGTGTGCCTCCGTCTCGTAGGGGTGGATTCCGCCTTGATATGTTCTGGAAAGCCCTGATGTGTATAGACAGCTGGTCAAACACCCTCTGTATCTACCGGCTGCACAAAAAGGCGTTGGTTGCCGAACACTTTGTGCAGCGAGGACTGCGCTATGTCGAGGACTGTGAAGGTTTGCACAAACCTTCCAATATCTTTGACAAATCTGTCTCTGAAGAGGAGTCCATTCTCCATCAGAGAACTGAATTTGTTGAACGGACCTTTCATAGGAACTAAAAACCTGGATGTTTGCACCTTAACTCGGGTTTTAATTGTCTGCTACTAATCTTTTTCCCTTTTGTCTAGGTTTTCAGTCTTGTCCGACCTTGTCAGGTGTTCAGATTTTAGCGCTGGAACACACCGCTGGGTGTAACCAGGCGCTTTACAAATGGCAACATAAATAAATATTTGCCTTTGGGCCCGGTTCTGCGTTGGCCAGTTCTGCCAGTTTGGGATCTATGCGGATGAGTATGGATCTACGGCACTCCACCTACAAGGTCTGAGCCCATCCAACCTATGTTTCGGGTCGATAGGAGAGCCTGTATCTTTAGCAGTGACTCCCATTTCCAAAATTTTGTCAAATCGAGAGCCTTATCCTGACAGGCTTTCCATGACCTGTCGATCCCCTTCTTGGGGTCTTTGGATGAACACTTAAAAAAGGTCACTATATTAGGGCCCAGTTCTGGTATTTCTGTCACTTCGTCTGTGATGCCGGGCCGGGGACATTCAGAGTGCAATCTATTATTGTGCACTTCTTTATTTAATCCTTTCCTGATGCGTTCGTGGATGTAGTCCTTGACAGGAGAAAAGTGGGCCCAAGCTGAGGAGCGGGGGTGGAGGACAGAATCTGGGTCAGAGTCCAAGGGGGTCGGTGGGGGTAGAGGTGCGTGGGAGAAAGTAGAGGGACATCAGTAGTCGCGGTGGGCCCTCAGACATTTCTGGGATGGAGGAGTGGTGTCGGAAGTGGGGGGGAGGACAGTGGGTCAGAGCCGGGTTGTGTTAGGTAGAGGGCACGGGGGGCTACCTCCTCTGGTGACATATAGCATGTGGAGTTCACATGATCAGAGATAAAGATGTGGGAAATGCCGTGTCATAATCGCATTGTGGGGCCAGTCATTGGAGAGCCAGTCATTGCCTGTGTGGGCAGAAATGAGGGCATGGCTCGCAGGTGACCTGTTAAAGGCTGCAGGGCAGCTGCTAGGTCCTGGTTTACAGAACGTGTCAGTGAGGCATCTAGGGCCTCCACCAGATTCTTTTCAAAGAGAGGTAGACTGTCCTGCGTGTTAGGGTGGTAGACGTCCTCAGCAAAAACTGACGCCCTGCCGTAGTAAAGAAAGGCATTTGAGGCTTGTTGGTCACACTTGTAGGAAGGCACGTATGACTGGCACAAGCCCTCACGGTAGAACTGTGATTAGGGCCGCTAGAAGGCAAGTTCAAGTGACTCGGGGCCCCTCCGGTGAAGCCTGTACTGTTCGTTTACACTTGCTCATGCGGGCGTGGGGAAATCGTTATGCTGTGCCTTCCGGCAATCGCAGCTCACAAAGGTGCAGGTGCTCAGCTTGCGAGGCAGCGTGGTTCGCTCTGCCCAGTATACCAGCCGCAGCGGGTGTAACGTGCTGCCGATAAGCTAGAGATGGTACAGGATCGTCTGAGCAAAGAATGCTCCACTTCTTGCCTCCTGAGAGCCTACATCGGGTGAGCGATAAGCAGCAAAGAGCCTGCAGTGCGCAGGTGATAACGTTATAGCCACAATCACTGTAAAACACAATAATGAGACTAAAGGACTGAAGTACTTATCTCTGTTGCGGAGCAGCAAAGAAAGAGGAATGGCTATGGAATCCTGTCATTCTATCTGCAGAGGCATGATCTGATTGGGTGGATTGCGGATGACATCACAGGTGGATTACTGGGAAATGTAGTTTTTTTAAAGTTTGAATTTTAATTGGCAGCTGTGAAAATATGTTAATAAACAGCGAAGAAAGAGATAACAATACAACATTTTCCAGCATTCGCGACAAGAATTTTAGATTCTATTAAGGACACGGAGGCGAGGATTATGCTTCTCAATTTCTTTACTACTCAAATAGCAGCCAATGGAAAAAACAGTAAAACATGTAAAACACTACATATCCCATGAGGCTTTGAACCACGCCTTCTTCAATAACCAATCAATCAAGTCCTTAGTCTACAAAATAGCGAGGCACCATCTTGACTGCCTCATTCTTTGCAATAAGCAATCTTGAAATGTCCAATAAACAAACAAGCAACAGTTCTGGCTCTCAACGGAGAACAACTCCAAAACAGGTCCCAGACGAGACAACTTATCCACCAAGAGCGAAGGCGTCCTTGTCACGAGGAATTGCAGATTCAGCTCTGTTTGGAATCCGTTCCTGAAATCAGAAACAAGTTTGAAAATTACGGAACCAAAAGTTTGATATATAAGGGTGGGAAAAAAACATATTTTATGCATCGTATGACAGCATGACAGTTGTAATCTTTCTTACCTGTCCCAACGGGTGGGATAATCCTTGCCTCCGTGTCCTTAATAGAATCTAAAATTCTTGTCGCGAATGCTGGAAAATTTTGTATTCTATGGCAGGACCGGTGCTCAGATTATGCTGGTTCAAAGCTGACCAACAACAACAGAAGAAACAAGTGCAATGGGCTTATAATAAAATATTTTAACCATTGAATCAGATGACCAATCTGCTGCCTTCAAAATATCTTCTAAACGAGAACCCATAATAAAGGCTTTAGGCGCCATAGCGCCTCTTGCTGAATGCGCCCCATACACAGAGATATCTATACCAGCTTCAGCCATCACCCACCTAACCCAACGTGCCAAAGTAGCTGCTGAGACTGGGCGAAAGGGTTTCTGGATTGCCAAGAGTAATGGTCCTAAAGGATCAGATCTGTGAGATAAAGTACGCTCTTCATACATTTTTAAGCATTTCAAAGCACATAATTTATCATTATGAGGAAAAGCAGGATACTCGACCGAACGAGACATCGTTTTTGTTCTTCTAGAGATGATAAAAGAAACACCCTGGGGAGAGAGAACCCTTCCTGCCAGATCTAAAGCATGTACATCCGAAACTCTACGACAGGAAATAAGACATAACAACATAGTGAGTTTTGCTGATAATTGTTTTAAAGATAAATCTTTATTGTCCGGCCATGATTCTAACAATGAAAGAATATTGGATACATCCCATAATGTAGTATATCTGGGTCGCGGTGGACGAGCGACTCTTGACACCTTTCAATAACTTACACACCAACGGATGCATCCCCACTGGTTCCCCATCAATGTGGTCATGTCCGGCCGATAAAGCCGATCTGAAATTATTCACTGATCTATAAGACAGACCTGATTCAGCACATTCAGACAAGAAGTTCAGGATCTCCTTCAAATCGGATCCCACGGAATCCACCTGTCGTTGAAGGCACCAGCCCAATCATCGCTTCCAGGATGCAGAATATCGCTTGCGGGTGGATGGAGCCCAAGCCTGCTGTATAAACTCGGCAGCCGCCGATGAAAGGACCTCATTTCGTTCATGTCTCCTGAGAGCGTCCAAACCATGAGTTAACTGATTCTGAATGACCATAGGATGCGGGGACCCCACTGGGTCCTGGAGCAGCATCAGAAAAACGGGCAGTTGAAATGGCAGGTCCACTGACAACTCCAATAGAGTCGGAAACCACGATTGTGTCTTCCATAATGGTGTGACTAACACTAATGAGGTTGCCTGCCGCTGGACCTGAGCCGCTACTCTCGGTATTAATGCGAAGGGGAGAAAGGCATAATTCCTCTGAGAACCCCAGTGATGAAGAAACGCATCTGTTCCCAACGCCATCGGGTCCGGTCTCCAGCTGTAGAAGCGGGGGAGTTGAGTATTGAGGCGAGAGGCAAAGAGATCTGTCTGACAAGGGCCTCGAATACTCATGATCTCTAGAAACACAAAAGGATGGAGTCTCCAGTCGCTGAAGTCCCTCAGTAACCTGGAGTTCCAATCTGCTACCTGATTGCTCTTGCCGGGGATGTATTCCGCCACTATCCTGATCTTCTGCGCCAGGCAGAAGTGCCAAAGCTCTCTTGCAATATTGGCCAATAGTCGAGATTTCGTCCCTCCTAGGCGATTTATGTATCGTACCGCGGACACATTGTTCATCCTGAGGAGGATGCAACAATTGCTCTTCAGTGGGGAGATCGATCTTATGGCAAACGATCCGGCTAACAACTCTAGACAGTTGATGTGTAACTTTAACTCTTCCGCTGACCACCGGCCGCCTGTGGCAAAGTCTCCGCACCTTGCTCCCCAGCCCCATCGACTGGCGTCCGACTCGATAATTACGTCGGGAGAGGCTCCGAAAATGGCCTTGCAATTCCAGGCCTCCATGTGAGCTAACCACCAATGCAGTTCTTCTTGAGCGTCTAGCGACAGAGCAATCAGATGATCGTACGAGAATTTCTTTTGCAGATAGTGGATCTTGAGGCGCTGTAACGCCCTGTAGTGGAGAGGGCCTGGGAAAATAGCTTGAATCGAGGAAGCCAGAAGACCCACAATCCTCGCCAGGGACCTCAAAGAGACCATCTGTTTTGACAGTCGTTCGTATCTCCCTTTTTATGGATTTGATCTTGGTCGTCGGGAGGAGCAACTGAGCATTCACTGAGTCGATTTGAAAACCTAGGCAATCCACCTGTTGGGACGGAATAATAATGGATTTTTTTATATTGATCACAAATCCCAACTCCTGCAATTGAGAGGTCGTCCATTGCAAATGAGTGCACAATATTGTTTGATCCTGAGCTAAAAGAAGCATGTCGTCGAGGTAAACGATCATGCGAACTCCCATTTCTCGAAGACGAGTGACTACTGGCTTTAGCAGTTTGGTGAAAACTCAAGGGGCAGAGGAAAGGCCGAAGGGAAGAGATAGGTATCGGAACCACTGCCCCTTCCATTGAAATTGGAGATATTTCTGATGGGAGGGGCAAATTGGGACTGTCGGGTAAGCGTCTTTTGGGTCCAAGTGAACCATCCAATCCTTTTCTAATAATAGGTCTCTTAAAAGATGGATTCCTTCCATCTTGAAGTGCCTGTAGACAACGAAAGGATTAAACTCCCTGAGATTTAACACTAATCTCTGTCCTCCTCCTTTCTTTTGCACCAAGAAGACGTTGCTGCAAAAACGGTCTGGAATGAAGGGTCCCACAGCAATAGCCTGCTTTGTCAAAAGTTCTCGAAGTTCTGAGTCTATAAAAGACTGTTCTTGTAGGGAAAAATGGAGAGGAACAGGAGGGATTGTTTGAAAGGGAACATCGACTAACTCTATTTGATAACCTTGAACTGTGTGCATGATCCACGCATCTGAGGTGATCTTTGCCCAGTTGTACACAAAATGCATCAATCTGCCCCCCAGAGGAATCATGGGAAGAAAAGGTGGGATTACCTGAGGACTGGGCATCGTTGTTCCTGAAACCTCTGTTGATGCCTCTGTTGTACCGACCAAGGAAACCCCGGG
Source organism: Calotriton arnoldi (assembly GCA_963921515.1). Lineage (NCBI taxonomy): Eukaryota > Metazoa > Chordata > Amphibia > Caudata > Salamandridae > Calotriton > Calotriton arnoldi. The sequence goes on along the minus strand of CAWUFW010000231.1, from coordinate 3,129,191 downwards.
ATCTGGTGGGGTAGAATCCGGCCTGGTCTGGTTCCTGGGGTAACCCCTACGTCTAGGGGCGAAACCACGCTGAGGACTTTGGTGACTGTATTGGCCGGTCGAGCGTCCTCTGCCACGACCGGCCCTGCCAGAGAGGGGATGGAATACCCTCATATGAGAGGACTATAACTTGTCAAGAGAAGTGAACGTGTTAACAAACTTGGCAATGTCTTTAACAAAACGTTCTCCAAAAAGCTGTCCTTCAGCCAGAGGACCTGGTTCGGCAGAGGCTAATTCCACAGGCTGCGGATCAATTCGTAGGAGGACCGACTTGCGTCTCTCCGAAGAAAGGGCACAGTTCGCATTTCCGAGGAGACAGATCTCCCTCTGGGTCCAGCCTGCAAGGACCTCCGGATGGATAGCGGCCCCAGTCTCTTGCGCCTGAAGCGCTAGCTCCAAAATCTTAGCTAAAGGTCCAGAGACATCCAAAAGTTTATCCTGACAAGCCCTTAGGGCCCGATCTATGCCTTTTTTAGGATCCTTTTTATATTTCTTTAAGAAGGTTTGCATGGACGTATCCATCTCAGGGGTCAAGGCAGTTTTATTCGCAAGGTCTGGTCGAGGACATTCCGATCTCAAACGGGCTCTGACTTCCTTATCGAAGCTCTTGCGCAGATTAGTCTTCATGTACTCCGCCACTGCCGGGGCGGGAGCCCAATCAGAAGAGCGGGGATGGACGATACTAGAGGGATCAAAGGTGAAAGGGGAAGGTTGGACGGGAGAAAGGGAGTGGTTGCGCTTCTTGGCGCGTTTACGTGGGCACGATTCGTGTGATGAATCCGTGTCGGTATCAGTGTCAGTCAGAGGGATTGGGGCAGAGGGGGTCGGAAAAGGGAAGGTATCAAGGGGTTCACATCATAGTCGTGGTCTTTGGCTTTCTGAAGTTTGGAGTAAATCTGAACATGGGGCCAAGGAAGACCAGGGGGCTCAGAGGGGGGGGATAGGTGAGGGATTAGGAGTGCCAGCCGGAGGGGTGGGAGTGGCACCTACTAATTGGTCCAGACGGAGGGATATAGGCAACAAGGCGGAGGAAAGAGCTTTATCCAACTTCTTATCTAAGGTTTTATCGATGAGGGACTCAACATTCTCATCGTAATAGTAATCTTCATCCTCTACAGGACCATATGCAGCAAGTTCCTCCTCATAGACCTAACAGTCCGACATCTTGGAGAATAATATCCAAAATCCGCAGGGGGAAGCCAAATTTTACAACCCAGACTCTCAAGTGAGAAAGGACGTCAAAAGGGAGCAAAAGCTGGAGCAGTGAGGCCACAGAAGGTACCAAAAACCCCTGTAAACATAGGACTAATGGAGGGTAATTAGCCCTACCTGCCTATGTAATTCAGGGGGTTTCCAAAAATTATTTTCTCTTATTGCAGTTAATAAGGGGTTAAACTGATCCCAAATGCTAGAAAACTGAAAGTAATCGTCTTATCTGAGGCCCGGTACCGGCACAAACACTGCGTGCTGCTTCCTGCTATTCTGCTAGCCCGGGGAGAGGCGTCGTCCAGCGTGAGGAAGGGAGACTGCCTATGCGTGCACAGATGCATGCAGGCTCCCGAGGCGCATGTACGTAGCCCAATCGGGCTCCAGAGCGTGAACCTCGCTCCCAGAGGGGAGGTGGGGGGGCGGACCCTGCCCGGCGCACGCGAGACGCGCAAACACAGGCAACAAACCTCGCAGCTGCGAGGGGGAATAATCAATAAAACAAGAGGAAAACGGCCACAAGACTAACAGCGCAACACGCGCTGAGGGTAAAAAAAACATACGTGATTATATCGCGCGCGACAGCGCTAATCAAATCACAAGGCAATAAACATAATAAGCAGGAATATAAACATATGCCAACAAATATGCAAGTAATGAGCAAAATAACGAGGCACTTATCTTGACTGCGGAGCAGCAAAGAAAGAGGCAGTCAAGATGGTGCCTCGCTATTTTGTAGACTAAGGACTTGATTGGTTATTGAAGGAGGTGTGGTTCAAAGCCTCATGGGATATGTAGTGTTTTACATGTTTAACTGTTTTTTCATGGGCTGCTATTTGAGTAGTAAAGAAATCGAGAAGCATAATCTGAGCCTCCGGTCCTGCCATAGAATCTGAAGCCTCATGTCCTGACATAGAATCTTCTGTGCTTTGAAACCGAGGGAGAAGCAGGCAACTAACTAGCCTTCTTGCCAGGATTCCTGCTTGCCTGTGGAAGTGTAAATGTGTGCCAACTGGTCAATGTGCAAATGTAAGGGTTCTTGGAAATTGGTATTGGCTTTAATTAACTGAATCACCAAAACTTCCTAATGAATGATTTATTCTTTGGAGTGGTATTGCAAGGGAGTTACCTGCTGAGCTGTAAAATGTGTGTTTTTAGAAAAGTTGTAAAAAAGTTTTTAAAAATTGTCCTACTACATACAGTCGGGGTACTACTAAATCTATATTTTAGACGCCCTTTTTTATCTTAAAAACTTTTTTGCGCATTTTATAGCAGCTTACGTATGTATTCACACTGTTTTATGTCGCAGACTGGAAATTGTAGCACTGTACATATACACAAGTCACAGTTCACCACTGCACCAACCAGGGTTCAATTCTGGGGCTCTCTGGTGCAGTGCATTAACTAATAGAGGTTTCATTTTTACAATAGTGAGTTTCCCACGGATTAAAATAACTTAAGCATTTATTTTTCATTTAAGGTGTGCCTAAAAGACTGAAAAAAGTTACAGAATATTTTGTTTTTTAGCCTCGCTTTTGACCACTCCCCCACGCCTACTCACCCGCCCCCTATTTGCGCACAGCATCACTGTTCCCATACTTTTAATGCACTTCGGTCACTGTCCTAGGAGCCTACCACTATGACTGTGCCTTTGAGAGATGCAGCGGGGCAGTGTGAGAACTTCGGCCTCCAAGACCTCTGAAACATAGCCCCTGAGGCGGCGCCTGCCCAGCTCTATGGCCTTGTGCAGCTTGTGCAGATAAGGTCTCGGGGCGACGCCAGCGCGAGGGGTGCGGGCCTCATGTCCACACGCTTGCTGGAACCTGGGTACTATTGGGAGGTAAAAGAGATGAAGGCTGGACATGCTAATCCAGACCCCATTGGCGCATTCATCGCTCCAATCTCAATAGAACGCTAAACAAGCACAATCCCCATGGAACCCTAAACAAGCAAAGGGGGAGGGGCGTAGCAGAAACTGAATTTCTGAGGTGTGGGGGGGGTAGAAGCTTTGGGGACTTTCAATTGACCATATAGAAATTGGCTGTTGTCTGTGAGCCGCAGACTGCAATAAAAGTATAAATTGCATATTCTTGAAGTGAAATAGAAAGGTAGGCATATAGTCACAGTGTACAATTATGTTTTATTTTTATTTATCAAAGTGTGATTTATTGTTATTTACTATTTTATTTACATTCTGCAAAGTAACTAGGATCAAATGTAAAAAGTCATGTTTATATTTATAAGGGTTCAGGACAGTAAGGATTTTAAGGTAGTTTTCGGGTTCAGGTGTGGATTAAGGAAGAGGATTGGGATGGAACTAAAGGGTTGTTTAGGGTTCTGGAGTGGGTTATGGTATAGGGTACTAAGGGTTTTTAGGGTTCAGGGATTGGTAAGGGTTTTTTTGGGTTCAAAAGTTAAGGTAGAGGTAAAAGGAGTTATGGTTCAGGGCCTGTAGTGGTAAAGGGAGGTAAATCATTTTCTAGGATTATGGGGCAGATATAGAGGTAAATAGAAGTGAGGGTTTTTTAGGGTTTCTTGATGGGTAGTGGTAAAGGGAGGCAAGAGTTTTTTAAGGATTCGGGACAAGTAGTGGTAAAGAGAAAAAAGGGTTTTTAGGTTACAGGGATAGGTACAGGTAAAGAGAGGTAAGGGGGGTTTAGGCTTCAGGGGTGGGTAGAGGTAAAGGGCTTTTAGTGTTCAGGTAAGGGTTTTAGAGTTCAGGGCTTCTAAAAGTAGAGGTAAAGGGAGATGAGGGGTTTCTAGGATACAAGGGTAGGTAGTGGTAAAGGGAGGTAATAGCCCTGCCAAGTATCTCGCATCAGGTGTTAGACTAACGCGTTTTAATGTGGTGGGCCGCATCACTGGATTAAAATCCATTAGTCATGAATTTTTAGTGCCTTGACCACCTGCGTGCTGTGAGGTAGAACTTAACTAACAAAGTGACCGTCGGAGTTGCACTTGCAGCAGGATGTTTTTAATTTCAATTTCCTGCCCCAGGGATTGCTGCTGTCTCCTGGCGCTTGAGTTAAATTATAGGACGAAGATGTGTTGCTGTCCTGCCGTGGGGGGTGCCGCCAGGGGTTGTTTCCAATCACAGAGTCAGAGCAGGTGCTGAGGTGCATGCTGCACTTGATTGACCCAGGAGAAGGCAGCTCTAGAATTGTTTTTCCTGTCCTGTGCCTGCCCAACAAGCTGCCACATGAGATGACCCTCATAGTGGCCGAGAGGAAGAAGCTTTTCACCACCATAGCAGAAGAGACTGAAGACTCGCACCAATCTCACAGCCCTCTCTTCGGCTGGCCTCCAGCCGCCTTTACATGGTTTTGCTGCTACTGCCCAGCTAGATAAAAGCAACAACACAACTCAAACTGAATTTGTTGTAAGCCCTCACCTGCCCTCCAATCACATGTGTGAGCATTAAGGGTGTTGCAGTCCTGTCGGAGGAGAAGAGCGCATTTAAAACACAATCACTTGCCATCCAAGCAGACAGTCACAGCTGACAGGATTGTCACTCATTCTGACGACCAGCCGGGACACACTAGAGGCGAATTTGCAAGTGCTGTGACAGCAACCAGGTAAACAGTAAGGAAATAAAAAGCCTCTCTCTGAGCCCCCTCAATGTAACGGCTTGGTGCAGGAGGCACAAGACCAAGAAAATCACCAGCAGGCCTGTGGCGGCTGGCTTATACCAAGGGAGGTAAGGTGGGGGGTGGGTAGGAGGGAGGGGCACAAAAACAAAATCATTCAAATAGACTTACCATGGTGAGTTGAAGCACAACGTCCTCCTCTCTGGCGTCTTTACAGCAAGCACCGGCGTAGGAAACTTCACTACCCAATCCTGGCGCTGCTTTCACAGCATGAAAGCAGCACCAAGATTGGATAGAGCGGGCTCTCTCAGCACTCCTAAGAGAAATCTCTAACACAGCTAGGCAACTTTAAAATGCGCATGTCTGGCTGGCCGGCCCAAGATGTTAGTAAAAGATCCTCACGAAGACAAATGATGATAAGTGAAAGGAGTTTATTGTATATTAGAAATAAGCACCTCATCCATCTGCTGCTGGGATCCAACTGCCAGATCCAAGTACAAGCATAAACATTCTACATTCTAAGAGTTCTAAGAAAGTTACATCATAGAAATGCTAACAAGGAAGACACCACACATCTCCCTTCCAATAAATAAATGTACAGTAAAGACAGAATTAAAATTCATATAGGAAAATCATACTGAAACAATATTGAACTATATAAAGTATTATTTCACATAATCTTTGAGATAAGAAGGAATAGTTGTCCTTCGTTCACTTCGACGTAAGTTTGAACAAGACAACTTGTCAGAAGCATTAAAATTATTTCTACCATCTTTTCTCATTTCAGAATTAGAATTAAGAACAACCACTCTATTCATATTCCAAATTCTTCCATCTTCCAATTTGACAGCATTTCTAAAACATTTTGTTACACAGATAGGTTTTGTGTATTTGGACCAAGACAAAGCTCCTACAGGTGCTTTCACTCGGACCAAGTCCCCTACCCTCACCACAACTTGTTTTACCCTTTTTCTTTCATCAAAATTTATTTTATTCTTAAGTTGCAACCTCTCTTCTCTTAGTCTCCAAGGACCAAAACTATTATTTTTTACACCTTTACCCCAAGTCATCCAACCTGGACACAAACTTGTGTTCGGAATTCTTCCCTTGAATAATTCAAAAGGTGACTTTCGAGTGGAACTATGAGGTGTAAAACGATGGGCCAGAATACATTTTTGTAACTCTTCCTTCCAATTTAATGAATTAACTTTGGACAGTTGAATATTTTCTTTTATCACTCTATTAAATCTTTCAACTGTTCCATTTGCCTCGGGATGATAAATTGCACATCTTTTATGTTGAACACCACACATTTTCAAAAATTCATTCATCTGTTTAGAACAGAATTGAGGACCATTATCAGATAATAGTGTCCTAGGAAAACCTTCCCTTTTGAATACATCCTGTAAAAATGAAATCACCGATGCAGAAGTCACATCAGACACACACAAAACTTCAACCCATCTAGAGTATAGATCAATAAGCACTATTAAAAACGGGGTAACATGTTCGCCAGGAAGTTGTCCAACAATAGCAATATCGTCCCAGGGACTATTTGGTAACCTTCGACAAACCATAGGCATAGTTCTAGTAGTAAGAATCTTATCACTAATCTTACATTGCAAGCACTCTCTCACCTCTCGCTCTATCTCTAAATCCATGCCAGGCCACCAAAAACTAGCTCTTAACCTTTCTTTAGTCTTTACTATCCCTAAATGTCCCTGATGTGCCTCATCCATAAGTTTCTTCCTTAACGTTAATGGGGGAACCAATTTGGTGCCTCTCAACAGAATTCCATTCTCAACGGCCAATTCATCTGCAACCATTTTCCAAGTTTTGCACATAGATTTATCAAATACATCTTTTAATTGTAAGAAGTTTATAACTTTTACCAATTCAGAATCTTTTTGTATTTCCTCTTTCCACTCATCCTCATTAATGATGCATGATGTTATTTCACAAACCTTGACTTCATCTTCCATAATATCTTCTTCTAATAAATCATCTTCCACGTCACATACCAGACGGGACAGGCAATCTGCGCTTACATTGTCAACACCAGGAAGATGTTCAACTTCTAAATTAAAATCTTGCAGACCAATCACCCAACGCCTTATTCTTGAGGAAATTAAATCTAAACCCTTCTTCAAAAAAATCTCTCTCAAAGGTTTATGATCAGAGCATACCTTGAAATATGTCCCCCAAATGAAATTTCGAAATTTATTTAGCGCCCAGTAAATAGCTAATGCCTTCTTTTCAATTACAGAGTAGTTTAACTCTGCTCCACGTAAACTCCTCGATGCACAAGCAATGAGATATTCTTTTCCATCTCTATTTTGCTTTAAAATTGCACCTAACAATTTTGCACTTGCATCTGTCACAATTGTAGTGTTCATACCTGGGATAAAAGCCTGTAATTTTGGAGCATCTTTCAAGTTCTCTTTCAAATCTATAAACTCATTTTCACATTCTTGAGACCATAAAAACCTCTTTGTTTTTACTTAGTAACTGTCTCATATTATTGGATTTACTTGCTAAATTTTTTATGAACTTTCCATAATATTCGACCATGCCTAAGAAAGATACAACTTCCTCTTTTGTTTTAGGTGAAGTCAATTTGAGAATCGTATTTACCAATTCCTTTTTGGAACAACTCCTTTTGCCGTGATACAATGCCCCAAATAATTAACCTCTTGCACTGAAAATTGACACTTCCCAAATTTCAACGTGAAACCAGCTTTTTCAAGTTTCTTCAAAACAATTCTCACTCTGGTATCATGCTCTTGTTGATTTACTCCAAAAATTAATGTCATCCTGATAGCATTTTACTCCTTTGACTCCTTTCAGTATGGATGACATCACTCTCTGAAAAACTGATGCGGCTGACACTAAACCAAAGGGCATTCTCTTATATTTGAACGCTCCCATTGGAGTTATAAATGCCGTCAAGTCTTGAGTCATCAGTTAATTCTATTTGATGATAAGCCTGGGTAAGATCAAGAGTGGTGAAAAACTTTGCACCATTTAATGTCGACATAATCTCATCTATGTTAGGTAGAGGAAATTTATCAACTACTACCTCCTTATTAAGTGACCTGAGATCTACACATAATCTTATGTCGCCATTAGGTTTGTTGGCAATAACTACTGGTGCCAACCACTCAGATGCTTCCACAGGAGTAATTATTTCTTATTTGAGAAGTTTTTCTATCTCTTGTTAAACCTTTTCCTGTAAGGCAATGGGAATTCTCCTCACTTTGGCTACTGAAGATACAGCCCCACTTTTGAGTTTGATACAATGCTTATAGCCCTTTAAGCACCCTAGCTCTTCTTTAAATAAAAGTGGAAATTCTGTTACAAAATCATTGAATTTTCTTTCTATTTCCTGAACTTGTATTTGTGGCTCAGCATTTGGATTGAGTGTGACACCTAATAATCGTTGATGTGGCCATCCTAGTAAATTATCACCTTGTTTTGATACATACATTTTTCCAACACACAACTTCCTTTCCATCTCAATACAGGCATTAAAATACCCCAACATACTAATGGGTTGTCCACCATATCCACCAGGTTTGACATCCATCTTATATAATTTATTTCTATCCTGAAACCACTTGCAGTAGATTTCTTTAGAAATATCGTAAGGTGAGAGCATGAGTCAAATTTCATTTCCAGTTCAATTCCTTCAATTTACCAATAGGATGATTAGATTGTTTGTTCTCTGTGACTTGGCAAATCACTTCCTTTACATCCTTGTTTTGAAATCTTCTCTGTTTAGATTTACAAAACTTTATAAAATGACCCTTTTTCCCACAGCCATGACAAACAAAGGCTAAAGCAGGACATGTTTTAGAATTCGCTTTGTGACCAGACCTCCCACATCGATAGCATTCAAACACACTTTTTGAAACATCCTCCTTTACCACCTCTTTCGAGGATGTTTTTTCACTTTTTACAATACATATATTTTCTTGTACTTCATCTACATTTGGTTGTACTTTTTCTTTTACACACTTTAATTCATTTACACATTTTAACATATGTTCTACCCTTTTAGCTATTGAAATTACCTCTTCTAATGGAGGCTCGTCTTTAAGCCACAACTCTTCGCGAATTTTGTCTTCCCTACATTTTAATACAAATTGATCTCTAATTCGTTCTTCATTGGCTGCCCCAAACTTACAAGTAGATGCCAACTTTCTCAAACTAGTTAGATAATCTTCAACAGATTCATCCTTCCCTTGCTCCCTTAAACCAAAATGGTATCTTTCCATTATTGTACTTACTCTTGGTAAATAATGCTTGTCTAATTGTAGAATACAAATTTCATATTCGTTTAACCCTCTTTGTTCTTCTGTAGCTAAATCTGGTAAATTTTCTAATACTTCCTGACCTTCGCCTCCAAGACAGTGTAATAATAACGAATACTTTCTTTCTGCACTGAGATTTGTTCCACAGACTCTTGCGTAATTTGCAAAAATCTTCTTCCACTTGCTCCATTTTACATTAGGTTCTCCAGGGCTGCTTAAGAAAAACGGAGGAGCAGGTACGTTTTGCATGACTCAATAGATACTGGATACTAGGTACTATTTTAGTTTTTTAACACTCTAAATAGAACTCTCTAAATTTTATCCAAGCTTCTAAAACCGATATATTTCTTTAAAAAAATATATTTTCTGTTATATGACCAAAATACTTCTATATGAAAACATTATTTTGCACACTTACACATTTTACATATGTATCTTGTCATAAATATAAATTATCAATAATTTGGAGAAAAAAAAAAGTAAATAAATAAGACACACAAATAACAACTTGTTTTCAAATCCTCTTCTCACTGTGTTAATGTTTTATGTCAATAAAGCTTGAATTGAAGAAATACTTCCTGGTGTTTGCGTCACCGGTGTCTTTCCTCTAAATTAGACATGTGACACACTCTTCTTTCCGATTGGTTTCTCTGCTTACAATGCAGCTTTCAGTGAAATCATCCAGAAATAATGAAATATCAGAGCTTGTTTGCCGACAACGGAGAAAATTCAACTTGTTCGGGTAATGAAATGAATATCAGCTGAGTTCTCTTTCATTAACACGCAGTTGCTTTACTCGCGCGTCACTTTCACATCAAGATCAAAGCCAGCATGAAAGCATATCTCGATCTCCTTAAAACTGAGAATTCTTCTATTAACACGCGCTTTTTCACTCGCGCGTTACGTGCGCTTTCTTTACTCGCGTTTCACTTCCTCATCAAAATGTAAACCAGCATGAATGAATTCCTCAATCCTCTTGAAAATTAAGACTTCTTCCATTAACACGCGTTTTTTGTTTTTTTTTACGCGCGTAACTCGCTCATCAAGATCAAATCCAGCATGAATTTCTCTTCAACTGAATTTAAACTGCTTGCGCAGTACTCGTTTCTTTCATCGCACTACTGAGACTAAAAGCATAATTCCTTTGAAGTATTTCTTCACGCACTACCGCGCACCGTCTCTTCACACCGCTATGCCTCAGTAATGACCTCACGACTTTCACACGCTGCGCACTTTAACTGCCGTAATGATCTTTAAACTCAAACAAACTCCATAAAACAAATTAGAGAGTACCTTGCGGGTCCGATCCGCCTGCTTAGCTTAGGAGGTTGTTTTCTTTAGCTCATACAGCATACTTCACATATTTTCTTGATGAGAAACTCGATTTCTTGACAGGTACCGTAATTTCAAAATGTACTGACTTGATGTTGAGGTGCTTTAACCATCAACTCCTGAATACATCCCATCGATCGTCGCCAATAAAAAATCCTCACGAAGACAAATGATGATAAGTGAAAGGAGTTTATTGTATATTAGAAATAAGCACCTCATCCATCTGCTGCTGGGATCCAACTGCCAGATCCAAGTACAAGCATAAACATTCTACATTCTAAGAAAGTTACATCATAGAAATGCTAACAAGGAAGACACCACAGTTAGGCCAAAGAGACATGAGCATTTTAAAGTGCATAGCTCTCTGCAGCTGCCCCTCTGCAGCCCTGTCCCACCCCGCCCTGACAATTAGTTCAGGATGGGTGGCTGAAAAATAAAACAGTAATAAATTAACTTAATTACGGTTTTATTTTTCAGCTCTGGGGCTTGTGGGGCGACGCCTCTTTGCTCAAATGGAGGAGCCGCCCCTACAGCAGTCATGCCCAGGCCTGTGCTCCAGACCCATATTTACACACTACTGCAGCCCCATGGCACCCAGCCCAGCCTGGCCAAAAACACTCAGGATGCACTTCTATGGCACGGTCGCAAGTGAGTCCAGCACAGCTAGCCCTGAATTCCAGTGCTTTTTGGGGCAATGTCTGCCAGATAATGTCTGAAGGGGTCAAAGACATGGTATTAAAAAAACCGAAATATTTGATAATTATTTTGTTGTGCATCCATCTTGATAACTTACGTTTACATACAAAAATACACCATTTAAGAAATGGATGATAAATGCACTCTCTTACGTTATGAAACCTCAATATGTCATTGGAATCACTGCAGATCATTGTGTTTGTTTAACCAGAGAGGAACCCAATTGAATCCTGTTTGGGTCACTTGGGAATACAATAATGACTTCGGTTTTTATAGTGCTACGAGGTACCAGCCTGAGTCTTCGAAACAGGCAGTAGGTTAGTGATTTTCCATTTCAGGGGTTTGCATCAGTTTCAAGAACTTTTTACAACGTCTCATTTATCAGAGGGGTGTATTGTCTAATATTTAGCTCTTTCCATGGACTTCATTGTTTAGTTTTACTTGTGAGAAAGTGTCACTCTAAGTGTCACACGTTTGGCATTTGAATGTCACTCATAAGTACACTGAAGCAACCTGAAAACTTGGCAACTGTCGAACTAAGCGCTTCCATCGTGCGGGAATAAATGCTTGCCCAAGAATGGGCCGAGAGCAAAGGGTCCGCGCCAGCTGCAGGCTTCGATCTACGTTTTAGAACACTACAAGGGCAGGGTTAGGTGACTGCTGGCCTAATTGCGATATTTAAACACAAGCCCAATAGATGTTCATTTACTTGTCTACTTTTAAGGTGCAGTACCAGCCAGTTGTCCGAATTGTGCAGACTTGCTTTCAAACGTCTTGATCCTGTTTTCTCACAAACTTGATAGAATGCACCCATTTCTGATAATGGTTATCCCGGTTACGTGCTTTCATGTAGGTTGTGGTGTTGCCTACTAGAGCAATAAAAGAGCAGGAACTAACAAAGCTAAGTGGGTTAAAGTTTTGCATACCTATAAACTGACAACATGCATTGGCTCATAGTGACCAGGCAGACATGCGCATATCAAGATGGCAGCCCTGCCCCGTACCACACATCAGGCGTTAGACTAATGCATTTCAGTGTGGTTTTCCACATCACCACACTGAAATGCAAAGTCATGCATTTATAGCGCTTCCTCAGCTGTCAAGCCGGAGCGCTCTAATTAGCACCACTGCGTGACTGACTAAGCTAGTGGCAGCGCGCGGTCTTATGCAGACTTTGTGGGCTGGCTCAACTGAGCTCACTCTGGCTACAATGTTACCCATTCACCCGACACCATGGCATGTCACGAGAGTCAGTCTGATTTTGCCCGAAGGCAGAGTGGTCGGTCTAGTGTCGTCAGGCAGTGCACAGCCATGAATGCCACGTAAATCTGAGCCCTAGACTGCCCGCACTGGCGCAGCCGGCCCGAGGGAAGTCATCACGGCTGGCCGGCCCATTCATTGTGCTCGCTACTAGTAGGTGTCACTGTCAAGTCACTGGTTATTTACTTTTGTGTGTGCAGCCAGCCAGGCTCTTAACCTCTCAATCACTCTGTCTCTGAGGTGCGGCTTGCCCGGTGTTGCGGCGGGCTGTGCCACCACGCTCCAGAATCAATCAGTAATAAATTCGTAATTTAATGTACTTTTTAGGTCTCGCCTAGCGACGCAGCGCATGCGCTGCTCGCTTGGCGAGATCTATTGTCGTCGATTTTTCTTCCGAAGTGGGACAGGAGATGTGCACGCGTACGGACAGGAGATGTGCACGCGTACGGGCGTTTCAGCACAACGCGCGCATGGCGTGCTTTCACGGGGACAGGAGATGTGCACGCGTACGGACAGGAGATGTGCACGCGTACGGGTGTTTCAGCGCAACGTGCGCATGGCGCGCTTTCACGGGGACAGGAGATGTGCACGTGTACGGGCAGGAGATGTGCACGTGTACGGGCGTTTCAGCACAACTCGAGCATGGCGCGCTTTCACGTTCCCTCCCTCCTCCCGTCGGCTCCAGACCATGTCAAAACAAAACAAGAATTGGCAAAGTTAAAAGCTGTTGGCCTATGCAACTTATACAAAAGCAAGACTACCAGTACGAGGATACAAAACAAAGAGACCATGTATTTCTTCCATTCTTGAAGTATCATTGTTGTATTATATTGAAACATACAGTGTGCACGTACGCTCCGTTCCCACTGCACCAATGCAGAAGTCCTTTGTTCCCCCTCCAAAGCAGCCCCCTCCCACCTCGCATATGCCCATGCGCCTTTATTTATTTATTAGCTGTCCCGTGTGCTTCAGCTCGCTTGTCTCCTAGGCTGACTCATCCTCCTCCTCCCCCCTGCTTCTTTTTTCAAGGAGCGTGATTTTAGCCCACAGGATGCTGTGAATGTGGGCTTGCTCATAAGAGGGCTTAGTGGGGCAGGAGTTGGAGGGTGAGTCGGAAATGTGAGCCCAGCTCATCTGTCCGGCTGCTGCGCGTGAGCCAGGCAGCTGAGGAGCCCTGACAATGTGGGCAGTCCGATCCCTGCTCGGGGAGGGGCATCTCTCCTTAATTAAAGCAAAATGTTTTACTGGTGAGAGACAACATCTTGCAGCGTAGGGGGGAGATACTTCCTTTCATCTGTTCCACTCGGCGACAGGTTTGAGGTCTTCCTTATGTGCACTCAATTAAACGAAGTCGCCATCTCCTCCGTGTCGCATCTCCCCTACCCCTCGGAGAATGTGCACCATGTTATTGGATTTACATGCGTGCATTTAATGAAATACAGGGTACCGTAAAACACAGCCCCAGAGGCGGTTCACTTTACTTTAAAACTTTTGATGATCCAACTCAAGTACACTAAAGTGCCATTAAGGAGCTATTAGTGAGGAGGGCGAAGGGGAGATGGAACAGTGTTTAGAGCAGGGTTGGCTACATGTCACTATTGTGACCTCATTATTTTTTAACCACTGCGATATTACCGAACGGTAATGCACAGACTGTTTTATAATTTACTCCTGGTAATATCCAAAACTCACATTGAGCTCTGTTAATGATAACACCTATGTTCTTCTATTCATAGTGCTATATGCACAGATTCGCACACACCTGTGACTTTGACGGTGCTCACATAGTGACTAGACCTGGACTGGATTTCATTTACTCTGGAGTAATCGGTGTGATTCCATGTTACTCTTAGGCGCATTGGGGGAAGCATTTGCAATGCAATAAGTCTCGCATTTGAGAGAGTGTAAGCTGTTAGTATTCTAAATGACAATGTCTTTTATGTTTTAAAACCCAAAACATAAATAAAAGGCATTGTCATTTACAATGTCAATAGCTCAAACTCACGTAAATGCGAGACCTATTGCATTGCAAATGCTTGTTGTGAATGTGCAGCCTCTCAGACTCGTGAGGCTTGCCCTGTGCTCCGAGTCCGCTAGACCAAGTGAGCCTGTCGTGACTAGTAATTATAATAATTTATTCGCAGACTGAGGCAGCTGAGATCCGCGTGCTGGGGCCTCTCTCACATTTTGTTTCAGTTTGATTACAGTCGGGTCCCACGTGGAGAGCCTGGACAGACTCACTGTGTGTCAAGTCAGTTAGTGCCCTTCCATTTCTGGCAGCAGTTTTAAGATCTTCCTAGAGTTTCTCGTTGCTCCAATGGGTCTAATTTCCGATGTTTATGTTTCCCACGTCTCCATTGCTTGATTTTTGCTCTTGAGAAAGTGTCACTCATAGTAGTTGAAATTATGAAAATGTCACATAAGCCATCTGAAACCTTGGCAGCTACGAGGTAAGGGGTTTTGAGGGTTCAGGGGTGGGTAGAGGTAAAAGGAGGTGGGTGGCTTTTAGTATTCCGGGGCGAGTAGAGGTAAAGGGAGGTACGGAGATTTAAGGTTTCAGCAGTGGGTTGAGGTAAAGCAAGGTAAGAAGTTTTTAGAATTCAGGAGTCATAGAGGTAAAGGGAGCAAGGGTTTTTTAGCGGTCAGAGGTGGATTTAGGCAAAAGGAGGTAAGGGGTTTTTAGAGTTATGGGGAGGGAAAATTGAAATGTTTTTTTTGTTACAAAAAGGCAATATTGGAGAGCAACCCCACCCCCCAAACAGAGGAAAAAAAACTGAAATGAAGAATAACTGATAGGCCATGCTGAAATGGTAACTAACAATGTCCTTCAGGTCAACAGCAGATGTTAGCAGGGACCGCTTAACCCACTGTCCCATCTTGTCAGAGCCAGATGCTTTGGCCATTGCACTGCTGGGGTTGATGCCAGATTTCCAAATACAAGCCTCTTGACTCCTTTTTGCATGGCTACTTCTCAACTAAAAGTGGTTCAAGTTATTCATAAAGCTCCCTCCATCTCCTCACCTGTTTTTCTGGACTCATTCACCCCATTTTTCTCCGGCAGACAAGCACCACCAAAGCACAACTTCTTCATTGCCCTACAGACTCGACTTCATGTCGCAGATGGGATATTTCTGAGAAGGGGCCATGGTCAGACTAGAACAGAAAATAGGCCCAGGCATCAAAATGAAAGCGGCCCTTATTAGTAAATTAGAAAGGTAAGGAAGCGTTTGCAAAGCAATAGGTCTCGCATTTGCAAGAGTTTAAGCTATTGGCATTGTAAATGACAATGCCTTTAATTGATCTATTTAGAAAACTAAGAAATAAATAAAAGGCATTGTTATTTACAATGCCAGTAGCTTAAACTCTCAACCTCGGAGGGGTGAGATGTTGATGGGCCTTCTATTGGAGATATTCTCAGCACACAACAGTTTATTGTAAATGAGCAACAGAGCGCCGCACCCGCACTGTATATGGCCTTTTGAGCTTGTGTCGGTCTCAAATTACCTTCTTTTACAGCGAGTCCAAGCATGAGGCGCTTCACCCATCGCCATAGTTACTTAACGGTCGGGTGTAGCTCGAGTTGCCGCAGGGCCGTGACAGATGGAGCGGGGAAGTATGCGCTACAAATGTCCTTGTATGGTGAAAATTTGCCGTACATAGCGCACTGTCCGCTACTACACAACAAATATGTGTCATGCTACGTTTATTATTGCAGCTTTCCAATATAAAATGTGTAAACACACGTTACGTATTGTAAGCAAGTAAGGGGGTGAAGAACACAAAATACTCAGGGTTGAGGGGTGTACACTAAGCTCGTTGAGCTGAGCTTCAGTCCATAGATGTTAACATGCAGCCAGCCATGCAGGAGAACGGATGGGATAGCGAACCTCTTTCAAAACCTGAATTAATTTAAGTGACCGGTCAGGACGGGATTCACAAAAAGTGCCATACTAAAGTCCCCAAAAGGGCACACAACTCAATGCAGCTCACTTCTAAGGTATGGATGGAAGGAATGCTTTAATGGATCGCGGGACTCCTTGTGAAGGGTAAGCAGGGCCAGTGGGACACAGACCACCTGCAACTGGTGGGCGCCTGCTGAAAGCTCCTCTTATCCATCTCCCGCTCTCCATGGCTGCTTTGGTCTCAACGGACTCCTCCCTCCTCCCTCCCCCCTCCTGAGTTGTCTGGATATGAAGGCTTGTAGACTGGTGCTGGAAAGGACATACTGCTTCTGTTCCGGCAGACAGTCGATTAGTTTATTGTGCGGCACATCTGCTATCTCCACTCTGCACCGGCTCCGCACGAAGCACACCTCCGACATCAGGCACCGGATATCCGCCTCAAACATCTAATCACAGCACTGAGCTCTGAGGAAGACTTACCGAACACCAGGAACACTAGCCCAAAATGTCATATATGCAATTTTAAGGACATGCATCTCATGCCTCGTTTCTGTCTCCCCTGACTATACAGCGCTAAGAGGAGTGTTGCCTGATAATACAAGCTTGTTTGTAAAAGCGCCCCATATCGCGATTTGACTTTAATGGTGGCCGCGCCCCTTTCCTTAGAAGCGGCTCGTCTAAGGAAAGGGAAGTGGCTGCTATTAAAGTCAAAGTGAGCATAGGGCAATTGTAAATAAAAAAGTGAATAAATAGTAAAAAAACATGCGGCCGCGTTTGGCGCCGCAAATAAACCAAAGGCGCATCCGCCATTATCAGCGTGGCGTGCCGTGATATGAAAACAAAAAAAGAATGAAGCGTTGCGAGAGAGCGTGTCTGCGCAGGCAGGACAAAGCTATTTGAGAAAATAGTGCTCTGAGGCTGTAATTAAAGCCTACCGAGTAACAAGACACGTAACAGAGGGTGTCACCATGGGAGGTTACAAAATAAGACAAGTGTCAAAGGAAAACAAGGGAACCCCAATACTAGAGCCAGGGGTAACTATATATAAAGCCTGTCGATTTCCTCGCCGGCCCGCACCCCAGGCATCACGGGCTTATCAGTAAGTAATGTCACCAATACCAAGTTGTTTCTGCTCCTTTACAACCCGGTTCAGTCACTGCTCAATTAGTTTTTTTTTATTATTGTAGTAGCCCTGCTCCCCTCCGAGGCGTCCCAGCCTCTGAGGTCCGCTACAGCAACAACGCTGTTGTCCGCTTCAATTACCTGAGCTCACACTGGCCTCATTAGTTGCCTCAGTAAGTGCAATTTCTTGGTCTTTAATTTTTGTATTAGCTGTGTCCTCACCCTGTACTTGGCACTTTCCTTAATTTTCCTTCACCTTCTTAATAAACCTGATCTGTTACCACGCGGTGCTTCTCACATCTTGTAGTGCCTTATCTTCTAGATTAATTTCTATGATCACGCGCTTCTCCACAGATAACGAGGTTTTAATTAGTTTCTTATTTCTTGACCAGCTGCGCCTGTCCTCTGCAGCTTTCCACAGCAGCAATTGTCTCTACTCTGCGATAACGCCACTTCCATTTAGTTGGACTGCCTGTTCCTTACTCTGATATGCCAATTTCAGGCCCTTTGCAAGTAACTAGTTCTTTATTTAATTAAGGTGATCACAGCATAATGTCTGCGCGCTGGTTCTCCTTACACAGTGTACATATGTATCCAGGGACCACCCACTAATTTAATTCAATTTTACATTTATAGATTTTGCTTGCTCACACTCCCACTGTCCTGATGATGATCTCTAATACTTGAGATCGAAACGCCGTTGACTTCCTACAACATAGAAACTTCAATTATTGTAAAAATTGGTTCTTAGGAGTTTCTTCTTTCTGTTGTCAATGCGATGTACATATTTTAATAGTCACTTTCACCTGTCACCACACGCTTGCTGTCACTTTGTGTGAGCACCTGAACTATATCTAATATGTTGGATCCAAAGTTGGAGTGGTGCACTACTCCGAAGCAATAGTTGTATATCAATAAGTCATTTAGTCTTGTTGTATTGTATCAGTAAATCCTTTATTTTCATAAACATCCAACAGTAAAAGAGACCAGCCAAAGCGTTTTGTTCATATGAAATGAACTTCTTCAGGGCATTGAGTGATGTATAATAGTGGGGGGGGGAGGGGGGTGGTGGTCCTTGGTTCCCCCAGGTGTTCTCATGTGCATAGCGTGAACTTGTTCCAGTATGTTCAATACGTAGCATAGAAGAATATGAGGTGCACAAATTAATGTGACTGTTTGGGCCTCCTTGATAAGGGCCAGCACTCGGTGAGTCTGAGGTGCAGGGTGCTGCCGTCGGATCCGTTCGAAGATTATCGTTCGAAGATTATTTCAATAAATGTGTTTCATTCAAACTTCTTCTGGTCCCTGCTGAAATACTTACCTTATTATCTCTCCTGGCATGAATTGCCTATATGCCCACAAAAATACAGGCATATTAGTTAAAAATAACCTTTGCGCAACTCGCGCACTTTTTTATTGGACCTCTTTGGCCACCTTGAACCATTGTCTTTTTAATATACAAAATAAGACGAGGGACTACTAAGCCCATTGACCAATCAAAAGCCACAGTTTACAGTGGACAATGACACAAGCCAATGAAAAATGTGGGCTGAGCTTCAATTCCATACCTGAATACAGCATGCCTTGCTGAGCAGCCCATGCACTGCACAGGCTCAACCTAAAAAGGGGCAAATTGGGGCAGTTTTGAACTTGTAAAGACATGCTGGAGAAATGCTTTTTAAGGCATGAAAGACTGCATGGATTTGATTTTGCGGGAGGCAATGTTTGTTTTAATATCCGGGAAATCAAGAGTTAAAGTCGGCCTAGCAGAACATAAAACAGGCCCAAAAACGTCCAACAGCAAGTATTGACAATGCCAATTGGTCTTGGCACTCCGAGAGCTATTGGTGCTGTGGATGTCAATGTTTTTTGGTTATGTATAGCATTATGGAGGTCCATTGACTCGTGTCAACACGGTAATGAAGGGTCAACATATTGTGTATAGCTGAAGCGCTATAAAATAACGTTGTGCCAGGGCAGCTCCATTAAAAGGGAAATTACCCAAAAGATAAAAACATAGTGCCCGGGCAACTGCTTCAGTCAAGACTACATACTCCAGCAGCTGCACTGAGGGCCAGAACACTGCCCAAGAGCTGTCCTGGGATATAGAGTGTGGTTCACGAGCAGCCGCTCTGTAACATCCTCATGGCATGATTTCCTTACCTAGAGATGTGCATTCATCCTCAACTACACAAAGCGTCGAGCATTTAGAGAACTCTTCCACGCTTTTGTAACCTTCTTACTTAAAAAGTGTACAAATTACCCTGGTTAAACTGAGGAGATTCTGCTAGAATGCGTATCTATAGGGCTTCCTTTCTTTCTGCAAAAGGTCTCATACACATTTACAAAAGGTCTCATACACAGTAGCTCTGCTCTGTGGCTATATAAGAAAGCCAGTGCTGCAGATAGACATGTG
Organism: Calotriton arnoldi; assembly: GCA_963921515.1. Taxonomy (NCBI): domain Eukaryota; kingdom Metazoa; phylum Chordata; class Amphibia; order Caudata; family Salamandridae; genus Calotriton; species Calotriton arnoldi. The sequence goes on along the minus strand of CAWUFW010000231.1, from coordinate 3,109,318 downwards.
ATAACCCAGCAAACAGGGCTCTTTACCTGACGAACACAAGCCAGGGGCAGGCAGCCCTATTTCTTTTCCGGGTGTGTCTGTTTAGCTCACAGAGGCTGCTGGTGATGTACCAAGGATTGGCGCCACTGGCCCTATTGTAATACCACCTTAAAAAGAAGTGACTCCGACCGACCTCGTTCACCAACTTGTAGTGCAGGCTCTCCCAGTAGACCCAGGGGATTGCTTGTGTTTGTTTCTCTTTAATCAAATTCTACTTCACAGAATACAGATAAGCCCAGCCAACATGTTTCGCCTTGTTACAGGCTTCCTCAGGGCAGAGACGCGTATTGAGTCATTGTAGGTAGTTCTTAACAGAAATGGGGTCACAAAGGACAATCAAGGGTCCAAAAAGGTTCTTGTAACAGTAATAGGCTTGGGTTCACTGTAAATCACAAGTAGAGTTGGGACCATATTTAGTGTATAACACGCTGAACGCTGGTTGCCGGTACTCAACATGCCGAACACAGCTTAGCATGCATCGATGTTAGCATGCATCGATGTCTTTCTCAGACTTTGGAATTTTGAAAAATGTTCCCAACTCTAATCTGTGATCTACAGCAAACTCAAACCCATTACTGATACTAGAGCCTTTTTGGACCCTTGTTCATCCTTTGCAACACTGTTTAGGTTTAGAAATACCTGCAATGACTCAATACGCGACTCTGCCCTCAGGAAGCCTGTAGCAAGGCGAAAAGCGTTGGCTGCACTTATCCGTATTCTGTGAAGAAGAATTTGATTAAAGAGAAACAAACTCAAGCAAAGGACCTACTCATCTTATTGCCTCCTGTTGTTCCATTGGATAATTTTCTTTTGTGTACTCTGTCTTGCTGTCTGTTTACAGAAACGGAGCTCCGAGCAAGTGAAAACACGAGAGCTCCTGTGAAGTGCTCAAAAACAAAGAAAGCAAGCATTGGAAATGCAATAGGTCTCGCATTTCCACAGGAAAGGAAGGTGCACTCTAAGTGAAGTCAGCCAGCAGACATGCGTTATCCAAAAATCTTCTCTTTATTTACGTAGTTTGGTTAAAACCGGCACACAGCCAACGCGTTTTGTTCCCTAGTGCCACGGGAACTTCGTCAGGGCTGTAATAATCACAACATATACAACATAAATATACATATAAAAAACATATAAATACACAATACAATACATTAAATGATATATATGACACAAAAAGACAATACATGTGCGATGACCCAAAAGGCACAAACCAAGATGTGTATAAAACACACACCATTCCTTGAACTAGCAGTAACCTGGTTATAAAGTGCCGCATAGAATGTTAAAAAGATAAAGTGCATAGGCCATATAAACCAAGATTGTACTTAGGAACATACAATATTTAGCAGACATAGTCATACAAATATCAATACATATAGATAAGGTGGGAAACAGGAAAAAGAAAAATGAAAAGAAAACAGAAAAAAGGGAATAGAAAAGAAAAAAGCAAATATTATAATAGGTGCAAATATGAAAGTGTTTAGAGGACACCAAGGTTCGCAAATGCCAGGACCCAATAGCATGAGAAATTGTCTCACCTTACTCGTAGTATAACAGGACATGTACGACCTAAAAACAAATCCGATTTTCATCAATGTGCGACGTCTCCAAATTTGGATCGTTCCGTATGTGTAGTCCAATCAAATCTGATATGGGGACAAATCTGAACTACACATGCTAAACTTACTATGTACGTTTATATTTCATTGACAGCCTACTTCTTGAATTTAAGGACTAGTATGCGTCCTGGGACGCCTTATTTCGGATTCCCTCTTTATACTGTTCCTCACAGTTTTCCGTCCATTTCATAGGACCATTGCGTGCGCTCTGGGTTGTCATATACTTGAGGAACTACCTATTGAGGTTAAGGTGAGACGATCCCGTTTGCAATTATGTGTGTTGTGGAGTGTAATTATGTAGAATGGTATTTTGCTTTGTGGAATGGTAAGCAATGTAGGTTAATTGTGTGGTGTGCTGTTGAATTGTGTAGCATGATGTGGAATTTTGTGGTATGGATTGGATGTATGTTGTGAGTAGTGTAATTGTAATGTTGATTTTATTTATGAGCTTTGTTGTTCAGTTATGCGGTGTGGATTGGAAAAGTGTGGATTTGAATTGTGTGGTGTGGAACTGTGTGGATAGCTTTGCATTTTTGGTGACAAAAAAAATCAAATAGGTAGGAGCTTTGCTTTAGATCTGATTCTTTCAGTGTTAAAAAGAATGAAAAACTGATGTTTGGACTCATAAATGGAGACCTTGTGAGGCTCCTTGTTATTATGCTTATGGGCAGGATGGAGTAGTGATAGAGGCAAAAAGTGCCACCTACCAGAGGAGACGGTGCCCCCGTCCTCTCCATTTTCCCTTTATTGTGCGCCAGGCGTAAACAGCTAGGAGCATGACATTTATTCTTTTCGTATGCAGTCAAGTGCATCCTTAATCCAAAGCCGTTTGCCTAAGGTTACCATATGTTTCTATTTCATCAGGAAACATTTCTAGCCTTGCGCTTTAGAAACTGGTGCATTTTGGTAGTTGTAGTTATGGTTGCTTTACCTGAACTACGTACCGAGGAATTAAACATATAAAAATAAGTTCTATTTGCACAGAATTTCACAACATAACTTTCTTGCGTTGAAAGTAGCTACAAATTGATGGTGTTCAAGTTGACCAGTGTAATGTTAGTATATCAGCACCAGAAAGATCAAAGGCTGGGTTAGCTTTGGTAGAATTACATCAGAAGTTAACAGAGACCACATACCCTGATGAACAGCATTGGCCATTAATGGATTTTAAACGAAAATTTGGAGGATATACTTTATGCTCCTCTAACAAAGATATTACATTGTTTGATTCTGGTGAATTTGTAGTACTATCTGTTTTAGGATTCAATTGAGGCAGCGACGCAAGCATCACTATCTCCTCTGCTTAGCATGTTCCTAGTATGACTTCTGAAGCCCTACACGTGTGGCTGACAATAGTGTGGTGTGATTAGCTGCACAACACCAGTTATAACAATGGATTTAACACAAAAACTATTCACTGAAAGTTTGTGCTTTTCATTCTGTGACTGTCTGCATTATATCCAACTGAAGGCTAAGAAGTGCTGCTTGCATATTACCTTTTCTGAATAGAGCAATGGTGGGAAGCAGCCGTAGCAGTCACCAGTCACAATGTTTATTTAAATTTTTGTAAAGCCCTAAATTATGGCGGGAGACAATTGATGCGCTAGGATAAACGGGTGGGCAGCAGATACTGCCACTTATTGCATTTAGCTTAACTGAACTCTCAGTAAATAAATAACACCTTTTAATGCATAGGCATAGTCATGACAATGGATTTAATGCAAAAAACAAAACTTGTGTGCTTGTTAAAAAAAACACGGTCATCCCAATGGAGCCTCTTGGCACAATACAACAGCTGTTGTTAGTTATCCAATTTAATGGCACCTATGTTACTGAAAGGTGATGCCAGGATTTAAACTCGTGCCCTAGGGGTAAAACACGGATGACGAATACATTTATTTGATTCAGCGGCCAGGCCCAGTGCAATCCCCTGAATAAAATAAAAACAAGTAAAGGAAAACACATGCAGATATGCATAGACGCTGGCATGTATCGAAAAATAGGAAGTTAGAAACACACAAAGCTCTATTTCCTTTGAAAAGTATTTTGTGAACAACATGAAGGAGGAGGGTGTTGGAGCCAACGGAGGGTCATGGGGGTGTAGAGTTAAATTACGGGGAATGTGAGGAGGGTGCAGGGGTGCTAAGCAGAGGTTCTTTTAAAACTTCCAAAAGACTGAGAGTTTCCAGCTACTACTTTATTGCTGCCCAAAGGTCGTTTTAGGGTTTACATGTATTTTTTTAAAAATAGAAAGAAACAGATACACATTTTGCAATTACGTGAAAACCAAAAAGCTACTACCTAATATGACGACAAAACGGGCGGCCCTCCCCCACTTGCCAAACTGACCTTCACCTATATTCCACAACAAATTCCCCCTTTAAATCCCAGCCTCCTTGATCACCCTCTTTGTGTTGCAGTTTTATGAGAGAATGAAGAGTTTTATCCAGAATCATAGGCCATTACGCTGAGGTCAAGACCAACGTATGCTGCTGTGGTATTTTAGGTTTAATTCGCCAGTTTCATCCCTTCAATTGTCAACCTAACCCTGGTCAATGAATCTATTCTACTATATTACGCACTCACCTTATGGTCGCAGACAAATGATGCAAGCCCCACGAACAATGAATGAAGGGAGCGCTAGGATCTGATGGGGCAGTGAAGGAATGTTTTGATAAAAATAAAGAGTAAACAGACCCGATCCTGCAGTCTCGTGACCCTGCTGCCGGAAGTTCTTCAGCCCGGACAGCGCGCAATGTGGGCAGAAAGCATTACTGTGGAGAGCTATTTAAAAACCAAGCATTTGGAGGGAGGTGTGCTCACAGGCGGGGCTGTGGAAAATGGTTTGTTACGGAAGGACAGCTGACATATTGCTGTGATAGAGCCAGCATCAGCTCAGTGTGGCTCGAGACATTACAAAACACACACACACACACTCGCTCGCACTGCTTCCCTGTTGCAACTGTTCGAGCGCACAGGTTATAGGTATGTAAAATCGTGGGCTAACATGTTCAGAGGCAGCCATGGGCGTCCGCAGGGGGGGGGGGGGCAAGGAGGGGCGCTTGCCCCCCCTTGGATCACCCAGCCGGCCGCCTTTTGCCGTAATTTTGGCCTTTGGGGAACATCACTGTTCCCCTGTGAGAATCCTCAATGCCTTGACGGGGCCGCCTTGCACTCCTCTGAGCGCAAGAGCAGCTCCACCCCGCCCATTGTAATTCTGTATGCAGCTGATTGCCACATACAGAATGACAATGGGCCAGTCTGGCTGGTAAAGCGTGTGGTGGGCCTACTCCAGCCTCGGGCATCCGGTCAGAAGGAAGAAATGTACGAAAACGCCCATGCTGTTACGAGAGAATCCAGTTAATCAAAATAAGGCGGTAAAAGAAGTTAAAAGCGTTATAGGTCTTTCACAGTCTCATCATTTTAGAACTGAACCATTTTCAATATTATATCAACGAATCCATGGTTGCTGCTTTTTTATTGTATGCAACTAACAACCATTGACCAAGCCTATAGTTCTGACTTGTTGTAGGTGTAACATTGCCTGCTGTATTATATATCTGAATGCAATGACAGAAGCAGCAAAATACCAGTCGGGCGGCACACTATGCTAAGCACAGAATTTTAGCTTAGGTGTTTCAAGCTACGCCCTTAATTAAATCGAACAACCCCTTTGGAGAGACCCCCCCTCACTCCCCCCTCCCCACTTAAAGCCCTGGAAACAACACCATGCCACAGCCACCTCACGTCCTGGCACTGTGCATCATGCATGACTCATGACTCATGACTTCCAAAGTTTCAGATTGACTGTGTGCAGGGGCATCTTGAACACCTCCCTTGCTTTAGGAACTACAACGAGGGGTGAGTTCCTGATGGGTCTCTTCTGTCTGCAACTCTGCAGACGAAGGCTCAGCTCATACTTAATGTGAAAAGGTGGGTGAGAGAGTAAGTGAAGGGATGGGTGGATGGCTGGATGGATTAGTGAAAGGGTTAATGGATGAATGAAAGGGTGAATGGATGGATAATGAGAGGAAGGATGGGTGAATGGATGAGTGAAATGATGGATGGATTGATGAATTGATAAGTGAAAGGGTGAATGGATGGACAGATGAATGAAAGGGAGGATGTAAGGATGGATGAGTGAGTGAAAGGGAGGGTACATGGGAAAAAGGTTGGATAGATGAGTGAAGGAGTGAATGGGTGGATGGATGAGAGAAAAGATGGATGGATGATTGAAAGGATGGATGAGTGATAGGGTCAATGGATGGATTCATGAGTGGATGAGTAGATGGATGGTTGGATGGCTAAGTGAAAGGGTCGATTGAGAGAGAAAGGGAGGATGGATGTGTGGATGCCTGAAAGGGTGAATGAGTGGAAGGATGAGTGACTAGGTGGATGGATGAGTACGTGAAAGGGTGGCTGGATGAGTGAAAGGGTAAATGGCTGGATGGATGAGCAAGACAGTGGTCAAAAAGTTGCCAGATTGGTTTTATTCACACCCAAACACCTTAGCGCCAACAGACTTTCCCAGTGAAGGCAGCATTACTTTCATTTTTCTCGTCTTTGAATGGCATTTTTTCCTCAGGTGAGGAAGTTCACCATTCCTGGAGGTACTGCGATATCTGGTTAATGCGTGGTGTAGAAAATGTTTCATGTGATCCTTATCAGCTGTTTTCCTTTTAGTAGTTTATGAAATGTGTAGTGTATTGCAGCTTTATGTTCATGAATGTGGTCTTTTAAAACCATACTCCTTATATTTTGTAAGGATCTAAGCAATGGACATTGAAACGGGTCCCTTCCGGGCCCTGTAGTCATGTCCTTAGCTTTTCAGGCAAAAACACACATTGATTTCTGAATAACAAGTGCACAAGCATTAAGGTAAGCATGTTGTTCCATGCTTACATTTCACATACCTTACTTAGTCTTGCATTCCCTGTGAGTGTTTGCTTTTTCCAGGAGGTTGTTACTGTTTTTTCAGACAGAAGATTACTCTTGTCTAGTGCATAATTTGAATTAAGTTGCTTCCAGGCGTTTATAGCGGGACAAAATTGGATTGCATCTAAAGGCAGTGCGAGTTTCTTTTAGTGGTAGAGTATGGTGTTCAGTGGGGGAGAAGATGTGGCACTATGGCCAGAGCTGCCGAATTTGGAACTGGGATACAGAATCCTGCAGGCTGCTTTCTGTGCTTTGTGAAACTAAGTGAAGCTGTGGTTCAAATGGAACCTTCTATGGGATTTTTTTGGGGTAAGCGTTGAGCTTTGGCTGTGATTTAGGTTCGTGCAACCACATTTTGTGTGTGCGCGCAATGCAGTCTAGCAGTTTCTGTCTCTAATATATAGAACGAAGTGTGTTAATGGTCATACCACAAAGACCTTAGTGTCAGTTACATATAGCATTCAAACTCCAGTGGGTCACCACTTGCACTCATCCTTTTGAGGATGATATGGCACACATCATGTCGGAGGATGGTGATGGCGTTAACATTTTGCCCCCCCCCCTGGAAAAATTTCTGCAGACGCCCTTGGAGGCAGCGGCGTTTGAGAATCCTGCACCGTGCGCATTCGAAACCCCGCCACAGGCGTACGGTATAGGGAAATCCCGAAAGGGTTTGTCAAAGCTACTCTGCTTGTCTCAGGCATAATAATATATGTCCCTCGGTAACTGGAAGCATACTTTTGTGTCCTCTCTTATTGCCACGTAGTTTACTTGGTCCATGTTATTGTGTGCAGTGTTCACCCATTCTTTGCTTTTTAGCCAACTGGAAAAACCATAAAAATGTGGCAGCTCACAACAGAAACAAAGCTCCTGGTGATTATCGGGTTAAATCCACATTGCCGATGTCCAGCAGATGGCTAGTGTCATTGGCGGCACCGGGAGGTGGAACACCATCTGGCTCTCCTGCTCGGCTGGAGCCTGCTAATTGATTGGGAGGGAGGATTGGAGATAAGACACAATGAAAGTAAAACCAACGCGGCGCTCCTGAAAGGGGCGCAGCGCTGATAAAGTATGTCCACAATTATGAACAAGCAACGGAGCGGGAGCCACAGTTGTTGGAGGGAGCAGTAACACAACTGTGGCATTAGGAGGAGGTGGGAGGAAGAATGCTTGATCTGAATGTAAGCATCGAGGGCGCTGATTCTGCACACAGACAAACAGTAGCAGAGCAGGAAACCAAGAAAACAATTGGCCCCCAAAGAACAGATAAAGAACCATGGCAGAATGAGACAGTACAAGTACCCGCTCTGTGGGATCAACAGAAGAGAGCAAGGAGGGACAAAGAGGCAGGACTGACCACTAGCAAGTCGAGATTTTTAAAGGACACTGACATAGACAAATGAATAGCAATGCGAAGTAAGGGGATGGACTTGATACCCACAGACTGATTACAGCAGGTCTCAAAGAGACAGCTGCGCTGTCTAGCGCGACCTAAAAAGTAGTGCCAAAAACAGTTCTTATAATGGGAGCAATGGATGGATAGTAGTAATTGGTCCATGCTCTCAGGGAGGGATAAACACAGAAAGAGGTATGATGAATGCATGCATGCCATAGACAAATGGGGAGAAAGAATATGAGAGCGACGCTGGAGCCAGCAAATGGGAAGCCTCTGGGCATGCTGAAGCCCACATATTGAATACAACATGTCTCTTCGAGACAGCGCATGTGCTGTCTAGCCGAGTCTTAAAAACCAGCCCACACACTGCCTTGTCAGACTAGCCTGACAGGCACTGCCTGGTTGTTCTATCGGCCAATCCGACCCTGGAAGAGGCTGAGGCTGTAGATGATTCTGGGTCTGCTAGCCAGCCGGTGGCGCATGAAGATCCCAGTCTTCCTCAATAGCTGTCAGCAGAATGCAGGCGTTGGCCTAACAGCTAGGGCAGTCGACCTCGAATCTGGGGAACTGGGTTCGAGTCTCGGCAATGACGCTGAACATCCTGTGATTCTGGGCAAATGACTTAATCTCCCCGTGCCTAACAAAAATGAATGTGTCCTCATGTAACGCAACTGGTGCTATGTACAGCGCTCTGATACCCGATACCTTAGGGTCAAGTTCGCGCTATATAAAACTCCGTAAAAAAAAAAAAAAAAAACACAGGTTTCTGCTCCACTTTCTTTGTCCTCAAAGGTGCAGGTTCCAGGCAGCTGCAACAGAATCCCTTGAAGGGGCATGGTGAGTGGTGAAGCAAGAAAAATTCCAGGTGTTTGTGGAAATTACCTTGTCCAAAAGTGCACAAACCTCTATAATCTACAGGAAAAAAATGCCAATTTGATGTCTGAAGAGAGGTAGTTGGAAACTCTTTAGTTTTAAGACCTGAACTTTAGCACTAAGTAAGTACTCACAGGCAATTGCCCGCTGATAGCTAGTGTTTTGCAGAAATAAGCTTTGTATATACTTGGATGTCTGGTGTATCCCTGAATTGAGCTACAACTCAAGTGTGGCACAGTGGTCCAAATGAGTTTGAGCCTTGGCTCTTACCCTCTTAATGAAGGTCCCTCTCTACTGCATGGTACGAACCTGAAGGTTTGTGTATGTGCTACAATGGGTATATCTTTGTTGGTAATATGTGTTCGCTTTATTATTCGGAAGGGAAGGGGAAGATATACATATGAACTTGCACCTCTTAACTCTGGACGCATAGAGATAGGCACCATTTTTCAGCCAGGAAAGTAATCTCAAAGGCCTCTCCATTAATATCTGTTGTATACCTATAAACAAAGGTTAAATTGATCTCATTGAACGTTAAACTCCTGTAACAAAATGGCTAAATTATGTCAGTTGCTTTGGGGAAGCAAGATATGATATTACCCCTTCAAGAAACGCTCATGGTAAAGCTAGCAGAACATCATTTTAAGCATAAAACCTTTTAGGATATCATCCTTCCACCGATACTACACATAATCTAGTAGCATTATTCTTTCAAAAGTCCCCAATTTCAAGCCCATTAAGTACAATACCGATAGGAAGGTGTGAGGAATGTGGATTATTATATGGTGTGGTTGTACGACCTCGATGTGTAATAAACTCACAAATGCGTCGTAGGTCCAGTCAGGCTTGTTTGTAAAACCTTAGCTCAACCCTAGATAGCTGTAGCTTGAAGCAGTCAGGCCTTAACAAAGGAACAAGTGTAAAGCATTTAGAAGTACCAAAACAGTCGAATAAGAAAGAGACATGTCACAAAGGAAATCAGACACAAATATATATAAAAAAAAATAGATCTTATTTTTCTTAATTTTTAGACGCCAAAACCAACAAAATCCAGCAAAGGGTTCTGGAGATATAAATTATTAGGCAAATCGTAAATCACTGCTTTTCACTCTAATTGCAAACAAGCATTGGCAACTACTGCAGTTAGTGGTTACTTTGAAAAAAAGTTTCTATGAGCGAACCGCCATACACTACAATAGAGTAATCCTGATGCAAGGGATATAGGATGCTGATTCGCTGAGAGAGGTCTTCATGGGGTCACCCCACGAGCAATGAACGCAGTGGGGTGACTTTGCTCACAGGGGGTCAATGTTCCTCAAAATCTGGTTGGAGTCTAGCCACAATTCAGTTACTACTGGTCTCTATTTACAGCGAAACCAGCGGTTTCCTTTAACTGAGGCTAGTGTCCCTCTTGGGCAACCAAACTGCTCTACAACGACTCTTTGTGTTCAAGCAGACTCGTTGCAACTTTTGAGTTTTGAGAGAGGCTGCGCTTTAGTGGTCCGTGGCAATCCAGCGATTGTGGCTTCTAACTCGCCAAGGCAGGCTTCTTCAGCCTTTATGGCCCTGGAGCTGTAACAGGAAGTCAGCCAGCTTACTCTTGGAGTCCACCTCTTCTGTCTGGGGCTCAGAGATGACTATTCCTCGAGCAGAGTACCACAGGTCCAGTCCTTTCTTTGCTAGCCCAAGGATCAGCAGGTGCAGTCCAGTCTTTGGTGCAGCCTCTCTTTGCCGGATCCACAGAACAGCAGGGCAGTCCTTTTTCGGTCCTCTCTCCAGTGCAGATGTGATCTGAGGTCTGGGTGCCACATTAATGCCTACAACTTGCCCTCTGCAGATGGGACTACTAGGCAATGGACTACCTGATCCCCTCCCACCTAATCACAACTTACTGCAAAGTGTGGCATCTAACGATCCCAAAGTGCATTATTCTGCCCAGTTCCAAGATGGCAGAACCCCTCTCGGTGTGGACCTCAATATCCCACTCTAGAGGTGTCGATACTTGAGGGCTACATGCCCACGGGAAAGATAGTTTGGCAACTGTTTCCCCCTCTTTGTCCCCGACGGCAACCTATCTACCAGAACAAAAGAGCAGCTTCTCTCGTGTGTCGACCATTTGCCCTTCAAAGGCAGCTTACCCTTTGACGCTCACCTTTTCACCTTTTGGGCTCCCTGTTTGGCCTTCCTGCTAAGGGGAGGTAACACCTCTTCCAATAGCTGGCTCTTTATATTCCTTCCTTGGAGTTATTCAAACCTCTTCCCAGGAGGGCAGAAACCTGCCTCATGTTCAGCAACTAGAAAACGGTCACTGGAAAGCTTTGGCAACAGAGTGGCAAGTTTCTAAAGTTGCCTTATATTCAAAGTTACATTAAATTCGACTTGGACATCAAGTTGGGTGTAATGTAACTGTTCTTTTAATACCTTGAAGTGCCAACTTTAGTAGTTCAATTCAAACGTCAGCACAGCTGAGTGGTCAGTGTGTAACCCTGTACTCGCTAAAGGGTCTACTAGTCTTTCTACAGCAACAATGACAATTTGGGGTTTTTACTGTTAGGACATATAACACCTGTCCTACTTTGTAAATATACAGCACTCTGCCTTAGCGCTCCATAGGCCTACCTTAGGGGTGACTTATATATATTAAAAAGGAAGGTCTGGACTTAATCATCATATCAATGGCAATGTCGAATTAGTAGTTTGAAAACTGCTCTGCCAGCCAGCAATGGCAGACTGGGAGTCTTGCTTTGCTCTGTCACACTCATGGTGGTACAATACATGCTGCAGTCTTTAACTAGCAGCTCTTAGCCACCCCCTGGTACCATATACTATGGACTTATAAGTGAGTTAACTTATGCCAATTGGGTATAAGCCAATTAACCATACATTTTGAAAGAATCAGAGCACTGGAACTGATGTCTGGCTGGCATGCCTCAGAGCACTCTCCGAGTCAAAAAACCAACAGCATCACTTTGAGGATGATCATGCAAAAAACAGGCATTTCTTTACATGCCCCCCCTCCCATCCCAAACAAAAGGTGATAAGCAACTGACCTACACCCTGGTAGTTCTCATTGTGTAAGTGGAAGAACCTATAAAGTCCATCTGCACTGGCATGGTCAGTCCCATGGCTGTGTTCCACTGTAAAGCCCACACCCTGTACGGATATGGATCACCTTAACAATTTTGAGTTCTCTCTTCTCCTCTACATCAGCCACCTGAGAGGCATGTGCTCAGTTTAAAGTCTGAAGTCAGTCCCAAACAAGTTGGTTCTCAGTTTCTTCAGGGAACAACCCACAGCAAAGGCTTCCCTCTCAATGACACTTCAAGGCTGCTCCCTGGGGAGGAGTCGCCTACTAATGAAGGCAACTGGTTGATCCTGGCCCTCATCATTTGCATGTGCCAACACTTCCCCAGTCCAATGCTCGGAAGCATCTGTTTTGACAATAAACTCTTTGCTGCAATTAGTTGCATTTAGGGCAAGTGCTGAGCACAAAGATTCCTTTAGGGTGTCCAAGGCCTTTTTGAGACTCCTCAGTCCAGATAACGTTTCTGGGCTGTTTCTTAGAAGTGATTTCTGTTAATAGTGCCACAATGGTACCATACCCCTTCACAAATGGTTTAAAGTATCCAGTCAGGCTCAGAAAGACTCTGACCTGGGTTTGTGTCTTAGGAGCATCCCAGGCCAGAATGGTCTGGATCTTGGGGTGGAAAGGTTGTACATGGCCTCCACCAACTTGGTCGTCTAACTGACGCTTGCCCATTCTAGCACTTACTTGCCTGCTGCGGCCTTCAGGTGGACCAGGTGCTCCCCCCAGGTGAAACTATCTACAGCAATGCCATCTAGATATGCTGCACCGAAGCTTTCCAACCTGGAAGAACTTTGTTCACCAACCTTTGAAAAGTGGCAGGTGCATTTATCAACCCAAAGGGCACCCCTTTGAATTTAAAGTGGCCTAAATGAGTTGAAAAGGCAGATCTCTCCGTGGTTGAGGGCTGTCTGCCACTAACCTGTGGTCAGATCAAATGTGCTTATGTACTTGGCCACCCCCAACTTGTCAATTGGCTCTTAAGCTCTGGGTAAGTGCATTTGGACCTTTGTAATCAACACAGAACCTCATCTCAGGTTTACCCACCCCCCACCCCTTTGCGGTTTATCTTGGGCTCCAGCATTACTGGGCTATCCCTTGGACTGTTAAGAGGGCTCAATCACCTCAAGCACTAGCATCTTGGCAACCTCAGCTTTGATACTAGCATTGACCTTTGTCATGTCACATCATGGGTACACCAGGTTGTCAGACTTGGAGTCAAGGAAAACAGACCAACAACTGTTTCAACAAGTTGTAACAGTCCTTGTGTTGTCGGTCTGTTAAAGTGGAGGAAAGGAGAGGATTACTCCATCCACTGAGCCATCTTTGACACTGCTTGATAGCAGGTCGGAAGATGTTTACTTTCCTCCTCTTCCACTCCATCTGTAACAATGAGCATGGCCGGTCTGCTCTGTCTTGGCGGAGTTTTAGCCTGTTAACATGGATAACCCTGTGAGGGTTTCTTGGAGTGCCTACGTTTACCAGATACGTGACTTCCCCCTTCTTTTCCAAAATTGAATAATGCCCAGTCCACATATCCTGGAGGACCATAAGAGCTACAGGCTTTAAAACCCACACTATCTATCCTGGTCAGTAATCTACCCGTGAGAACCTTTGGTCATACCAGTGCTTGGCAAGCACCTGGCTGACCTTCAAATTCTTGTTTGCCTTTTTTATGTACTCTGCCATCCTGGGACAAAGTCCTTGTACATAGTCTTAAATAGCTTGTTTAGGTTCCTTGATTGGCCTCTCCCATCCCTCTCTCACTAAACTTAGTGTACCTCTTACAGCACTCTCCTTTGTTGGGGTACCTCCCTGTTGGCAAACAGGGGGCATGGCAGGAGAACATCCCATCTCCTTCTGAGTTTTTATGAAAGCCCATTATCACACCTTTCATGGTCTTCTTAAATCTCTCAACCAGACCTTTACCTAGGGGATCACAGGGGGCGATGAACTTATGAGTAACACTACACTCATCCTACGTTGTTTTCAGATAAGCAGACATAAAATTAGTGCCACTATCTGAAATGATGTCCTTAAGGAAATCTACTTTGTTAAATATACCAAGCCGGTCCCTAGCCACACCAGTAGCAGTCACTGTCCTGAGTGGAATTACCTTTGGATACCTGGTTGCATGGTCCACTACCATCAGGATGTACCAGATGCTGTTTGTGGGTCTAAGGCACCAAAAATGTTGATCCCCACTCTGGAAGGGAGTCCCCACCACAGGAAGTGGTCTCAGGGGAGCCTTTGGCTTTTCCCGTCTTGCCACTGGCTTGACAAGTGACAGGAGCGATAGAACTCCTTTAATTTCTGAGTGATCTGGCGCCACTAGAAGTGATTGACCATCCTCTCCTAGGTTTTATTCTGCCCCAGATGGTCAACTGCGAGAATCTCATGGGCTAGATTAAGGGGAAATTCTCTGTACTGCTGGGGGAACTACCACTCTCCTTGTTGCCCCCGGCTTGGAGTCCCTTGCTGTACTGTACAGGACTCTCTCCTCTCCGTATACTTTATGGTTACCACTGACATCCCCTTGTTCTTTCCTTTCAGCTAGTTGCCAAAGGCCTTTAAGAGTGGGGCCCAGTTCAAGTCCTCACAGTAGAGACCACCAGCTCCGTAAAGATCTGCCAGCTCTGGCAAGTCTGTCAAGGGAACATCTCTTCGGGTACCAGACCGTTGCCCTCAGGGTTAGGCTCCTTCTGGTCCTGAGAACTCACGGAAACTGGCTGACCAGACGTCCTGCTGTTTCTCTTGTTATTAGGGACCTGGGACATTCTTCCAGACTCTCGAGTCCCTTGATTCTCTGTAAGGCTGCCTGTGCTCTAGTTGACACACACACAGTCAGAGAGGCCCAGCATTGCTTCATGTGCCCTCCTTGCCATACCTGCCCAGTTTCCAGGTCATTCACCAGCAGACCCTCCTCAAGGAAGGCAGGGGACACAGCCATCTTCTTTAGGCTAGTAACCTCTCCCCACTCAAAGTCCACCATTGCATGGGATGGGACTTTGTGTAATTGTCAGAGTTGACTATCTGGTTCATCTCATTTGGGATTATTTGGTCTGGGAAAACCAGCTTAGCCATCACCATGGTAATGCTGGCACCTGTATCCCTCAGAGCCTTGACTTCAACCCCATTGACTCTTGCCCACTGCCTATACTTTTCCATACTGGGAGGCCAGTGTGCCAAATTACATTTTCTGCCTACCCACTAAAACTAGGGTGACCTCGATGTATTCTCTGGAATTCCCAGGGACAGCTTCCACCCCCATCCCTAAACTTGCAATGCCTTTGGCATGATGACCGGTGGGTAACTTTTAAGTGCACACAGAATCTCCCCTCTTGTGCCCAGGCTGTTGATATCATCAGCCTTCTTTCCCAGCTCTCTAAGACTAGACACCTTAAAATCCACTAGATGCCAGTATATTTTCTCTGTGGAAAAATTAGTATGTGCTCTTTTACCACTTATTGTAGAACCGCTCATAGATATCCACCTTGTTACCCCTGATCCGGCTCTTCCTGGGACTCTACAGAAGCATCCACAAAGTCCACCCATGTCAGTGTTGCTCATTGTGAGCATTCCTAAACCTCTGTTGATACTCTTCAGGCAAGAGACCAAAGAGCGCGATAAGTGCTGCCTCCATGTTTGTGTAAGACTCTGCCACATCATCTTCTACCATCAGGAGCCTACCTTTACCCACTACTGGAACCAGTTCCCACAACACGGAGCCCAGTGTTGGGCACCTACATTCCTCATTCTAAGAGCTCACTCATAAGATGCCAGCCAGTTATCAATGTCATCCCCTCGACATATTAAGGTACAATACCCTTGGATCATTGGCACCCCTGCAGTTACCTCATTGTCTTTGTTGCTGCCAACATTTTCTTGGGCCTTCAAGCCCACCTTGACCCTTCTTTCTTCAAAGGTCAGTCTTCTCTCCTCCTGAGCCAGTCTAATTTTTTCCAACTTAGCCCTTGCGTTTCCTTGGCCCTCTCTCTGATGTAATGCTCCTTTCACTACCAGATACTGAGGGGGAGCCTCTGGTGGATGCTGAGGGTTACGGTGTTGTAGCTCCCCTTATCTTCATCATTGATGACCTCCCTGTCATTGTCCTCTTCCCCACTGTCTGGGGGTGTTTTTTACCCTTTACACTTTAGTGCTTGTGCTCTATGGGAAGAGCCCCCGTCCTGATGGCTTTCTCCAAGTCCTCCTCCTTTGCTGATGCCTCCAACCTGATCTTCCTGTCCTTGTATATGACCCTTAGGATGTTGATTCAGAGGGTGGACAGGATGACCAAGTCGATCTTCATGTTTCTTGACTATTTTAAGACTTTCAAAACTTTTACCAAACTTTTTAAAAGTTGGTAAACTCATAGAAACTGTGCCGTCGAGACTGCAGAACTTTGCAAACTAGTAAACCTTTTCTCTAGGCATCAACTTTGTGGATTTTTGGTGGTTTCAGACTTATTGACCGTATGATACTGTTAGAGACAAGGAACCTACCGTTAGGCACCATTGTGAGGAAAGCAGTATATTATATGGTGTGGCTGTGTGACCCCTCCATGTAATAAGCTCCCAAATCAGTCTTGGGTCCAATCAGGCTAGTTTGGAAAACCTTAGCTCAACCCTGGATAGCTGTGGCTTTGAGCTGTCATGTGTTAAAAAAGGAACAAGTGTAATCAATTAGTCAGCATTTGTAAAGTGCAACACTGGTACCCCTAAGGGTATCTGGGCGCTGAGGGTGCCATGTCTCCGTTGAAAAGCTAGGTCTTGAGTTTCTTTTTGAAGTTTGCCAAGGAAGGTGCTGTTTGGAGGTGAAGGAGCAGGTCATTCCAGGTCTTGGCAGCGATGTAGGAGAAGAAGCGCCCCCTGCTGTGGCTGCGTCAGATGCGGGGGAGGGTGCGAGGGACAGTGAGGCAGAGGGTAGGTGTCTAGCAGGCAGATGGAAGTTTAGTTGGTGGTTGGTGTAGGATGATCCTTGGTTGTGAAGAGCTTTGTAGGCATGTGCGAGGATCTTAAACTGGCATCTCTTCTGGATGGGGAGCCAGTGCAGGTTTCTGAGGTGTGGGGTAATGTGGGTCCGTTTGGGGAGGTCCAGGATTAGTATGGCTGCAGTGTTCTGTATGGTCAGGAGTTTTCTGAGGAGCTGTGTGGAAGCTTTTAGAAGTAAAGCTTTTAAAAGTACATCATTGTCGAATAAGATATAGACACACCACAAAGGAAATCCAACAACAATTTACACTAAAACGAACAAAATCCACCAGAGGGTTCCGGAGCTATAAATGATGAAGCAGATCGTAAATAACTGCTTGTCACTCCAATCGCAAATAAGCATTGGCGACTACTGCGGGTTGTGTCCTGCTAATCTGGCCCATTTTGGGCAACCAACCCTGGCAGGGAGCAAGTCACAGGGGCCAATACTGTTTGGCAGTACGGTTACCTTGCAGTCAAAGTAGTCTCCAATCCAGTTCCAGGTTCTGTGGGCGAACCACCATAGACTCAATGGAGTGGTCCTGATGCAGAGGATACAGAATGTTGAAGATGCTGATCTGGAGACAGGGGTGTTCCTGGGGCCACCCCTCGGTCCACAGACATGTCCTCAGGGGTCGATGTCCCTCGAAATCTGTTTGAAGTCCAGCCAAAAACCAGTTGTCTCTGGTTATAGAGGAAACAGCGGTTCACTTTGCCTGAGGTTAGTGTGCGTTTTGGGTGACCAAACTGCACTCCAACAGTTCTACCGGGTCCAACTGACTCTTGTGTAACTTTTGAGCATTGACTCGGTGTCCCAGGGTACACTTTAGCGGGCAGTGGGGATCCAGTGATTTTGGCTACCAACTAGCAAAGACAGGCCTCTTCAGTTTTTGTGGCCCTGAAGCTGTTACGGGAAGTCAATCTAACTTACTCTTGGAGCCCACCTCTTCTGTCTGGGGATCTGGGGACTGCTTTTCTTCAAAGCAGGGCACTACAGGTAAAGTCCTGTCTTTGCTAGATGTGAGGAGCTGATGAGTTTTCGGATCACTGATGTTGGCAGTCTGTGCAAGACAAGACGAGTCGAGCGTTGAGTGCTGAGAGACAGCCGAGCTGCATGCTGCGAGCAGGGAGCACACTGCGGCACACTGCGGGACTCACTACGGGACTCACCGCGGAGGCATCGCGTCGCAGAGAGCCCTGGGACTGAGGACTGAGGATTTGTGTACAGGGGCATGTGGACTACGGCTGCGCTCGCGGAGGGTAAGCGGGAGCACGGGGACCACAGCAGCACGGCCGGTCTGCAGGTCTCCAGTGCGCCCAGCTTTCTGTTTTTCCTTCTGTCCTCTCCCTCTCTGCACCTCTGCTCTGGTGCGAGCCAGCGCGGCCGGTGTGGCTACCATCTGTGGGGCCGAGCACTCCCGAGGACTGCAGGCTGCATTTGGGCGGGAGTTTGTGGCTTGAGGCACTTCTGGACCGAGCCCCCTCGCGGGGAGCAAGGCACAATTCTGCCCTCCCTCCCAGCCTGTTTCTCAGCTTGTTTCAGCTGCTTTCCAGCGCGAGCCCTGGATCCTTGAGGTGGCTGGGAGGTGGGGGCGGCCTTGGGCCAGGGCCCCGGGCTCTGGAAAATCACGGGGGTGTCACCCCACAGGGCCTATAGCAAATTGTGGCTGGGAGTCCAAAAGGCGGTCCAAAGGCTGTCCAAAAGGTTATCTGAAAGCTGAAAATACACATCAACATCATACTCTACTTATTAGTGACTAACAGTGGCCAACAGTGACTCGGCAACAACAGAGAGCCATACCCCAAGTGCAAAGGAGACCGACAACCGGGTCCAAATCAAAAGCTCAATAATCAACTGAAAAGAGAAAATAGGAATATCCTAGGTGAAAACTAGAGGCAACAACAAAACCACAAAAATAATACAAACAACAGAACAGTAGGGGGCCGAAGCAAGGGAAGGGGACCTAATCAACACCGCAAGAAGCCAACTACAATAAAGAGTGTCAAGAATTTAAGAACTTAATTTAAGAACTTAAGGTCTCAAGAACCTGAGAATCACAAGAACTACAGAAACACAGGTGCATAAAGGCTTGAGGAGATGAGATCAGGCAGGGAGAGACGTACTGTCACATCCATACTCAACAAAAGGAAAAAAAAGAGCAAAAGCTTAACCGACATAGCCAGCAAGGAGAACTCAATGATGGAAGAAAATTCCCTTCAGATTCTGGTTGATGTTGTAGGGCCCGAACAGAATGCAAAAACTACAACAACCAGTTATCAACTGAAGATTTACACAAAATTTGCGTTTCTAAGGGACGCTGGGGCAGCCCTCTGCACAAGCAACGAAAGTCTCAACGGCCTTCCCTCCCCTTTGTGCCCGGTGAAAACAGACCATCAACACCTCGAAGCAGACATGCCTGTCCAAGGCAGCGAAGGTAGAGAAGGTAAAGAAGGAAAGAAAGGTAACAGAGAAAATACCTCCAGAGTCACAATTACCCCACATTTAGAAGGCCAGAAAGGGGGGCCAGCGCTCAACGAAAAAAACAGTAACCCAACAAATGGGGACTCCATCAGACTCTGCCAAGCAATGGAAACGGCACTTGGGATCAACCAGATAGCAACAGCAAGAGAAGGAGCTTTTACCGTCAGGACCGAGCTAGACATAGGTCCACCACTCGAACAAATTGTCACAATTCTTTTGGGGAATCCAAACTCCATTTTCGATATGCATGATCTCAATTCCAATAATTTCCATAAATCTGGAAAATCGCCAACAACTGCTTCTAGCTTAACTCTCTCACCCAAAACACGCAACGAGGCACTCGTAGCGAGCCAAGCAAGTTTGGCAAATGGACTTACACCATCAAATAATGAAGCCATTCACATTGAGGACGAGAATCATATTGATCCTCTAGAACCACAGCTCCAAAAGCCCCCGGGGCAAAAAAACTCAAGCTATTCCTGCCCAGAGACAGTTTCGAAAATTCAGCACACTGGGACCAGCCCCGGCGGGGAAGAGATTCTAAGGAGTATCGACAACACAATATCAAAGTGGGATAACCCAACCGGAACTGATTGCCTCAACACTGTCTTTCCCTCTTCTCTTAACACACAATCTACTCATTCTTCTCGTAGCTCATATCAAATAACTAGAGAAAGAGGATTGGGAACCATAGACGGCCTAAAGGACGACACAGCTGGCAATCTAGCGCAAATGACTTATAGTCAAGATCAGCAAGAGCTTTCCCATTTCTCAGATTTCTGGCAGGCAAAGGCCATTCCCGCTCCCAAAATCAACAACAAAGGAGCCAACCGATTAGACTCAGACAAGCTCTGGGAATCCTTACTGGACACCATGCTGCTCTCCATCAAGTCAATGCAGTACCACTCTGACAAGATGGACGTCCAACTATCCATCCTCAACTCAGTGGCCATCCATATCTCAAACATTGATAGCAGACTAGCGGACATGAACAACTTGATTAAAAGGGCCCAGGCAGATACGGAATTGTCCCCAATGCACTGCACCTGCTTCGCCATTGTTGACAAACTCTCCACCCTTCCGGTGGTTATGGGGGATATCCTAGCAGACATCAGGAAAATAGCAAAAAGCCCCAGTAAACCATTTCAGGAGGCTCAAATAAAAGGCCCTTCGACGGGATCACCCTACTGCGAGAAAGATAAGGTCATCATAGGATGGGCAAAGGGACCCCCAAACGACCTTCAAAACGAAACCCGACCAGCAAATCATTCAAAACGTCAGGCAGACAACCGCTGACAAAAAAGCAGCCGACCAAAATAGCGAGGACCCTGGAAGTTACAACACAACACAATATAGTAGGGGTGTTGAATACAGTTATGACCATCACCCGGAGGAATCCTCACCAAGAAAACCTGAATCAGAAGTTTCTGAAAAACCCGATGCTGCGAGAAACGAGTACTCAAAACTTAGACGCAAACAGAGGAGAAAGGGAAGAAAGAAGAAAAAGAATATAACGGATTATTTCCGCACAGGTAGCATAAAACTAGGGGCGAAAAGTCATGCTGATAGCAATACAACGGAAGCACTGCCCCCACAAGGAGATAATAAAGCAAGCCAGCGGAAGACTCCAATAGTAGGGGATTCTGACACCAAATCGGAAAAGATAGAGAACGAACCGATAGAGCCACCTATAAAAGAATCGGATGAAAGCACAAAGAACATAAGTACTCGAGCTCCAGTACTTTCCACCAAGAATAGATCAGCAGAGGCAGCAATCCCCAGGAAATCAGCAGGAGACAAGAAACCAAGCTCTTCAACTATTCCAATATCAGGGGATTCAGGCACCAAACTGGATGAGACAGTGGAAGAACCAACAGTACCACCTATAAAAGCACAGTATGAAAGCAGAAAGCACATAAGCTCCAGAGCACCAGTATTTGCCATCAAGGAAAGGTCCGGAGAGGCAGCTACTTTAAGGAAAATAATTACCATAGCCAGAGACGACAGCAGAGACCGAGCGGATCTTTCCTACCCGCACGCTGAAGAGGAGATAGCTTCCCAGACAAAACCGCCAACCAATCACAACTTAAAAATAACTCAATCCTGTTTATCCCGGAATATAAGTCTAGAGGCCGTGGGGATATCCTTAACAGAGGGAATATAATACAACTAATTCAAGCAATTGGAAACCTGGCGGATATAAGTACACATGATCTCGAAAGAATTGCATTCAAAAGCACCAAGGGAATTTCGGACAGAGAAATAACTAAGACAACTTGGTCCTCAGAAGAAGCAGCGAGGAGGATTTTGGAAGAAAAACCCCAACTAAAAGCATGGGGGATCAAAATACTACTTGATCAAAAGCCTGGCTATCCGGATCCACTGATTCCAATCAAAAGAGAGCAAGTAAATCCAGCTCCTGCATTAGCGGGCACACAATCACAATCTGTGCTGAAAGGGGCCCGCAGTACGGACGCGCGACCAGCAGAAAGGAAAGATCAGCATCAAGTACTTAAATCGGAAGACTGGTCCTGGTTAGCAAGGACGATAAATCGACAAGACGAGAGCACCTGACTCAGGACAAATCAAACACCACCAGGCGATACCCACCTACGAATTTGCTCCTGGAATATAAATGGACTGGGTGACAAAACATCGGATAAAGACCTTCTGGACTATTTTCAAGGCTTCGACCTCATTCTGCTCCAAGAGACATGGCTAGAAGAACCCTTCCATTTACTTGGCTTCAAAACCCATCACACCCCAGCAGCAAAAGGCTCTAAATTTGGACATTTAAAGGGCGGTTTAACAATTTATTCTTCAATAAAAACAATAACATCGACCAAAGATGTTGATACTTTCACATCACCAACAAATGTAATCAAAGCACTTAGAGTGGATATAAGGGATGGCAATATTAAACAGCAACTATTACTCCTAATCATCTACATACACCCTCACGATAAAATCAAAGGAGCAAAAATAGTGGGGGCATAAATAACCAGACTATTCACAGATGAACCCACGACCAATTTACTGCTGACGGGGGACTTCAATATGCATCTGATGGGGCCACAGAAGAGGGACGAGCTACTTGAGGAACAACATACCGCCTGGAACATTCCTTCTCAGGAGCCTAGTGCCAAGAAGCGACAGTCAGCACATGCTAAGAACTTGGTCAAGGACCTGGAACATCTAAGCTTCGTGGCACTAAACGGGCTCTTTCCGGGAGACCAGCCCCCGGCGGCAACATTTCACAGCGCAACCTCAAGTACGCTGATAGAATACACTTTTGTATCTTTATCATTCTTCAGCAGGATCACAGGTTTCCAGATAGGGGCCCAAGATCAAAGCGATCATCTGCCACAAGAAATTTCTACAAGAATATCTAGACCATCACTAGATAAGCCAGTCGAGGACCCTGAGTCCATTCATACGGACAACTTCAGGAGGATTAAAATTAAAACTGATCGCCCAGAGGAACTATTAGCCTCAGCTAAGTTAATATGGGAGCAACGGGAAGAGACTGGCGTAAATATGATAGCACACTGGGAACACCTAACTAAATCACTAGGAGCAGTGAATACTGTAAATGCTCGCCCAGCTTCTACGACAACCAGTCATTAGTCTGTCAGGAGAACCATACTTCCAATTCCACAGCTCCAAATCTCCGCATGATCAAGAAAGCAATAAATAAAACAATACGTAATCTTCGGCGCACAGGGCCGGATCCTATTCTACAAAGGGAGCTATCGCAACTAAAAGCAAAAAAGAAAAAAGAAATCTGGCAGGCAAAAAGGGAAACGCACGTAAACCTGTGGGCGAGGCTATTGCACGACTCAAAGTCAAACAACAGCGCAAGATTTTGGCGCACAGTAAATAGCCTAGCCAACCAGAATGTTCAAAGAATAAATTCTGACCTGACAGAGGAAGCCTGGGCCTCACATCTGCACCAACACTTTAATGCACCACGGAGGCAGACCTCCCGAAATATACCCAAGGCAACCCCTCTCTATTTAAATGTCCTACCAGGAAACGATCATCTTTCATTTACAACTCTTCAGATCAAGAACAGGATAGCCAATGGCAAGAGGGAGAGCGCCCCGGGCCCCAACGGGATTCCACCAATTCTATTCAAAATGGACCCGGAGTATTGGGCTTCTATATTACTACCACTGTATGGCCAAATCACAGGAGGAGTCATCATCCCGGACTCCAGGAGGGGGTCAATCCTTTCCCCAATATACAAGAAAGGGGACAAGAACTCAGCAAAAAGTTATAGGCTTGTGGCTTTAATTGACATCGAGGCGAAATACTATGCTGGCCTCCTTCTGGAAGACCTTATTGCCTGGGCCGAAGAACAATCTATTATACCGATCAACCAAACGGGCTTCTGCAAGGGCATGGGAACAACTACGAATATACTTGCACTGTCTCTACTGATAGACGGGGCCAAACTAGCAAAACAACCTTTATTCATGTGTTTTATCGACTACTCGTCAGCTTTCGATAAAATCGACAGAAGCAAGCTCTGGCACAAACTCAAGGAAAAGAAAATACCATCCGCTCTCCTAAACCAGTTAATATTGCTTCATACAAACACATGGGTCCAAGTCAAGCTAGGAGATGGAAAGTTCCTGTCCAGGAAAATCCCAACATCCATGGGGCTCAAACAGGGGTGCGTCCTGGTGCCGACGCTCTTCAACCTGTTTATGTCTGACCTTTCGTCCAAATTGGACATTTGCAATTCTCATGCGCCAAAGATGGGAGGGCTACTACTCTCCAACCTCCTGTATGCAGACGACCTCGTACTGGTCAGTCGGACCCCTATCGGCCTCCAACACTTACTAGACACAACTAATCGATATTCAGCATCCAATAGCTTAATCATCAACCAAGATAAAACGAAGGTTATGAGGATACATCCAAAGAAGGGAACCTCTAAATACTGTTGGCACATGGCAGACTCATCAATTGAAGTAGTTGACCAATACAAGTACTTAGGAGTGATGATGGATAATAAAGGGACTTTCAACTCACAAAAAGAGGCAATTAAAAGAAGAGGCAACTCCATTGCGGTAGCTATAAAATCGATCAAACATAAAACTGCCGGCCCCAGCCTTATCCCACTGCTACAAGTTTGGCAAGCAAAACTCATCCCGGCAATCACTTACGGGAGTGAGTGCCTGAGGGGAAGAGACGCGGTTACTTTAAACAGTACTGTCTCGAGAGCGGCCAGGATAATATTTAACTTACCAAAGTACGTCTCGCCAGCCCAAATAAGGCTAGAATTCGGCATGCAAAGCCAAGAAATAGCCCGCAAAGGAGCCTACGCCAAGAGCTGGTACAGGATAAAAAAAGCTGATGCAGGTACACTGAACTCCCATCTATGGAACGAAATACACCTAAAGAGGGAGTGCGCAGCAAGGAGCTACTTGACAGCATCAATAGATCGACTGGGACTTGAGGAACTCTGGGCGGCCTCAGGGACCTACCATTGTTTTAAACAAACTGTAAACAAGACAGTGAAAAGACTATCTCTAGTAGAAGATAAGGCGACACTCACAAAAAGAGCCCATGGATGGTTTGTTGTCCACAGCTATGATAAGTCCTCTCCACAACCATACCTAGGCGTGGGATTAAATCGAAGGAAGAAAGAAAAATACCTTAATTCCCGACTGGGCATTTTACCATCATTACTGCATCTTCCCCCTTGGAACCGACCCCCGGGTCAGACAATATGCCGCTTATGTGAAGACGCCACCGAAAGTGTATTGCACCTTTTGTGTATCTGCAGGGATCTACAGGCTGAACGGCGACAGTTACTGAAGCCACTCTTTGTAAGTAAGGGGATAAGAACCTGCAGACAAGCTGTGAAGGCATGCCTCGGAGGTGGAGACGTTCAGCTAGCGTGTCGCTTTGTTCAATTCATGGAAGCGGCAGGGGCAAAAGCTCTGTCCCCAATCGATAGGAACACTTTATCACTGCATCCAAATGCCTGTTAAAGTGTCACATTACAGCGATAATCACATTTTCAGGTCGCCCTCACCCGGATGATACACGCTCAAGCAGGATAGTCAACAGTAACTTACCATCGTCGTTGTTTACAAATCAACCGATCACTGAATAGACTCTCTCCCATCGAGAACTGAGCTTCGTTTTTTAACTCGCGGTCCGTGCTAACAATTACTGACAATTGCTCTACTTATGTTAACACAATCTATGAAAGTTTTATGATGTGTTTTTTTTTCTTTTTCTTTTAAAAATCTGTTTTAGAATATGAACTCTGCTGCTACACCACTTTTTATATTGAAATTGTAAAATTTTTAATTAACCAAACAATAAACTATTACTTACTTACTGTCTTTGCTAGCTAAGGATCAGCAAGTGGAGACCAGTCTTTAGTTCAGCCCGTCTTTGCTGAGTCCAGGGAACAGCAGGGCAGTCCTTCAGTCCTTTCTTAAGTGCAAACTTGATCTGGGTGCCAGAGATAACACCTACCACCTATTATGGCCACAACTTGCCCTCTCGGGATGCGGTAACTCCAGCTATTGGCTAAATACCCCCGCCTGATGATGACTTCTTGCAAAGTGTGTTATCTAGCTATCCAAGAGTGTAATATTATGCCCACACCCTTTCTTGGTGTGTGGATCTTGGTATCCCACTCTAGAGGTAGGTGTGGCTACCTGAGGACTACACGCCCACGGGGAACCTGCTTTGGCAATTGTTTCTCCCTTTCTGTCCCCGACGCCAACCTGTCTGCTAGAACAAAAGAGCAGTCCCTCTCGTCTGTGTCCACCATTCGCCCTTCGAAGTTGGCTTCCCCTTTGAAGCTCACCTTCTGGGCTCCCACCCTGTTTGGCCTGCCTGCTTGGGGGAAGTAACACCTCTTCCAATGGCAGGTTCTTTGTGTTCCTGGGAGTCATTCACACTTCTCTCATAAAGGGCAGAAAGTTGTCTCATGGCCAGAAGCCGTAAACGGTCACTTGAAAACGTTGGCAACTTTTTGAAGTTTGTGTTATTTGCTGTATATCACACTTGTCATACAGACTAGTTGCACACTCGCCTGGAGAACACAATCTCCACTCAGATAGGAAACTTCATACAAAAAATTATGTTTCAAGTACAAAACTTAAATAATTCAATTCACAGTAAATTGTTTTTGGCGAACTACATAATCCATTGAACAGGTGCCTAAAGTTTGACAGACCATGTAGCTTCACATTCTTTTGTAGCAAATGAACTCATTGTTAGCGGTAATTCCATGCTCCCATTCCAATGCATTTCAGGCAGTAAATAGCCCGTCTTCTTGGAAAAAGAGAGCTAAAAGAAATAGTATGTCAATGTCATTAAAAAAGAACAATAAAAAATAGCATCCCATATAAACTCTGAACAAAATGGACTCCTCCTGAGTGGCTAAACACCTCAAATCAAAACTCTGTTTAAACCGCCATGTGCTTAATAACTGATTGCAAATCTGCAACACTGCTAAAGATAAAATCTTTGTTTCCAAAGCAGACATATGGGGAGGCTTGGTGGTGCTTAACAGATCCTTTTAGGAGGTGAAAGTTTGGGCACATGTAAATGATAAAAATATCTACGTAAAATTGGACAGTGATCCAACACAATTGTTTCAGCACAAATTAGAAGTTTTTGTATGAAGTTTCTTATCTGAGTGCAGATTGTGTTCTCCAGACAAGTATTGAACCAGTCTTTATAACAAGTGTGATATACAGCAACGAACACAGTGTTTGCTGGAGTGTTCTGGAGCAGAGCACACGGTGTTGCAGCACCATGAAAACGCTTGATAATAACTACAAACGTGATTAAGTAAACGTAAAAGAGGATCAGGTGATTGTAAGACAGGAACCACAACATGAGTTGAACAACTTTCTAAAGTTGCCATTTACTCACTAGTTACATTAAATTTGACTTTGGCATCAAGTCGGGTTTAACATAATGATCTTTTGATACCTTGAAGTAATAACTTTAGTAGTCCCATTCAGAAGTTGAGTTGTCAACATATAAACTTGTACTTTTTTAATGTACAGCACTCTGGCTAACGGCTTTTTAGGTCTAGCTTAGGGGTGCCATATATATATATATATTTGTCGTCAGTTTAAAGGGCAATGTCGCATTAATAGTTTGAAAACTGCTCTGCCAGCCAGCAATGGCAGTCCACAAGGAACACTTTAACTTTCAGGCCCTGGGTATAAGCCAATTAACCATACACTTTGAAAGGGTTAGAGCACTTGCACGGAGGTCTGGTTAGCAGGCCTCCGTGCACTCTCAGAGTCAAAAAACGAACAGTATCAGTTCCAAACTTTGGGGCTGATAATGCAAAAAGAGGTATTACCATACAGCAGGGCAGATATGTTAGTATGTGTGGCCTCTTGCAGAACAGAAAGATCACCGTAGCCACAACAAATGCTCCAAATACTGGCCAAGATGCTTTTCTTATCTCATTTCTCAACATGCTTGGACACTTTGCATCTGGTGTGCCTATTGTCATTCGTGATTTCAATTCAGTATGGGATGCTTCCCTTGGGAGATCAGGAAGCGTGAACCCCACCAACCCCCGATTCGACACACAGGAGGACACAAAAAATGAAATCTGTGTTAGAAGTTATAGGCATGAGAGACTCCTGGCAATAACAACATATGCAAATGAGAGATTACACATTCTTCTACTATAGCACAACACATATTCTAGAATTGATTATGCCCTAGTAAGCAACTCCATTATGCCATTGGTCTATGATACTAAAAGACATCTAGTCACAGTGTCAGACCATGACCATGTTGAACTGGAGCATTAGATCAACCCCCACTGGGAGATGGATTTTTCACCTAGCTGTGCTGAGACCCAGTACTGAAAAGCAAACTAAAAGAATACATATCTGATTATTTCCAACATAACAAATAATCCCATACTGGAGCACACTAGTATGGGTTGCATATGAAACGCCTTAAAGGCGGTCCATAGGGTTTTCTGTAAAAGAACAGTAGCTAAATTCTGAAATGCATAAAATGCACAGAATTAGCCCAGACTGAGAAAGAACATAAAAAGAGACGAACTAAAGAACTGCAGCGTAAGGTTTTCATCCTTGAGAGTTAAAGTAAATGCTTTCGGTACAAATAAAGCAGAGCTCATTCTGTTTAAGCTTAAGAGCCTCCGATGATTAAGGGAACAAGGTGGGCATGCACTTAGAAAATTGAGACACAAATCAGAAGAGAACTACATAGGTGATATACAAGATTCTGCTGGACGACTAGTTACTAAAGAAAATGACAAACCAGAAAGTTGTCATCAGTTTTATACTACGTTGGATAAACAAGGCGTGTTGTGAGAGATTCAGCAATCAAACTATTTTCCGCCAATTAACCTCTGTTAGACCTGACATCCTTGGTGTGGTATTCCGCCAACATTTTGCCTTCACTCCCTTACTTTGCTGAACTTTTTTGTTGTTGCTATTAGTACTCTGTGTACCCAAGGCCTGTAAATTAAATGCTAGGAGGCTGCAGCACTCTTTGTACTGCACACTAAGTAGCCTTTTAAAACATGCCTCAAAAAGTTGAAATGACAAAATAAATCTTTTGACAGGCCTGAACCTTCCTTTTTAATACTTATAAATCTACCCTAATGTAGGCCCTAAAAGCTCATAGGGCAGTGTGCATGGTATTTAAAAAATAGGACATGTATTTTTAAGTTTTACATGTCCTGGCGGAGAAAATAAAAACTCCTAATGTCGTCAATTGGACCTGTCTGAGCCCTCTGGCTGGCCTCTCCTGGAATGCGTCCTTAACCCCAAAGGATGTCCCACCAGGTCCTAGACCCTTGGCTATCAACAGTGTGAACTCCTCCTGAATAAATGGTGAAGATATAGAGGTTTTAGGCTCCTCGTGACCACAAAGTAACCTATTCACGCTGGGACTCGACCGCCCATGACAGCCGCCAACTCGAAGCTCCAGCGAGGACCTACTCTTCTCACAGACATCGACAGCCCACGTCGACCGCCACTGCTAATCTTCAGTGGCGACCGCTCTTCATGCTACAACAAGTAACCCATTGGTGCCAAGTTTTAACTGCCCATGATGACTGCCAGCTCGAAGCTCCAGTGGGAACTGCTGTTCGCGCTGACAGTGAAGGCTCGCGTTGACTGCCATTGCACATCTTCAGCGGCAACTTTCATGCTGCGACAGTCCGTGACGCTGGACCAGTTCCTCGTGCCGAAAGCCTCCTCCTCACAGCCCATGCCAATGCGAATGGCACCCTTTCCACTGGACATGAGAAGGTAACTCTTCAGCAGTACTCAACTGCTCCCTAAGGCAACCCATGCTCCATTGCGGTCAGCCTGAACTTGTGATGTTCCTCAGGTCTAGCGCGAACAGATAATGACGAGCAGTACTTTGTGGTTCTTGGTACTGTTTTCACCTAAAACATTAGAAACTTATATTTCCGTGTCTCCTGATTGGATTTTTGTTGTTTTGGTGTAAATTTTAATTAATAAATTGACTCTATTTTTCTAAATTAGTTTAGGATTGATTTTCCTTGTGTTGTGATTTCAATTCATGACTGTTTGCGTGCTGCATAACTACTTAACACATTGCCTGTAAGTTAAGCATGATTGTTTTTGTGCCAAGCTACCAGAGGTTTAAGAACACTTTTATTTACTGACTTATGTGGTTCACCCTGACAAGGATTGTGTATTTTTTATTTAAGTGGGGCTTCCACCCCTCTCAGCTAACAGGCCAATTTCTTACAACCTCATACAATTCACTAAAGACCTAAAGGTGGACCTTGAGTCCCCGATCACGGAGGGAAACATTTCTGCGGCCATTAAAATACCCAAGCCACATAAATTACCAGGGCCTGGTGGCTATACGGCTAATTTCTATGAAACATATACTTCAACTTCAGTATCTTACCTCGCCCAACTTTTGAACTACATTACACAGACTAGGCAAGTAGCCCCAACAATTAATGAAGCATGTTTCCTTAATCCAAAAACCAGGGAAACATGTATGACGCAGACCCATTGCATTACTCAACCAATATACAAAAGGTTTTGCTTAAAAATTGGAGCCTCTACTTCCTACACCGATACAACCTGACCAGTTGGATTTTATACAGGGCAAACAAACCCATAACAACGTCAGGAAGCTGTTCCACCTGGGCGAAAAGGCTAAAACAACGATCCCAGCAATACTGGCATCCATAGATGCAGAAAAAGCCTTTCGAAGGTTTGGTTTTGGTTCCATTTTTAATTCAATGGCCATGACCAGTATCGGACTACCACCTCCAGCATAAATGTAAATGGACAATATTCACGCCTGTTTTCTATGGAGCAAGGAACATGACTGGGTTGGCCACTTTGGCCACTCCACTCCACTCACAATATAGAACCATTTGCAAAAAAGGTTAGAGAGGCTGGAGATGTGCAGGGCATATATTTTGGGCAAGAACAACACAAGATCACATTACTTGCTGACAATGTTTTGATCTCCTTGACCTCTCCAGCTACCTCACTAATGAAACTGCAGCGCCATCTGAAGGAGTTTGAAGCAGTGGCTGGATTTGAAATAAACACAAAAAAATCTGATTTTTTTAATATGCCTCTTTCCCTGGCCATAGTAAACGCTATAGAGAGAGAGAGACAGACACACACACACACACACAGACGCCCCCCCCTCATTGTCTATGAGGACCGGCCATTGACCGTAATGAAGTGTGTAATTACTATTCTAACTCCACGCACGCATTGATAGTACGGTAGGTTATAACCGAAGCAAGTCAAACTGCACTTTTAGTTGTTTGATACACTCTCTCGAAAGTACCTAAACGCACTACGGGGACCGGTACTCACAACGCACTGGTCCTCTCAAAGATAGTGTTTGTCTGGTTCTGTCAAGGTTAACCCACACTATGAGGACCGAGCCGGTCCCCCCAATGTTGATCACACACACACCACACACACCACACACCCCACACACCCCTCCTATTAATATGAGGACCGGCCATTGACCGTAATGACGTGTGTAATTACTATTCTAACTCCACGCGCGGTTTGATAGTAGGGAAGGTTATAAAGTGGACTGAGGCAAATCTAACTCCGCTTTTAGTTTTTTGATGCACTCGCTCAAAAGTACCTAAACACACTACTGCAACCGGTCCTCATAAAGATAGTGTTTATCAGGTTCTGACAAGGTTAACCCACACTGTGAGGGCCGGTCCCCACAGCGTGGGTTATACATGCCCACACACTCTCTCTCACCCCCACACACAAACACTCTCTCACTCACCCCCACCCACTTAAATGGGCCAATAAGTCCATCAAGTATTTTGGCATTCATGTTATGCCTAATCTAACACCTCTTTATAGTATGAACTACCCACCAACCACTTACTTCACCAAGGGGAGGATGTTGTTCCACATATAGAAGGCCTTCTTTCTATGTTTTAACTCATGCAATACCTAATCCCATGTCTTGTGATGTCCTGGCTTCTCTTGTGGAGTAATCCGCTGAGGTAACTGCTTTCTTGACAAGGTAGCAATGTTATTTCTGAGGGCCTTCTAAGCTGCTCTTGAAGATGATTCTGGCCTGATAGGAAAAATCATTGTGGTTTCTTGAACATAGAGGTGATGTGATTGAACTCTTCAAGCCCTTAGTGAGGCATGCTTCGTTGTGTAGGCTGGCTTTGATGGGTGTCGATGTCAGAGTCTGTTGAAGAGAGCATTGCCTCCAAGGAGGTGTGTGAGAAGGGCTTGAACTGTTGCTCTGAAATTGGTTTGTTGAAGAACAGGTTTTCTTTGTGAGTGACAACTCGTACCATGCTTTCTGGGTTTTTCTGCTGATGTTTTGTTTTTAAGTGAGGCCTTTGTCAAGGGAGGCGCCACATGATTTAGCACACTTTGGATGGCGAGGAGTTCATGTTGGAGAGCCATCCTTGAATTTGCTGCGTGTTGAAGCATTGGCGAAAAAGAGGAATTCAGTCTGTTAAATTGAGTGTTAGGTTGGTACCTGACATCCATTTCTGTATTAGCTCGAGTCAAGTAGCTGAATGGAAGAGGAGATTTTCCAGTAGAGTTTGGTGCCATGAGAATATTGATGGATTTTTGTTATCAGTAATTATGGCTCTGAGTTAGAGGTTGAAGATGATGGCGGAGAGGAAAGAACCCTGTGGTACTCCACAGGAGGCTGGGAGTTTCTGGGATCTTACGGTTCCTGTCTGTACGAGGTGATTGTGGTTGGCAGGGTAGGATGGAAACCATTGGAGGACTGTCAGAGAAGCCTATGCGTATTTCTAGGATGGGGATTAGTAAGAAAGGTTTGGTACTGAAGTTTTAAGTTTTCTGAAATTATAACAAATATCTTCCTAACAAACTAATTTTAGATCTATTACCTTGGGGATGAGGAGTCTGCAGTAGTGAGGAAGGAGTAGGGTACATGAGCAGTAAAAAAGCATGGAGTGCTGATTAATTGCAACTCAGATCAGCCTGTCACCTGCATGAATCTTGTAGTTCAAAAATAACAACTATACCAAGTTGGAGCAGATGAGGGATTTAATGCGTTAAGGGGATGTTGTGTGCCAAGGTGCATGACCTGTCCTTGTAGTTTCAGTAGTGTAGAGGAAGGATTGTGCCACATGTAGAAGGGGAGCAAGTATCCTGATCCGTGGCCTGCACTTACCTATAAACGATGGGCAGGAGTGGCGACGCACTCTTTAGAACTTAGTGTGTGCTTATGCCTTCTACAGCAGAATAAGTCAGCTTTGAGTCCACGGATAGGGCCGTCACTTTGTGTGAGGCTTCCTGTCTGCTGCGCTCACACTACACTAAACACACAAGTGGAAGTAGAGCACATGTCCCAGAATGTCACGTGACACTCGACTTGCAAATGTGGCAGCCTTCTTTGATTTATGGAGTATAACTTCCTTGTATTTCACAGCATTCCCTACTAGGCAGTCAAAATACTTATTTGCTGCAGCTAGACCCTTGTTGCCATAGATTGGAACTCAAAAAAGTTTCTTAGGAAGTTAACAAAAACTTTCTAGATGCAGAGAAGTTTTATAAGATGATATTTGAGATCAAGGATTTAGACCAGGCTTCTCCAACGAGTAGCTCACCAGCAGCCTGTGAGTAGCTCTCCTGTGTGCAACCCAGCCTAATAAATCTGAAACATTTGCTTTGTTGAATTGCTCTGTTGAATTAATATAAGTATACCAACATTGAAAAGTGTGTATTAGAAACAAAAATGTGCGTATTTCCAGAACTCATAAGCTGTTGTTTGACTAAAAATGGCAGAATTTCCAAAATATATTTAAAGCGGATATTTGAGTGATAAATCATGTGACGTTAGGGGGACTTATTGCTAATATTATTACCTAGGTGTCAGGGTCACTGCAGCTATATCTGTTATGTATTACCCATATAAGGCGTTCCAAATTGGCAAAGCCTTTTTAAGTCTCGCCTGCTAATAGCGCATGTGCTGTCGCTGTGAGTGGTATTGTTTACAATAAGAGGCTTGGAGCCCGCCTTTGCTTACCATTCGTTGGCTTCACTTATGTGCTAAATCAATATCACACGTAGGATCCAAGGGAGACCCTCCCAAAAGAGAACGTATCACTCCCTATCTATACATGAAAACTCACTAAAGATACGCTCTACTTAGGTCGGGGGTTGTGTATTAGAAATAAGGGAAAGTGATCCTTTATAAGGACGAGAACCCTCACTCACCCAAGGGTAACATGCTTCATCATTGGGCTCCCTCCTCACATCGGGGCCGCAAGGTCCCAGATGTGGGCTACAACTCTCCACCTAATGTAAATCACCTTTACTCAACTCCAAGAGACCTCAACTCGACATCGTCAAGATCTCTACAATATTTCTTACTGTCATTCTTCTGGAGTCTCCACTC
>CAWUFW010000230.1:5090000-5179227 GCA_963921515.1 Calotriton arnoldi | reverse complement strand
TTGATGGACGGAATGCTGGACAATGCAAACATTCACCCCCAGTCACAAGGATCTGGGTTAAATCTGTCGGGAGAGGGTTGGACAGATTTGGGGGACCCTCCTAGGGGAGGGTCAGGACAGAGGGATGGTTACGCCCATGTCCTTTGTCCAGTTTCACGCCAGAGCAGGAGCCAATCGCTCCCAGAACTGGTTTGAGCTGGACTATGCACAGGGACACCAAATGTGCCCGGGGTGCAGACTTTCAGGCACTCTCAGAGTGCACCCACCCAGCCCCAATACACTAAATCCTGTCTGGGAGGTGGTCACACCTCCCTGTGACAGGATGCCTATTGTGCTGCCTTCCCCTGCTCGAGCTTGGCTCAGCAGCAGGAGGGCAGAAGTGTGTCTCTGGTCGGCAGCATCCATTTTGTGCTGACCGGGTCGAGAAGGCTGGCACCGGATAGACCAGTGACCTCACGAAGCTCGCTTCAGAAGGGTGGAATCATACCTCACACACCAGTTACCGGTGTGGAGGTATGATTCCAAGGTGTTTGATACCAAACATGATATGTTTCTATGCAGCCGTTTTCGAGATAGCATTTACCGCGAGATTATAATGCACCTCTACCTATATGTCCGGATGAGTCACAGACAACCCAGGAGAATGGTCTCCGAAGGCTGCAGAGGGGCTCTGCTCATGCAGGGGCACCCTCTCACTAAAAACCCAGCACCCTACCTTCAGGATTGTTAAGGCCTGCTATAGGGGCGACTTATGAGTTTTAAGTGTAGTGACTTATAGATATAGTGAACCTATATCTAAAGTAAGTGGTGCAAGCACCATCTTACACAGGCTGCTGTAGCAGACCTAGAGTTCCATTTTGCATGGCCTCTCATGGGTGGCATAATACATGCTTCAGCCCATGGGAGGCCTCTGGGGTACCTATGCCCTGGGTACTTGGGTACCATATACTAGGGACTGATAAAGGTACCCCAGTATCCAATCTGGAGTGTACCAAAGTACATGTATGACAATTTAAGGGAGAAAGCAGATAGACTGGGGTCCTTATTAGCAGGATCCCAGGCAGACTAGTCAAAAACAGTGAAGCATCAAGCAAAAAGTGGGGGTAACCATAAGAAGCAGATCCTACTTGCCTACAGTCCCCAAGAATCCTGCCATCCCTGTCCTGTACAGGGGGTATGTAGCCCTTTATGTGGGAGCAGGACAAAGCCTATTCAAGTGTAAGTGGGCTGAACCCTGCTCATCCCACCCATCCTGCCAGTGATGGCCCATCCACTAAGCTCCCTGTTGTGTGTGGCTGTCTAGGAGAAATACACAAAGCTCAACTGTCAGCTACACCTACTCATTTGATCCAGGTACAGGATACAGGCTTAATGCATTAAATGGCTAAGACAGGGAAATGTCAACTTTCCAAAAGTAGCATTTTCATAATTGCAAATTATAATTCGACTTCGCCAAAAGTTAGGATATTTCACTACAATTCCAAAGACACCAAACATGAACTGTTTACCTGCTCCCATTTGGAAATTGCAGCTTATTAAACGTAATAAGGTAACTCCAATGTTAGTCAATGGCTCAGGTAGGCCTTCCAGAGTAAAAAACAAATTTAAGAGTTTACAACACCCAAGACAGGCAAAACTTAAAATTACATATCCCGCTTTTTACCTACACTGCACCCTGCCCTCTGTGCTGTCCAGGGCCTACCCTATGGGTGACTTATGTGTATTAAAAAGGAAGGTTTGTGCCCGGCAGAAGGTTTGTTTTTCTGGATCGACATAGCAGTCAAAAACTGCACACATAGGCTGCAATGGGAGGCCTGAGACATGTTTAAAGGGCTACTTAAGTGGGTGGCACAATCAGTGCTGCAGGCCCACCAGTAGCATTTAATTTACAGGCCCACACCATCTTCAAAACCATATGTATCATTTGCAAAGCAACTACACTGAGCACCTCTTTCCACCTGGCTGACAAGTCCACAGTGCTTAATTTGAGCCAATGGTTGTATCAGCACTCTTTTTTGGGGACTGGGACTTATTTTTAATAATCAGTCTTTCACCCAGAAGAAGAGTGAGAAAGCAGGGATAAAAACAACTTGATAAAGTGAGGAAAAGGGGTAGGGAATGTATATTTGTGGATGAAGAGGATTGAGGTGGAATCAAATGTAAACAGCCTTGGTATTCTGCAAAATCAACATGTAGCAGTGGCACCGGCAGACTGCTGAGAAAAACGTGGGCACTGGCAGTAATTCGTTTGCAAATTAAGCACTGCAAGTACACCATCTCCTGTTGCTCTCAGCATATCCGCAGCCAGGAGACACATTAGTCCTTTATCTGTCAGGACTGCCATAATCTTGCTCTAATTTAGGAAAGAGTTGAAGACGCAGCTCTTTAAAGAACAATACATCACAATGCATTCAGGGTACACTTCTTTGCTGACAACCCAACTTCCTCGCTATTCATTCACTGACAGTATCTTTGCCTTTACTCTATACATTGCTCTCCTGCCTTTTGGCTATGTTTGAGGGTACCCATACATAGGTACATAAAAGTCTGGCATTTCAGAACTATGACTTATAGTTAAAATCCAGGTTTTCTATTGTTAAATATGTGTATACATAAATAGAAATGAAAGAAATAGGAGAAAAGACAAACTGGTTCATTATTAATTGGTTCCTAGTATGACTCTTATGGCCCGATTATGATACTGCCCACTATCACGGCGGACAGGAGACCACTTGACACGCAGGTGGTGGTCTGACCACCCAATTACGATAGGACCGCCGTGCCGGTGGTCAGAAAGTGCTCTTTAACAAGTTGCATTGTAACAGAGCACTTTGTGGACATCCATGTACCATTTGGCGTATGGCACACGGTGCATGGATGTGCCATATACGTATAAGATCACCTTCAAATACGTGACTTCGGGATGTGCAGACTACAAAAACCGGTTGTGTTTGATTTAATACACTCCAATATTGCTCTATGACAATAAGAATCGAGGACACATATAGGGGGCAAATGACGAGAGACTTACCTCCTACCACACCAGTGGCATAGTCGACAGGGTGGGGGACATGAATATATCTACATATATGTTTAAAAACTGTCACTTTCAATAAATTCCTCTCAATTATGTAGGAAGGTGGAATCTGACTATATGGTTGCCCCCACTTTTTTTATGGTGTTTTGCTGGTTTATGACTTAGTTGGACTGGGATCCTGCTATTCAGGGCCCCAGTCTATCTGCTTTCTCTGTAAAAGGTTTCCATGTGCCTTAGGCACATCTCTGATTGGAATCTGGAGTGCCCTTATAAGTCCCTAGTATATGGTATACTATGTACCAAGGGCATAGGTACCTCAGAGGCCTACCAGGGGCTGCAGCATGTATTATGCCACCCCTGGAAGGCCATCCAAACTGACACCACAGGTCTGCTACTGCAGCCTGGGTAAGGTGGTGCATGCACCCCTTACTGTGATATAGGTTACCTATATCCCTAAATACATACACACATATAAACCTATAAGTCACTCCTAAGGCAGGCCTTATCAATCCTAAAGGCAGAGTGCATGGTTCCTATGTGAGAGGGTGCCCCTGCATGAGCAGGGCCCCTCTTCAGCGTTCGGAGACCATCTCTGATGCTGTTTGTAGTGCAGCCTGACCATATACTCTTAAGCGCATTATATCCTCGCGGTAAAATGCTAACTTTGGAATGGCTGCACCTAAACATGTCGTGTTTGGTGTCAAACATCTTGGAATACTACCCCCCCGCCAATTCTGGCGGCGGGGGTAGCATTCCACCCTTCTAGAGGAAAGACATGTTAACTCTGACTAACCCGGTAACTTCTCTCCAAAGCCCTGGCATCACAAAATGGATGCTGCTGCCACAGACACGAGTCTGGCCTCCTGCTGCTGGACGAAACTCCGGCAGGGGAGGCCTGGACAATAGGTTTCCTGTCCCAGGGAGGTGTGACCACCTCCCCAGACAGGATAATGTGTATTGGGGCTGGGCGGGAGCACCATCTGTGTGCTTTGAAGTCCTGCACTGGGGGCACATTTGGTGTCCCTGTGCATACCCCAGTTCAAACCGGATCAGGGGCTTGCAGCCCCTGCTTTAGCGCGAACTGGACAAAGGGAAAGGGGTGTAGCCCCCTTCTGCCCTGATCCACCCATAGGTGGGGCCACAGAGTAGTCCAACCCCTATCTTTAGTATAAAGATAGGAACCCAGTCCTTAGGACTTTAGATTATCCCTGGACGAAACTCTGAAACTGAATCCTGGACCTTCGACGCTCTACTCACGATTAGAGGACAGAAGAATCTCCCTTGGGGTCAAGGAGTGACTCCCCTGCTTGGCAGGCACCAAAGAAGCATCTGTCCGGTTCGCATTTCTGAAGCTCCCGTCGGACGCCGAAGTCATCGCATCACCAGAGGTGGATTCTCAGACTTCCCCGAGGCTACCCTGAGTCCCCAGCAAAGCTGAGGCCCGTGGCTATCGTGGGTGACTTGAGACCGTGACCCCTGGACACCGAGCACATTTGCAAGTGCATCCTCTTCTGGGTCTCCCAAGAAGTCGTGCTTTGGGCTCCGAGTAGCCCTAGCCTCCAGCACCACCTGCACCGAAGATCACTGGCCCCCACTCCACGAGTGTCCTGTAAGCCAGCTCCACGTGCGGCGTCACGGGGCTCCTTCGCGGTCGCTAGCCCGTTGGCTAGTAGCCCTTAACGAAGGCCAATCCTTTTCTTACTTGGCATCCTGGTTGCTCCAGGCCTGCCCTCACTTACCCTCGCTGGGTGAGTTCCACAGACCTTGCTGGTCTGCACCATCGACGATATACATCTTCACCGAGACTTGCCGTTGCCAAGGCTTGTTGGGTCCAATCCGGTCGCCGACACCTCAGCACTCGACAGACATCGTGTACCAGCCCGAATCCTGCTCCTGGTCGCCGACAACGCCTCCTGGACCTCGTGGCTGAAGAGTCAAGACGACCGTCAACGCACCTGAAGCACTCGACATCGGTGGGCATCTGTCCATCGCCTTCCTGGTCACTGGCTAGTGACCCAGACTCTGTCCCCTCTGCTTTCAGGTTCTTCAGAACTCTGATCCACTCTTGGATCCACCCGGACACTTTTCTCTTGGCCGCCAGCAGCACTTTGCAGCAGATCGCCATTCGAATCGACGACGAAACCCGACCCCGAAAGGCACCTATGCACCCGGCTTCCCTGGGTGAGGTAACACGAGTACTCCGGTGCTCCCGTGGGTAGAGACTCTTCAAAGTCCTAGATCTCAAAGGGTTTTGTCCTAGTCCTCTTTTAAGTGTCCCTTTTCTCTAATTTCCCGATCCCGACTTTCTCCATAGAAGTGAACGGCGTATCGCGGTTGTGTATTTACACTGCACGCATCTCCCGTGGGTCCCCTGTGTCACTACCTTGGGTGGTTCCTTGTGGTCCAAGCACTTCTAGAGGCTCTAGGCCTAGTGTCTAGTTCAGTCGTGGTTCGCATACCACTTTATTGGTATATGGTTTGGTACGCCCCTAGGGCCCAAACGTGTATTTGTGCTATTACTGTGTTTAAATATCTTCTAACTTATGTACTTCGAACTCTAGCCTCATAAAGAGACTAGAGGGGTGTGTTTAGCAATAAATACATATATTTTGAATATATACCTGGTGTGGTGCTCTTTCATTTGGTCACTCAAGAGATTATAGACTGGTAAAACAAGCTGCTTTACATTCCTTCAAGACTTAGCCTGAAGGCTGCTCTCCATAGCTACCACTAGGATAGCTTTCAATAAGGTTGTCTTTAACCTATCTCCAATAAGGGGTTGTTTGGACTGGTGCAAGGTGCCCACTATAATTAGTGGACAGCATATGCCAGGCCAACTTCTCACATCAATCTAATAAAATAATATGATGTGCTAAGGTGAAACACTTCCTTGTGTTAATCAAATGTTTGAATTTTGAAGTGGCTTTATCATATTTTTATACGACGTTTGTTACATGAGTTACATGCCAAGAAATCTTCAGGGCTCGTCACGACCCCTTAGAGCCAGGCCAGACCCGTGGATTGGCTCTGGTTTGGCTCTCCCTAATTTCTTGGCTCGTCCTCCTCTACAGTTGGGCACACATTTAATACTGTGAGAAGCCTTAGGATGCACAAGGTCACCTTGAGATCTACTTTTCATTTTCCGAGCCATCACCTATTCCCTGCTGGACGAGCTTTTAAGGAAGGGTAGTTCGCTATACTCTGAATATGTGGAGTTTTGCGCTCAAGCGCCTCTGGCCTCTCAACAGTCTCTGACTGACATCATCAAGGCTTCGTTAAGAGCAAGGGCCAGCTCATGCAAAATAGCCTTAACACAGATGGTCCAAGTGGCTGCAAGGGGGCAGTGTGTTCTGTTGGCCAACAGCCTGCGAGGCAGAGGGCCGAGGAGGTATGAGGCATGATTGAGGGGGTCACATGGAAATATTTGGCCCAAGTCTAACTTTAATTTCAGCTTTCCATCAAAATTAAGTCAAGCTGCTGGTTGTCTAATTTATTGTCAGTGGTTTCACTTTCAAAGGACAAAATCATTTATAAGATCAAAATGTATCATTTGTTCCATGTTTCTGTAGTATTTTTCTCAAGGGGACAATTGTGGGTAGGACATTTTTTTTCAGAATAAGTATGGATATGGACTGAATGCATCTTCATTCTGTGCTCGGTCTAGCGTGAAAGTCTGAAGGCCTGTTTAGAGGTTCAGCCAAGAAGAATTCTGCGACGGTGGTCTCCCGCCCTCCGTATTGTGATATGAGTTCTGGCCCAACAGCGGTGTTTCTGATGGCGGAGATATTTTTTCTTATGTGTCGATGCAGGTGTGTATATTTTGCCTGCGATGTACACATATGCATGACACATAAAAAATATTGTAAAGCCCTTCTGTGACCATGATCCAGCCCCGGCCAAAACAAAGTCCTATTTCTATGTCGATGGCCATCCTGGTTTTTCATTTTTAAAATCTGGTCACCCTACCTTCATATCCATCCAAGCATTGAGATCTCGCAGTGTTTATCATGTCTCAACAGTGGCGTAGCTAGACCTTTTGCCGCCTGTGGCAGACCCTGCTTTTGCCGCCTCGCGATGGCCGCAGGTGAGAGTGAAGAGCGGGGAGGGACGGCTGCGGGTAAAAGTGCAACTGCCCCCAAAACTCGTGTCTACCTGGGGCGGACCACCCCCTGCCTCACCCTTACTACGCCACTGTGTCTCAAGCTCATCTTGAGGCAAGCTCCATGGTGTTACATACATTAATTAGCACGAGAGTTAACCCCTTCGATGCTCATGACGAGCTGGACTCGTCATGGCACACAGTGGTCGTGTGCTCATGACGAGTCCAGCTCGTCATAAGACCACCCACGGGGAAGCGCTGGCGCTCCCCCGTGGGAATCCGATCGTCGGTTTTTGGGGGAAGGCAGGGGAAGGGCTTCCCCTGCCTCCCCCGCCCCCCTCTCAATGACGTCAGCGCGCGGCGCGCTGGCGTCATTGGGGTTTCCCTTTGTTCCCCGACGCGCTGGAAGCCATTTGCTTCCAGCGCGTCGGGGAATAGGACTAGATTTTGGCTCCGGGGAGGGGGATTTGAAACAGAAGAGGCATCGAGGGAAAGGAAAACCCTTTCCTTTCCCTCAATGCCTCTTTTGTGCATTCCTGCTGCACGATCATGCGATCGTGCAGCAGGAATGCCCACTAGACACCAGGGAATTTTTTTTTTAAACGGAAATACTGTTTTGGGGAGCGGCCCCTTGGGCAAGGGTCGCTCCCCTTTTGGGGGCCTTATGTTTTTGGTGCTCTGCCCCCCTGGGGGGGGGGCAGTTTTATTTATATAGCGCGGGGCTTTACCCGAAGGTGTGAGAGCGCTTCACAATAGCGCGTCGGGGAATAAGGTTAGTTTTGGCTCCGGGGAGGGGGGATTTGAAACAGAAGAGGCATCGAGGGAAAGGAAAACCCTTTCCTTTCCCTCGATGCCTCTTTTGTGCATTCCTGCTGCACGATCATGCGATCGTGCAGCAGGAATGCCCACTAGACGCCAGGGATTTTTTTTTAAAAACGGAAAATACTGTTTTGGGGAGCGGACCCTTGGGCAAGGGTCGCTCCCCTTTTGGGGGCCTTATGTTTTTGGTGCTCTGCCCCCCTGGGGGGGGGCAGTTTTATTTATATAGCGCGGGGCTTTACCCGAAGGTGTGAGAGCGCTTCACAATAGGAACAGTAACAGTACATGGATGAGAAGGTTACAAGTGAGCATATTACAAAAGCAAGCGTTACATTACATGAGGAAAAAGTGACAATTGTGCATGATACATGAGATACAAAATACAAATAGAGGTATAATACTGCAATAAGTGGCAGAACACACTGGGAAGGCACTTCTATAGGCATGGAGTACAGA
Organism: Calotriton arnoldi; assembly: GCA_963921515.1. NCBI lineage: Eukaryota > Metazoa > Chordata > Amphibia > Caudata > Salamandridae > Calotriton > Calotriton arnoldi. The sequence goes on along the minus strand of CAWUFW010000230.1, from coordinate 5,170,816 downwards.
ATTTCCTATAGTGGAAGAACTTCCTTGAGGGAGTAGAGAGGGCGTGAATTAAATGAAGGGTACACAAATCCAGCACAGCACGCAAGGGTGAGGAATGTACAGGAAAAAGTACAAATTTACAATGAAGAGCGAACTTCCTAGAGGGGGCTGAGAGTGAAAGTATTAGTTCTGAAAGTGTCTTTGGAAGATAAGAGATTTGAGGTCAGCTTAGAAGATCCGGGTAGAGGAGGTGGCATGCAGCAATGGGGGAAGCGAGTTCCAGATTCTCACCGCATTGCCTGAGAAGGATTGCGCCATCGATCTTTCCCTTTTGAAGATGGGGGGGGCTCAAGCAGAAGCTTTTTCGCATTGCGAGAAGGGCGAGAGCCACCGGACAATTTCAATTTATTCGCCAGGTAACGAGGGGAGGACGTGTGTAAGGCTTTGTGTGTGATGCAGGCAGTTTTGTAAATAGATCTTGCCTCGATCGGAAGCCATCGAAGAGAGGACAGGATAGGAGTGACGTGGTCGCTTCGTTTAGACCCTGAAATGAAGCGAGCTGCTGAATGGAGGATGGATTTGAGAGAGGGGAGGTGGGATTTGGGTAGGCCCGTCAGAAGAGAATTGCAATAATCCAGTCTTGAGAGAACCAGAGATTGTACCAAGGTTTTTAAGTCTTTCTCCGGGAAGAACCGACGGATCCCCCATTGAAGGCGCAACTGGTAACGTGCGTTCTTAGCAATAGAGTTGATGTGGGAGATTAGGTTGAGTCTTTTGTCAAGAATGACACCTAGGGATTTAGCGCTGTCGACAATGATGGGTTTGTTGTTGAGTAGGTTCAGCTGATCCATCCAAGATTGAACAGGAGGAGGTGAGAGAGAGGTAGAGAGGAGGAGGAATTCAGTTTTGGCGGGATTCAGAATGAGTTGGTGAGCTAACATCCAGTTGTGAATAGAGTTGAGAGTAGAGTTGAGTAGTGAGAGATCGTGTGCGGAAGATAAAGGTATCTTCCCACTAGTCCACCAGGCATTTATTTGTGGAGAGTGACCCCTTGGGTGGCAGAATAGCAGTATGTTTTTAGGCCCATCTGCCCCCAAGGAGGTCAGAAGTCACTAGACACCAGGGTTTTTTTAATTTTTGTGTTGGGGAGTGGCCAAAAGGGCAAGGGTTGCTCCCCTTTTACGGGGGTGAATATTTTATTTATACTCTTTGGCCCACCTACCCCTTAGCTTGGCTGGTGGATTGTGTGTGGACTGGTGCATTATTTGCATATGTGATTGTAATGTTTTTTTCTCCTTTTTATTCTAGTGTAAAGCTTTTGATTCCTGTTTGCGGTTTCGGCAGTGGTTGTTCTGCAGTTTTGCGTAATTGCATTTATTTGGTAAGAAAAATATTTTTGTTGTGTGTACTCCAAATGAGTATTATTGTCATGCATGAATGAATTTTTTTGTAAGTGGTGTCATAATGGCAGCATATTTGTTAGTGTTCAGAGCATGAAATCCTTTGCGATGTTTTGCATTGTCTTATGTGTAATTTTTTTTTCTTCTTTTTTAGTGGGATATTGTTGATCCTTACTGTGTCTGTGCAGAGTAGGTGGTGGTGAGTCTAGCTGCTTCTGTCACGTGAGTGGTATAGTGTTGGAGTATACAGGTCTTTGTGATAAAGCTACATTTTGTTTATTTCTTTTTTTTACAAAGGGTTTGTTGTTGTTGACTTGTTTGACAAGTAACCTTTATTAGTAAGCATTATGGCTAGCCGTAGAATTACTGCTCAGCAGGTGGTTGGTTTGCTTCTTGAATCTTCCTCTGAGCAGGATTATGAGACTGACAGTGCGTCTGAGGGAGAGGAGGGAGGGGAAGATTCAGGCAGTGAGTTTTCTCTCCACATGGAATCATCGGATGATGAAGGTACTCTCAGTGCAGATGAAGTGCCTGTTTTAGAGGAGGATACTACTGTGCCGATGGTGCAAGAGGCATCTGGATTGCAGCCTGGGGCTGCTAGGCTTCCTACTGGAAGTGCTGGACTCTGGGTTGATCCAAACATGGTGCAGCCGGTGTTGCCTGCCTTTAGTGGTTATGCAGGGTGTAGAGTGGATTGTGAACATTATTTGCCTATACAGTATTTTCAGTTGTTTATGGATGATGTATTTTTGGGTGAGATTGTTGAGCAGACTAATTTGTATGCTGAACAGTTTTTGAGGGACAACAGTGCCAGACTTAGGCCCCATTCTAGAGCTACCCGGTGGAGTCCCACAAATCTGGAAGAGATGAAGAAGTTTTTGGGTTTGACTTTTTTGATGGGTTTGATAAGGAAGCCGTCCATGGGTTCATATTGGTCTACCAGTCCCTTGATGGCAACGGCCATATTTCCTGCAGTTATGACTCGTGATCGGTATTTACTTTTGCTTCGGATGCTGCATTTTGTGGATAATGGTTTGGCGTTGCCACGAGATCACCCTGAATGTGACCGTCTTTTTAAGATTCGGCCTGTTCTTGATCACTTTGTAGATCGATTTTCAGAGATCTATACTCCAGGGAAAGAAATATCTATTGATGAGTCTTTGGTCCTGTTCAAGGGCCGTTTGGTTTTTAGGCAGTACATTCCTAGCAAGAGGGCACGCTATGGAATTAAGCTGTATATGTTGTCTGAGAGTAGGACAGGATATGTTTTTAATTTGCGTGTGTACACTGGTAGGGATTCCACTATTGACCCCCTGGTTGTCCGTCCACTTTTGGAGTTTCAGAGAAAATTGTGTGGGATCTTGCTAGAGGACTGTTTAACAGAGGCCACCATTTGTACCTTGATAACTTCTACACTGCTGTGCAATTGTTTAAGGAATTGTTCAAAGTGGACACTTTTGCTTGTGGCACAATCCGCTCTAACCGTAAAGGTTATCCAAAAGAGCTTGTTTGCAAAAAACTTCAGAGGGGACAGTGCAGTGCCTTGCGTAGTGAGGAACTGCTAGCTGTGAAATTTGTGGACAGGAGGGATGTGTACATGCTGACTACCATCCATGATGAGAGTACTTCACCTGTGGCTGTTTGGGGTCAGATTGCTGAAGTGCGCAAACCTGTGTGCATTTTAGACTACAATAAGCACATGGGTGGTGTTGATAGAGTAGATCAGAGGTTGGAACCTTACACTGCTATTCGTAAGGCTTACATTTGGTATAAGAAGTTGGCCATCCATCTCTTCAATTTAGCAACTTTCAATGCTTTTGTTGTGTTCAAGGAGTGTTCTCCTGCGTCAAAGTTTACTTTTGTTCAGTTTCAGCAGTCTGTCATAGGCAGCCTTGTTGTTGTGGAACAGGCAAGTGTTCCTAGAGTTGGAGTGGTGGAGGATGTGGCTCGATTGAAAGATCGCCACTTTCCTGATCACATTCCTCCTACACCCTCAAAAGACTTTCCCACTAGGAGATGTAGAGTCTGTTGGCGAAGAGGTACGCGGAAGGAGACTCGTATGTACTGCCCTGAGTGTCCTTCTAACCCTGGGCTGTGTGTGCCTGCTTGTTATAGAGCGTACCACAAGCAAAAGAATTATTGGGAGCAACCATGAGTGGTAAAGTGAACTGCCTGGTCTGTAATGTTTAAGAATTGTTGTTCTGTTTCAAGGTTGGCATTAGTGCAATGTATTTAGTTTCTGATTTTGTGTTAGTAGATTTGTATCTATTTGCAATTTGTTTGTGTTTTCTTTTTGTATAAAAAAATCCTAAATGTGATGGTGGTGTGTGTAGGCTGGTGCTTGGCTGGCGGTGTGCGTGGAGTGGCGCTTGGCTGGCGGTGTGCGTGGAGTGGCGCTTGGCTGGTGGTGTGCGTGGAGTGGCGCTTGGCTGGCGGTGTGCGTGGCGTGGCGCTTGGCTGGCGGTGTGCGTGGAGTGGCGCTAGGCTGGCGGTGTGCGTGGAGTGGCGCTTGGCTGGCGGTGTGCGTGGAGTGGCGCTTGGCTGGTGGTGTGCGTGGAGTGGCGCTTGGCTGGCGGTGTGCGTGGCGTGGCGCTTGGCTGGCGGTGTGCGTGGAGTGGCGCTAGGCTGGCGGTGTGCGTGGAGTGGCGCTAGGCTGGCGGTGTGCGTGGAGTGGCGCTTGGCTGGCGGTGTGCGTGGAGTGGCGCTTGGCTGGCGGTGTGCGTGGAGTGGCGCTTGGCTGGCGGTGTGCGTGGAGTGGCGCTTGGCTGGCGGTGTGCGTGGACTGGCGCTCGGCTTGCAGTGTGTGAGTAGTGACTTGCTGCTGGTCACTACACACACCGCTAGCCGAGCGACACTCCACCCAATCCATCAGCTTGTATGGTTGCTGTGTTAGGAATGTGGGCGTGTGAAAGTGATGGGCCCTTGAATGGCGCTGTCTGCTGGTGTGAGCGTTGTAATGTGATGGGCCCGCGGCTGGTGGTGTGAATGGTTTTGTATTTGTCACACGTATGAAAGGTGTATGAATGGCCTGTAAAGAGGTTGGTGCCTTGTCGTGGCTTTACAGCTCACGAGCTGTGAGTCAATGATTCAGTTTCTCGTCCTTTCAATTATTAACAGTGCATTTCATTTTTGTGAAATCACTTGTTAATACAATTGTATATACTGAACCATCACTCACCCTCATGCCAAATCCAACCAGTATGTGTGTGTGCTTGAGGATTAGATGGCTGTGCAGTAATATTTTTTTTTGTCTTTCTCAAGCAGGGTATACCTTGTCCCTTTTTGTGAATGTTGTAATGTGTTTGTTTCGTGCTTGGTGGTGTGAATGGTCTTGTGTGTATCACGTATGAAAGGTGTGTGAATGGCCTGTAAAGCGGTTGGGGCCTTGACGTGGCTTTACAGCTCACGAGCTGCGAGTCACTGGTTCAGTTTTTTGTCCTTTCAATTATTGACAGTGCATTTCATTTTTGTGAAATCTCTTGTTAATAAAATTGTATATACTGAACCATCACTTGCCCTCGTGCCAAATCCAACCAGTATGTGTGTGTGCTTGAGGAATAGATGGCTGTGCAGTAATCTTTGTCTTTTTAGTCTGTCTGCCAAGGTGTACATTCCGTCTAAGAATAACCTACCAACTGTAGATATTGTCGTAAACGAAACACCCATGGGAGTACATGGTGATATCTCTCTTCTGGATCCCAACACGTTATGGTACCCACAATGTCCTGCAAACCTCCAAATGTCTGTCACATTTTCCTTGCAATATTGTGCCAAAATTTTCACGCTGCAGAAATAAACAACACATTATCTCAAAATGACCTGGTTTTGCAAGGGGGGTCATCTGAGTTTTTGGCCCGGGGCTCGGCGGCCACCTAGGGAAACCTACCAAACCCACACATTTCTGAAAAGTAGACACCCGGGGGCTTCCAGGGAGGTATGGCTTGCGTGGATCCCCCAACGTTTCCTTACCCAGAATCCCCTGCAAACCTCAATTTTAGCTGAAAAAATCACTTTTTTCAGAACTTTGTGTGGGAAAGTGTGGCATCACCGGGCTCACACAAATTTCCAACCACCCAGCGTTCCCCCAGGTCTCCCGATAAAAATGGTGCCTCACTTGTGTGGGAGGCCCAAGTACCCGCGACAGGCAAGGGCCCACAACGTATTGAGGCGACCTCAAAATGGCCTATCACAAAACGACCTGGTTTTGCAAGGGGAGTCACCTGGGTTTTTGGCCCTGTGCTCGGCGGTCATCTAGGGAAACCTACCAAACCCACACATTTCTGAAAAGTAGACACCCGGGGGCTTCCAGGGAGGTATGGCTTGCGTGGATCCCCCAACGTTTCCTTACCCAGAATCCCCTGCAAACCTCAATTTTAGCTGAAAAAATCACTTTTTTCAGAACTTTGTGTGGGAAAGTGTGGCATCACCGGGCTCACACAAATTTCCAACCACCCAGCGTTCCCCCAGGTCTCCCGATAAAAATGGTGCCTCACTAGTGTGGGAGGCCCAAGTATCCGCGACAGGCAAGGGCCCACAACGTATTGAGGCGACCTCAAAATGGCCTATCACAAAACGACCTGGTTTTGCAAGGGGGGTCACCTGGGTTTTTGGCCCTGTGCTCGGCGGTCATCTAGGGAAACCTACCAAACCCACACATTTCTGAAAAGTAGACACCCGGGGGCTTCCAGGGAGGTATGGCTTGCGTGGATCCCCCAACGTTTCCTTACCCAGAATCCCCTGCAAACCTCAATTTTAGCTGAAAAAATCACTTTTTTCACACATTTTTGTGTGGGAAAGTGTGGCATCACCGGGCTCACACAAATTTCCTACCACCCAGCGTTCCCCCAGGTCTCCCGATAAAAATGGTGCCTCACTTGTGTGGGAGGCCCAAGTACCCGCGACAGGCAAGGGCCCAAAACGTAGTGAGGCGACATCAAAATTGCCTATCTCAAAACCACCTGGTTTTGCAAGGGTGGTCACCTGGGATTTTGGCCCCGTGCTCGGCGGCCATCTAGGGAAACCTACCAAACACACACATTTCTGAAAAGTAGACACCCGGGGGCTTCCAGGGAGGTATGGCTTGCGTGGATCCCCCAACGTTTCCTTACCCAGAATCCCCTGCAAACCTCACTTTTAGCTGAATAAATCACTTTTTTCACACATTTTTGTGTGGGAAAGTGTGGCATCACTGGCCTCACACAAATTTCCCACCACCCAGTGTTCCCCCAGGTCTCCCGATAAAAATGGTGCCTCACTTGTGTGGGAGGCCCAAGTACCCGCGACAGGCAAGGGCCCAAAACGTAGTGAGGCGACATCAAAATTGCCTATCTCAAAACCACCTGGTTTTGCAAGGGGAGTCACCTGGGATTTTGGCCCCGTGCTCGGCGGCCATCAAGGAAACCTACCAAACCCACACATTTCTGAAAAGTAGACACCCGGGGGCTTCCAGGGAGGTATGGCTTGCGTGGATCCCCCAACGTTTCCTTACCCAGAATCCCCTGCAAACCTCAATTTTAGCTGAAAAAATCACTTTTTTCACACATTTTTGTGTGGGAAAGTTTGGCATCACTGGCCTCACACAAATTTCCTACCACCCAGCGTTCCCCCAGGTCTCCCAATAAAAATGGTGCCTCACTTGTGTGGGAGGCCCAAGTACCCGCGACAGGCAAGGGCCCAAAGCGTAGTGAGGCGACATCAAAATTGCCTATCTCAAAACCAGCTGGTTTTGCAAGGGGAGTCACCTGGGTCTTTGGCCCCGTGCTCGGCGGCCATCTAGGGAAACCTACCAAACCCACACATTTCTGAAAAGTAGACACCCGGGGGCCTCCAGGGAGGTATGGCTTGCGTGGATCCCCCAACGTTTCCTTACCCAGAATCCCCTGCAAACCTCAATTTTAGCTGAAAAAATCACTTTTTCACACATTTTTGTGTGGGAAAGTGTGGCATCATTGGGCTCACACAAATTTCCTACCACCCAGCATTCCCCCAGGTCTCCCGATAAAAATGGTGCCTCACTTGTGTGGGAGGCCCAAGTACCCGCGACAGGCAAGGGCCCAAAACATAGTGAGGCGACATCAAAATTGCCTATCTCAAAACCACCTGGTTTTGCAAGGGGGGTCACCTGGGTCTTTGGCCCTGTGCTCGGCGGCCATCTAGGGAAACCTACCAAACCCACACATTTCTGAAAAGTAGACACCCAGGGGCTTCCAGGGAGGTATGGCTTGCGTGGATCCCCCAACGTTTCCTTACCCAGAATCTCCTGCAAACCTCAATTTTAGCTGAAAAAATAACTTTTTTCACACATTTTTGTGTGGGAAAGTGTGGCATCACTGGCCTCACACAAATTTCCTACCACCCAGCGTTCCCCCAGGTCTCCCGATAAAAATGGTGCCTCACTTGTGTGGGAGGCCCAAGTACCCGCGACATGCAAGGACACAAAACGTTTTGAGGCAACATCAACATTGCCTATCAAAAATGTTTTGGGCCCTTGCCTGTCGCTGGTACTGGGCCTCCCACACAAGTGAGGCACCATTTCTATCGGGAGACCTGAGGGAGCGCTGGGTGGTAGGAAACTTGTGTGAGGCCAGTGATGCCACACTCCCACACAAAATGTGTGAAAAAGTGATTTTTTCAGCTAAAGTTGAGCTTTGCAGGGATTCTGGGTAAGAAGCGTTGGGAGATCCACGCAAGCCATACCTCCTGGAAGCCCTGGTGTCTACTTTTCAGAAATGTGTGGGTTTGGTAGGTTTCCCTAGATGGCCACCGAGCTACGGGCCAAAACCCAGGTGACCCCCTTGCAAAACCAGGTGGTTTTGAGATAGGCAATTTTGATGTCGCCTCACTACGTTTTGGGCCCTTGCCTGTCGCGGTACTTGGGCCTCCCACACAAGTGAGGCACCATTTTATTGGGAGATCTGGGGGAACGCTGGGTGGTAGGAGAATTTGTGTGAGCCAGTGATGCCACACTTCCCACACAAAATGTGTGAAAAAGTGATTTTCAGCTAAAATTGAGGTTTGCAGGGATTCTGAGGTAAGGTTGGGGGATCCATGCAAGCCATACCACCCTGGAAGCCCCGGTGTCTACTTTTCAGAAATGTGTGTTTGGTAGGTTTCCCTAGGTGCCGGCAGAGCTAGGGTTCACAAACTACAGCTAGGCACTTTGCCAAAAAAGGGTCATTTTTCACTGCGAAATTGAGGTGTGACCATGTTGCGTTTTGCGCCGTTTCCTGTCGCGGGCACTAGGCTGACCCACACAAGTGAGGTACCATTTTCTCGTAAGACTTTGGGGAACGCGGGGTGGGTGGAAATTTGTGGATCCACGCAGATTCCAGAACTTTCCACCACAGAAATGTGGGGAAAATGTGTTTTATTTTACATTTGTTAGGTTTGCAAGGGATTCTGGGTAACAGAACCTGGTGGGAGGCAGTCCAGTCACCCCATCCTGGATTCCCCTGGGTGTCTAGTTTTCAAAAATGTATAGGTTTGCTAGGTTTCCCTAGGTGCCGGCAGAGCTAGGGTTCAAAAACTACAGCTAGGCACTTTGCCAAAAAGGGTCATTTTTCACTGCGAAATTGAGGTGTGACCACGTTGCGTTTTGCGCCGTTTCCTGTCGCAGGCACTAGGCCGACCCACACAAGTGAGGTACCATTTTTCTCGTAAGACTTTGGGGAACGCAGGGTGGGTGGAAATTTGTGGATCCACACAGATTCCAGAACTTTCCACCACAGAAATGTGGGGAAAATGTGTTTTTTTGGACAATGTTTTAGGTTTGCAAGGGATTCTGGGTAACAGAACCTGGTGGGAGGCAGTCAAGTCACCCCATCCTGGATTCCCCTGGGTGTCTAGTTTTCAAAAATGTATAGGTTTGCTAGGTTTCCCTAGGTGCCGGCAGAGGTAGGGTTCAAAAACTACAGCTAGGCACTTTGCCAAAAAAGGGTCATTTTTCACTGCGAAATTGAGGTGTGACCACGTTGCGTTTTGCGCCGTTTCCTGTCGCAGGCACTAGGCCGACCCACACAAGTGAGGTACCATTTTTCTCGTAAGACTTTGGGGAACGCGGGGTGGGTGGAAATTTGTGGATCCACGCAGATTCCAGAACTTTCCACCACAGAAATGTGGGGAAAATGTGTTTTTTTTGGACAATTTTTTAGGTTTGCAAGGGATTCTGGGTAACAGAACCTGGTGGGAGGCAGTCAAGTCACCCCATCCTGGATTCCCCTGGGTGTCTAGTTTTCAAAAATGTATAGGTTTGCTAGGTTTCCCTAGGTGCCGGCAGAGGTAGGGTTCAAAAACTACAGCTAGGCACTTTGCAAAAAAAGGGTCATTTTTCACTGCGAAATTGAGGTGTGACCACGTTGCGTTTTGCTCCGTTTCCTGTCGCGGGCACTAAGCCGACCCACACAAGTGAGGTACCAATTTTCTCGTAAGACTTTGGGGAACGCGGGGTGGGCAGAAATTTGTGGATCCACGCAGATTCCAGAACTTTCCACCACAGAAATGTGGGGAAAATGTGTTTTTTGGACAATTTTTAGGTTTGCAAGGGATTCTGGGTAACAGAACCTGGTGGGAGGCAGTCAAGTCACCCCATCCTGGATTCCCCTGGGTGTCTAGTTTTCAAAAATGTATAGGTTTGCTAGGTTTCCCTAGGTGCCGGCAGAGGTAGGGTTCAAAAACTACAGCTAGGCACTTTGCCAAAAAAGGGTCATTTTTCACTGCGAAATTGAGGTGTGACCACGTTGCGTTTTGCGCCGTTTCCTGTCGCAGGCACTAGGCCGACCCACACAAGTGAGGTACCATTTTTCTCGTAAGACTTTGGGAAACGCGGGGTGGGTGGAAATTTGTGGATCCACGCAGATTCCAGAACTTTCCACCACAGAAATGTGGGAGAAATGTTTTTTTTGGGACACTTTTTTAGGTTTGCAAGGGATTCTGGGTAACAGAACCTGGTGGGAGGCAGTCAAGTTACCCCATCCTGGATTCCCCTGGGTGTCTAGTTTTCAAAAATGTATAGGTTTGCTAGGTTTCCCTAGGTGCCGGCAGAGGTAGGGTTCAAAAACTACAGCTAGGCACTTTGCAAAAAAAGGGTCATTTTTCACTGCGAAATTGAGGTGTGACCACGTTGCGTTTTGCGCCGTTTCCTGTCGCGGGCACTAGGCCGACCCACACAAGTGAGGTACCATTTTTCTCGTAAGACTTTGGGGAACGCGGGGTGGGCGGAAATTTGTGGATCCACGCAGATTCCAGAACTTTCCACCACAGAAATGTGGGGAAAATGTGTTTTTTGGACAATTTGTTAGGTTTGCAAGGGATTCTGGGTAACATAACCTGGTGGGAGGCAGTCAAGTCACCCCATCCTGGATTCCCCTGGGTGTCTAGTTTTCAAAAATGTATAGGTTTGCTAGGTTTCCCTAGGTGCCGGCAGAGGTAGGGTTCAAAAACTACAGCTAGGCACTTTGCAAAAAAGGGTCATTTTTCACTGCGAAATTGAGGTGTGACCACGTTGCGTTTTGCGCCGTTTCCTGTCGCGGGCACTAAGCCGACCCACACAAGTGAGGTACCAATTTTCTCGTAAGACTTTGGGGAACGCGGGGTGGGCGGAAATTTGTGGATCCACGCAGATTCCAGAACTTTCCACCACAGAAATGTGGGGAAAATGTGTTTTTTGGACAATTTTTTAGGTTTGCAAGGGATTCTGGGTAACAGAACCTGGTGGGAGGCAGTCAAGTCACCCCATCCTGGATTCCCCTGGGTGTCTAGTTTTAAAAAATGTATAGGTTTGCTAGGTTTCCCTAGGTGCCGGCAGAGGTAGGGTTCAAAAACTACAGCTAGGCACTTTGCCAAAAAGGGTCATTTTTCACTGCGAAATTGAGGTGTGACCACGTTGCGTTTTGCGCCGTTTCCTGTCGCAGGCACTAGGCCGACCCACACAAGTGAGGTACCATTTTTCTCGTAAGACTTTGGGGAACGCGGGGTGGGTGGAAATTTGTGGATCCACGCAGATTCCAGAACTTTCCACCACAGAAATGTGGGAGAAATGTTTTTTTTGGGACACTTTTTTAGGTTTGCAAGGGATTCTGGGTAACAGAACCTGGTGGGAGACAGTCAAGTCACCCCATCCTGGATTCCCCTGGGTGTCTAGTTTTCAAAAATGTATAGGTTTGCTAGGTTTCCCTAGGTGCCGGCAGAGGTAGGGTTCAAAAACTACAGCTAGGCACTTTGCAAAAAAAGGGTCATTTTTCACTGCGAAATTGAGGTGTGACCACGTTGCGTTTTGCGCCGTTTCCTGTCGCGGGCACTAGGCCGACCCACACAAGTGAGGTACCATTTTTCTCGTAAGACTTTGGGGAACGCGGGGTGGGCGGAAATTTGTGGATCCACGCAGATTCCAGAACTTTCCACCACAGAAATGTGGGGAAAATGTGTTTTTTGGACAATTTGTTAGGTTTGCAAGGGATTCTGGGTAACAGAACCTGGTGGGAGGCAGTCAAGTCACCCCATCCTGGATTCCCCTGGGTGTCTAGTTTTCAAAAATGTATAGGTTTGCTAGGTTTCCCTAGGTGCCGGCAGAGCTAGGGTTCAAAAACTACAGCTAGGCACTTTGCCCAAAAGGGTCATTTTTCACTGCGAGATTGAGGTGTGACCACGTTGCGTTTTGCGCCGTTTCCTGTCGCAGGCACTAGGCCTACCCACACAAGTGAGGTACCATTTTTCTCGTAAGACTTTGGGGAACGCGGGTGGGTGGAAATTTGTGGATCCACGCAGATTGCAGAACTTTCCACCACAGAAATGTGGGGAAAATGTGGTTTTTTTGATAATTTTTTAGGTTTGCGAGGGATTCTGGGTAACAGAACCTGGTGGGAGGCAGTCAAGTCACCCCATCCTGGATTACCCTGGGTGTCTAGTTTTAAAAAATGTATAGGTTTGCTACGTTTACCTAGGTGCCGGCAGAGCTAGGGTTAAAAAACTACAGCTAGGCACTTTGCCAAAAAAGGGTCATTTTTCACTGCGAAATTGAGGTGTGACCACGTTGCGTTTTGCGCCGTTTCCTGTCGCAGGCACTAGGCCGACCCACACAAGTGAGGTACCATTTTTCTCGTAAGACTTTGGGGAACGCGGGGTGGGTGGAAATTTGTGGATCCACGCAGATTACAGAACTTTCCACCACAGAAATGTGGGGAAAATGTGTTTTTTTTGGACAATTTTTTAGGTTTGCGAGGAATTCTGGGTAACGGAACCTGGTGGGAGGCAGTCAAGTCACCCCATCCTGGATTCCCCTGGGTGTCTAGTTTCCAAAAATGTATAGGTTTTATAGGTTTCCCTAGGTGCCGGCAGAGCTAGGGTTAAAAAACTACAGCTAGGCACTTTGCAAAAAAAGGGTCATTTTTCACTGTGAAAATGTGGTGCGTCCACGTTGCGTTTTGCGCTGCTTCCTGTCGCGGGCACTAGGCCTACCCACACAAGTGAGGTACCATTGTTTTCGGAAGACCTTGGGGAACGCGGGGTGGGTAGAATTTTGTGGATCCGCGCAGATTCCAGAACTTTCCACCACTGAAAAGTGAGGAAAATTTGTTTTTACCAATTTTTAGGTTTCCAAGGGATTCTGGGTAACAGAACCTGGTGAGAGCCAGTCAAGTCACCCCGTCCTGAATTCCCCTGGGTGTCTAGTTTTCAAAAATGTATAGGTTTGCTAGGTTTCCCTAAGTGCCCGCAGAGCTAGGGTTCAAAAACTACAGCTAGGCACTTTTCAAAAAAGGGTAATTTTTCATTGTGAAAATGTGGTACGTCCACGTTGCATTTTGAGCCATTTCCTGTTGTGGGCACAAGGCCTACCCACACAAGTGAGGTACCATTTTTATCGGGAGACTTAGGGTAACACAGAATTGTAGAGCAACTGTTATTACCTATTGACTTTCGATGCATTTCTGCCTTCCAAATGAAAGACAATGTGTAAAAAATAAGTCATTTTGAAAAAAGACCTATAATTCTCATGCTAGTATGGGTATTCCCAATTTCGGAAATGTGCAAATATCTACTGTTTCTAAAATCTACATTTTGTTCCCATTTCAGAAATACATAGGTGTCTTTCATAACAATTTTTCCATGTATACATTTTCCCAAAATAATTGCTATATACCCGGTACATAATAAAAAACCATTGCAAGATGCTGCTCAGTTATTGGCTCTGGGTTCGTCGGGTTCTTGGTGAACCTACAAGTCCTATATATCCCCACAACCAGAAAGGTCCAGTGGATATAACGGTATATTGCTTTCAAATAGCTGTCATAATTAGAATAAGTTACAGGTGAAAACGTTGACACAAATGGCTGTTTTTTTCAACTAATTTTCAATTTTTCCTTCATTTAACTGTTAGTTTCTATAAGGAAAACTTTAAGGATCTACACAAATGACCCCTTGCTGAATTCAGAATTTTGTCTACTTTTCAGAAATGTATGGCTTTTCAGGATCCATTATTGGTTTCATACCCATTTCTACCATTAACTGGAAGGAGGTTGAAAGCACAAAAAATAGCAAAAATAGGCTATGTCCCTGAAAAATGCCAAAACTGTGAAAAAAAGTTGGTTTTCTGACAAAAGTCTGCTTGTCCCTGAAAGCTGGGAAGATGGTGATTTCAGCACTACAAACCCTTTTTTGATGCCATTTGCAGGGAAAAAACAAAACGCTTTCATCTGTAGCCCTTTTTTCGCATTTTTCCCAAAAAAAACAAAGTTTTGCTGTATTTTGGCTAATTTCTGGGTCCCCTCCAGGGGAATCCACAAACCCTGGGTACCTTTACAATCCCCATGATGTTAGAAAAAAGGACGCAAATTTGGCGTGGATACCTTATGTGGTCAAAAAGTTACAGGGGCCTAAGCGCGCACTACCCCAAATAGCCAAAAAAGGCTTAGCACAGGGGGGAAAAGGCCTAGCAGCGAAGGGGTTAAAGCACCCCAAAGTCTGATACATTTCATATGCTGTCTACTCAGAATCACTTCACACTCTCATTGCCTCTAGATTTAGAAGATCCGAACTGGAGACTGTGGAGAATGGGCCTGTGGTGGCTGGCCTGGCAGTATCCAGACTATTCATGCCTAGGGCATCAAGCATTCAACTCACTGCGGTTTACGTTCTAGAATCAATATGCTCTCTGTTTGCGCCGAGTGATGACGTGCTGATAAGCCGTCATTCTAATCCTGTTACAAAACTTTATAAATTCATATATTTTATTTCTTCAAACGGGCAATGGTATTATTCTGGCTTTTGCTTCGGCTCGCCTTGATGGCTCTCTGCTGTTTTTGTGTTTTTGTCAGGCCCTGCAACAATGCTCGTCTTTGCTGACTCACATTCACAGCATGCAGCGCAAACAGCTTGTTCGCAGGGGTTTAATCGTGCAGGCAAGCCCCACAGCAACAAAAAACTTACCACCACTTTATTTCACAGGAAGCGTTCTGTTACACGGGTTTCAACGCCTCCCATTTCATTCTCTCCCTCCCACTTCTCGATTCAATATGAGAAGCTGCCTTCCTGAGAGGGGTCATGCCAGTTCCTATTTTAACAACATAGTCAGCGGAGTGACCATAGAAACCGAATTAAAGTTACACTAGGCTGAATGCAGACCAACTAAAATCGAGCATGGGAATGGTTCCTTCCAATGACAAAATGCCACATTTAACAGATTTATTTTTTTAACGTGTGTGTCTGTGCCCAGATGTGTAGACATTAATTTCCTGCAGCATCGTCCATGGCATCTATACATTTTGCCAAATTGTGCGTAGCCTTATACGTGCAGTGCATTTTTTTTAAATCGATGGGCATGGTGCTTTCAAGCTTTGCATTCCCTTTTAAGTTTTCTTTTATAAACTATAGAGTAAGCCTTCCCGGCATACCTTTAGAAAGCACATGCTCCATTCTGATTGGCTGTTAAGTATTCACAATATTTCCATTGGTTTATGCACAGCTAGTCCAAACATTCGTCCTCTGCTGGATGACTGTAGGTGTTATTTCATGCTACTTGCTAATGGCAACTTAGCTGTCAGGCTACTATTGACAGCCACAGATCTGGCCATGTAGTCGGTATGGCGATCAATGCAAGTCTTTGCTCCAGGGACTCCCCACACCAGCAGCATAAAATGTAACCTGTCAGTGTGTGGCAACAAACCTTCCTGAGGCTGGTACATTGCTTTTGTGCTTCTGTGGCCCATGAAAGCTCTTAACCTTAGACCTCGGGCCATGGATGCTCTAGTCTCTTCCTATTTCCAACATCTAGCAGCGGCCGCTCCTTCTCCTACATCACAGCCAAGATCTGGTACGACCTCCCCCTCCAACTCGGTACCACCCCCTCGCTGGCAGACTTCAGAAAGAGACTCAAGACCTGGCTCTTCGACGGAGACACGGTGCCCAGATACCCCTAGGGTGACAGAGTTGGGCTTTACAAATGCTGATTGATTGATTAATTGGAATAGTGCTACAGCTAAGCAGAATCGGAGAGTGACGTCCAGTGGTGTCCAATGTAGGTCCAGGAGGTCTGAATCTGGATATCACATGCCAGATTTTCAGGACAAATACACTCTGGGTAAATTCATGTAATTTATGTTCATTGCATGTAGCATTGTCTATTCTGAACTTCCTGAAACTCTGGCACAGATCCTGCCCTCTTGGACTACATCGGACACTGGCCTAAATGAAAGTGTGAAGTTGGGGGGAAAGTTGCTGCCGTAAACTAGCCCTTTTTTGTGCTTAGCCCAGTTTTTTGGGACACACACTTGGTAGATCTCTCTTAGGGCCAGATGTACAATCCATTTTTGCATGCGTAAACAGGTTTGCGAACACGTTTGCGCATGCAAAAACATCATGGGCCATGTACAAAGCCTATTTAGCGAGTCGCAATTTATTTGAGACTCGCTAAATAGGTTTTGCGACTCGCTATTTGGAAGGGGCGTTCCCTTCCAAATAGCAAGTCTCAAAACCATGGACTAATGTTTTAAAACACTCGCAATTACCACCTACTTCAAGTAGGTGGTAATGCATTCGCAAATGGGAAGGGTTCCCCAGGGGACCCCTTCCCTTTGCAAATGCATGCGAAAATATTTTTTAAGAGCAGGCAGTGGTCCCTCTGCCTGCCTTTAAAAAATTAAACGAAAACGTTTCATTTTTTTTTTTTAAATGCATCCCGTTTTCCTTTAAGGAAAACGGGCTGCATTTTAAAAAAAACTGCTGTATTTAAAAGCAGTCCCAGACATGGTGGTCTGCTGAGCCCAGCAGGCCACCATGTCTGGGAGGGCCTGTCATTCTCAATGGGCTCGCAAATTGCGAGAGTCTCATTAATATTAATGAGCCTCGCAATTTGCGACCCCATTGGGAATCGCAAACCGTGTTAAACACACTGTTGTACATTTTATTTTGCGCCTCGCAATTTGCGACTCGCAATTAGTCGCAAATTGCGAGGCGCAAAATAAAATGGTCGTACATCTGGCCCTTAGTCTCCAGAAATCGTGGTCATTGCCTGTGAGTCTTCTGACCCGGGAGAGTGAATTGATATCTCATAAACCCATAATGGGACTACACTCATATCACTGAATAGGAATGTATAGCAAGGCAACATGAACTGCCAGAAAAACTTCTCATGGAATTTGGAGTAAGGCCTCTTGCTCAGGTAAGGACCCCCGAAATCAACGTACACACGCAACACACTTCTAGTAGTTATTGTGCACAGAAAGTATGTGTTAGAAATAGTATTAGGATTATTGGGATATTAGTACAGGTGAATAGTAAAAGGGTGTATATTATGAAAGCACCAAGTACTGCATATACAGGCTACTTAAATAACAATCTTATTACACCTGCATAATACTTGTAATTTTGGGAATTTCTCATTACGCTTGTTGTGGGAAATTCCCTAAATGAAGGCACTTTAGGTAATTACGCATAATTTGTGGTACAAATTTACTGCAAATGCACAGGAACAACAGAACGCGCAAAAAGTGTCCTTGGGTCACAAATTGACGTGAGGACACATTTCATGTTCAAATATAGCGCCAAATGATGGATTTGCATTACTCGTACTTATGGGTAATTGTGTGTAATTTTGGCATAATTTCACCTCTTTAAGCAAAAGCAAATTACCCGAATTTCACTCATCCCACGCTAAAACACGATTTCTAAACTATTCTTATGAAGATTAAAAACTGAGAAAGATGAAGTGCTCGTAGACTGGTGAGGTGGCACAGTAACTAGATATCATGGGAATTACCATGTATTGGGCAATGGTTAAAACCAATGTGCATTAGATTACAGGCCTAAACTACAAGTGCAAATACATACCGCTGGTAAATTAACAGCAGGTGATCCATGAAAGGGACTGCTTGGTAAACGGTACATTTAGCATATCACCTCCTAAGACACACATTACACTATAAAGCATCAGTATATGTAGGAACAAGATAGTATAGGTAGCCAGCAGGTACATACCTCATAGGTTAGAGGTGAAAGGTCATAGCGATACATCACTTGTTAGTGGTAAAAGGACAGGAGAAGCTCCCCTCCTTCCTAGGATGTTGTTATGTTATGTTATATTAATTTATAAAGTGCACGTCTACTTGGCAGAGTGTCCCGGCGCTAGGCATAGGAGGAATCAGACAGGCTGTGGGTTTAACTGTTAAGAAGGCAGGTTTTGAGCTTCCTCTTGAACATATCAAGGCTGTGTATAAGCCGAACATGTAGTGAGAGTCTATTCCAGAAGAGTGATCCTAGATAGGAAAGGGATCTCCAACCAATTCTGAGGCGACCAATGCGGAACGCCAGAGGAAGAGCCAGGAACGCCGAGGAAGAGCGAAGGGTGTGAGCAGGGGTATATGTGCTAATTCTCTTCTTGAGATAGGATGCCCCCGTCCCGTGTAAGGCCTTGTGCATGAGGACCATGGCCTTAAAAACCACCCTCTTTTTCACCGGGAGCCAGTTTAGGGCCCTTAGGTGAGGGGTCATGTGGGACCTGGGAGGAAGTCTGAGCAACAGTCTTGATGCAAAGTTCTGAACCACCTGTAGTCTGTTAAGGAGATAGTCAGGGAGGCCGAGGTACAGAGCGTTCCCATAGTCTAATCTAGATGTAATCAGGGCCTGCACTACCAGACTCAGATAGTAGCGGAAGAAATTTTTTCTGCATGCAAAGCATGCTGAAGAAAGACCCCCGCAAGAGCTTGAATCTGCGGTAAGGAGAGGGAGCTGTCAATTTTGACTCTGAGATTCTTGACAGAGTTTTGTGGGAGGCCTGGGTGCGGCAGGTTGTTCGGCCAGCAGTCTTCCACAAAGTTGTAGGGGACATCTTTGAAGGTCATGATCTCTGTTTTATCCCGGTTGCATCTCAGATGGTGCAAATCCAACCACTGAAACACCTTGGTGAGACAGCTTGAAATCAACTTCCCATCCAAGTCCAAGCCTTTTTCGCATGCAAACAGAAGCTGCGTGTCATCTGCGTACGAGATGACTTTTGCATTAAGGGACTCCGCGAGAATAGCAAGGGGGGTAAATATACATTGAACAGAGTAGGACTGAGGGCCGAACCCTGCGAAAGACCCACAGACAGGGGTCTGGCTTGAGCTGTATAGGGCGGCAGCCAGACTTCCTGAGTCCGTCTGTTCAGAAATGAGGCTAACCAGTTTAAGGCCAGGTGTCTAATCCCTATCTTGTGAAGGCGCTCGGGCAGCTTAAGGTGGGGCACAGTGTCAAATGCCACCGTGAGGTCAAGCAGTATCAGCATGGCTTTACCTCCCCTGTCAAGGGTGCCCTGGACATGCTCTACTATTTCGAGGAGCACGGTCTCCGTGCTAAAATGGAGGCGGAAACCGGATTGAGTAGGGTGGAGTATTCTGTTGTCTTCCAGATAACTGGAGAGTTGGTGGTTGACTTCTTTCTCCAGAATTTTAGAGAAAGCAGGGAGAGAGGTCTATAGTTTACTGCTTGCTTGGGGTCTGCTGCAGGTTTTTTTTAGCAATGGTAAAACTTTGGCCTTTTTCCACATAGAGCGAACCTCCCCTGTTGCCAGCGAGGTATTGAAAATGTGGTTCACAGTGGAATTGATAGATGGTGCCGCCATATTTAGCACCGTTATAGGGCAGGGGTCAAGGGGAGAGCCAGATTTTAGGGTCTTTAAAGCTGCAAGAGACTTAGCGAGGGTGATGGGAGTGAATACATCCAAGGTAGCATATGTAGGACCGGAAGGAGAAAGCCTCTGCCCCTGACTCTGTGATAGGGGTGCTGGATTCTGGCAACTATTTTGGATGGTCATGATTTTTTCATAGAAGAAAAAGTCAAGTTCATTGCACCACTCTGCCGTGGCGGTGCTGCCTCTAGAAGTGACAACGGGGCGCAGGAAGGAATCTACGATTTTGAAGATTTCCTTTGCTTTGTTGTCAGATTCCAGAATCCTAGTGTCCTAAAAGCTTTTTTTGGCAAGGTGCAATTTCCCCTGATACACCTTTAATGCGCTATTGTATGCAGCTTTATCATCCGTGTGATATTTCTTTCTCCATGCAACAGCTGAGTCTTCCTCTTCAGCAGTGGAGGTCAGGGGCATTTTAGTTTCACACACCAGTAGTAGACAAAGGGTGGTCCCACTTTAGGGATGGAAGGAGAAACATGATCAATAATGACCTATTGTTGGGGTTCTGGAACTATGCGATTGAACAACTGCAGTGCTTTCCTGCATAATTATGTAGGCATTGGACACCTTTTCTGTCTTCCAAAAGGTCAGCAATGGTTCTTCTGGGGCCCAGACCTGTGAACATCCAACCTGCACAACATCAGGGGGACTATAAGTGGGAGTTTCTTAGAGGACAGACGTGGCTTGAGTTTGCCGGCAAGGTAGGTTGACCCACGTGGCCACTTATAAATGAGAGCGAAAATTTTACATATTACTCTAACAACGACGGGTAGCCAGTGCTTAATTTAAAAAAAAATAAGTACCAGGGCCCTCGTCAGGAGAACACTGCAGCTTGCACTACCCATTGCCTCTGCCAGTGCTACCAATGACACTACGAACACAATTACTAACCATCATATTCCTACAAGTGTGACAATTCTGACTATTCCAGGCCCCCAAAGCTATAACAATAGCTTGGGTGGCAGGTATTAGTCTTTTTTTTTCATTCTTTTTTTAAAAACTTTTTATTGAATGCATGACTTGAAAAACATCATCCCACATACAGTTATGGTATTAGTCATTTTTAATGTATATTGAATAAATAAACAAGTGTTGTTGTCCTCATCCCTAAATTAGATAGACAGTGCCACCATGTGGCATTCTGTCATAAGTGCCGGTGTTGACAATTAACTGTGGGTGCCGAGCACCGGAAGCCATCGGCTCAAATTAAGCACTGCGGGTAGCAAGTGCAATGTCTTCTAAAGACAGAAACATGATCATGTTTCTTCAGACCAAACATCAGCTAAATAGGCAGCATTCTCAAGCTGCTGTCATCGCTGTGTTTCCATATTGCAGTAATCCGGCATCAATGCCATTTCCATAGATAAGCTTTGAGTTTGAGTGCTCCTACAACAACCACATGCATGGTGTTCGGCAAGACGTTCAGTACCTTGCACCATTCACAGAGCCTGGACCACCCAGGTCCAATCATGTTAGCTATCTTTGGAATCAGATTCTTGTTTGTAGCCATACTAATGCAAGACATTGGAGACTCTGGAGGTGGCCCCTCCTAAAATGAAATAGGAAAGGTGAGGTTAGTACCTATTCGGCACCAAATAAAACAACCTCAGTTTTGTCTGCATTCAGCTTCACACCACTCTTACCTAACCAGTTGGCAATGCTGAATAAGTGTGAGTCAATGGACAGAATCATCCACTGGCCCACAAGTACAAAGGTAAATTTGTGTCATCTACAAGTAGAATGACATTGAGCCCTTCAGCTAGAGGCCTGATATAAATATTAAATAAAGGCGATGACAGTGCCAGCCCCCGTGGTACCAACAAGTGAGCCATAGTGATGATGAAGTGAAAGGCCAAACTTAACGTACTGTGCTTGTCGCTCAAATGATGAACAAAACTAATGAATGGTTTGGTCAGAAGCTCCCGTTAATTATCTAAGACGTGAGTAGATGAATGGTTGAGGGATGTGTGTGAGTGCACGCTTGCGGAGGAGGCCCATATGTAGGTGATCCAGCGCAACCCCTAATTTCTAAAACCAGGGACCAAGGAAAATCTCATCACACATAAATTGCTTTACCAAACAACGGGGCCCATCACATATTACCCATAAATGATCCCTGAAGACGGGCGCTGGATTTGGGGGGTTTATTTTGTCAGTTTTATTAAGTACAATACTACACTTCACATTAATAACATTTGTATATAATTCTAACTATTCGTAGTCTCAACTATCTTCTTCCTTTGGTCGATGGACCATTAGTTGAAGAGTGGATGGTGACTATGATTAACTAAACAGTTTAATATTTAACTAAATAACCACAGAGTCATTTTATTCGGTTAATAATTTTATCTTATTATATGCTCATAGTTTAGATCGTCAGTGCACACACAAGATCACATATAAGAGAACAAATTATCATGCAATGTAATCAAAATGAATCAATTGTATCGACATCAAAGTGTGCATAGGAATGGGGAAGAGAAGGTACAGCATAAATAGTTGCAGGAAATATATTGCAAAATTAAAGCAATCAAGGAGGGTGATACCCACCAAAGAATCAGGAAAACCACTCCCTTGGCCGAGGTTGTGGCAAGAGGTCCCCAGAGATAGGCTCAGAGGACAAAGATAACAGGATAGATATAGCCATGTTTGCCCTAGACTAACTGTGAAAGGCAGCGAGTCTTCTAAGACCCTCAATGCTGCCCGGTGCAGGGTTCCACCTCTAATTCACTTTGGGTTCGCTATCAAAATAATGAGGCAAGCGCTGGAAACTGGAAGAGAAGAAAATGGTTTATTTCTCATGAGGAGATCACGTCAACTGAGACACCGGGATGTCTGAGGGAAGTGTTCTGCTGACAACTCCCTTGGCTCTTCCTTTTATACAGGTTTGACACAATGCATTTGTTTGATCAACATGGTTACAAAAGCTTGGGGTCCCCGCCCCGGGCAGGTTGTCACACAAGCCCAACAGTAATTCTCTTCCCACCCAGGTCAAACAGACAATCTTATCTTGCAGCTGGACCTTGCTTCAGGGTCTAAAACATGTGAGACCGGTCAGATCTAAGAGTCCGTTCTGTTGATAAAAACAGGTCCCATTGTTGGTAACAACAAGTCTTGCTGTTTGCAGTGCAATAAATCATTTTGCAAGAGTCTTTTTGGTGTTTGGAACCTGTTTGTGTAACTAGGTGTAGTGAAGGGTAGAGCGTCCAAAGGCTTGTCTGAAAAACGGGATGAGAGGAAAAACGAGTTTGTGGCAGCAAGTGGCGCTGAGGTTTGTTGTGGCAATAGAGTTTATAGCCCCCAGCACACATACCAGGTCGGTCAGAGGTTCAGAGGGATGATAGTAAGGGCAGGGTGAAACAAAGGTGACCAACAGAGTACAAAATGGCTGTGATAGATTAAAATGACTGCAACTTATGTGCACATAGAATTCCACCAGACAAGATGGCGCAGGTAATGTTCATGATTATTGTTTTGCTTTTAACAGTGGCCCCTTTGAACATAACTAGCCAGCTTGTCAGTCTATTTCGATCTCCATAATGTCCCGTATCTCTTGATCATACATTACTCTCATTTTTGTTAGCTGAGTGTCCATAGTTTTAGGGTGCAAGGTAGTTATGCAAAGAGAACACAAAGGTGGTATACAGTGTATACCCAAACAACAACCACATATTGTCAATACTGGGACCAAGAGAATCATTGATATTTTCCAACCCCACTCCTTCAAGATGCCCCAAAGCCAACTTCCAACTGTCCAAGTCTCTGATCCTTGATGAATTTCTGAAGATAGTCTATGGAGATGTTCGATTGCTTCATAGACAGAAGGTGAATTATCAGGAATGTATACACAGCAGCTTGCACCGATGATGCGGCATGCTCCTCCACGGTCCGCTAGTACCACGTCCAGGACCATGCGATTTTGCAGGGTAACCAGACGGACCGCTTGGAGCTCAGCAGTGTTGTTGGTGAGGATGCCAGCAGTGACGTTCAGGGCGGTCTCTACCGCTTGGGACAGATGTCTGATGGCTCGGCTGTTTGCCATCGAACCCCATATCGGGACGAGCCCTTTTGCTGCGTCGAGGAACTGTGATGAGGCAGAGTCTGCTTGATCAATGTCTTTAGAACGCTTTTCTCGATGATGCTCTGCAGGGGCTGTGTAGGTTGGTGGCAAAACAAATGTAGCATGTGCCCCCCAGTTTCTTGGGAGCCAGGTGTAGGCTTTGGTTCCACAAACAAAGTACATATTGGGTGATGCAACAAGCGCTGGGGGTTGGCAGTGTTCAAAGTCCTTACAATGCTACAGGTGCTGTGACCCACATTCTTAGTCCCACGGCCTTCAATGCATACAAGGCCAGAGACGTTCACCACAGATAGGGCCACAGTCAGTGTTGCAGCAGTTCTTTTCTTCAGGTAGGAAAATGTGGCTCTGTTAGGATTATTGAACACTTTCATTTCCACTCGTTCTTTGGCGGGGACATCAATCTGGAATGTCGCATTGAAGGTGTGAGGGCAGAAGGGGCGGCTGTCATTCCTGTTTTGTTTCACCAGAACTCGTTGTAGAACTGGGCGATTGTTCCGTCGGAAGTGGCATTGTCTTTGTAACTTTCTTGTAGGAGCATCATCCAGGCAAGGCAAGATCCGTGAATAGAAAAGGGCGAAGGGATGAAAGGGATGGAATGTTCAGTGGCATGTGGTAACAGCCCACAGACCCAACAGTTGGTAGCATTGGTGGCAAGATTGTGTTGGTGCAACATCTGCACGAAAGAATTATTCCAGAATTCTTTGCGTCGTTCTCGGAGATGTGGCGGTAGTGATACCAGGTAGTGTTCTTTCTTGGTGGTTGGTTGCATGGTGGGTGACAATGTTCTGTATGCAGGTGCATTCTCTTCAATGATCCAGAGTGCGACCATTAGCAGGAGCCAGGTGAGAAATGCGGCTACAAGTGCAATTGTCTTTGTGCTGTGCAGGTTAGCAGTCTTGGTGTCTTTGCGGTGGTTTTGCAGGTGTTCAGTTTCTTCCATCATCTTCGAGTAGCTCAACAACTGTTAGGACCACAGACTTTTGTCTGGCGCTTTCCTGGTAGCGTTGTTTGACTGTGCTACTGATCTGAGACCTTGACTCAGTTAGTGGCCTGGTCGTTGGAGCTCCCTCCTTTCGTCGATCTTAGGTTGTACCCTTTCCTGGATGGCACCGTGGGGTCGGGAAATTCTGATAGTTCGAGGGTGTCTTCTTGTGGGTAGCAACTCAGAGCTGGTCAGTCTCTCGCGAGTACTTCCTCTTGCACCTCCACCCCTTCACAGGTTGCCAGGGTTGGAGGGACTCGTTTGCAGTGATGGGCATGCAGCCAGTTTCGTTTTCCTTGCACTCGGAGGGCAGTTCGGGTGGTGATCAGGACTTGCCAGGGGCCCGTCCACCTAGGCTCCAGATTCTTCGTTCTTTGGAAGTTGTGAATTAATATATGGTCGCCTGGCTTTATTTCATGTCCCGGGCCCCTGGATACGTCAGGCAAGGCTTGCTGCATCTGTTGGTGGATAATTGTTAGCTCGTTTGTCAATTTATGCAAGTAATCCGACATTAATATGTTCGGGACATCGTTAATGGAGGTGGGTCTTGGTGCCGCCCAAATGCTCATAGGCCTGCCGAAGACCACCTCATACGGGGTCAGTCGGTGTTTGGTTGGGGTGGAGCGCATCGATAACAATGCCAATGGGAGGGCGTCGGGCCATTTCAACCCGGTCGTGGCAACTATTTTGGCTAGTTTTAGTTTCAACGTTGCATTGTGTCTCTCTACCAGGCCCACTGATTGGGGGTGGAAGACGGCATGGAACTTTTGTTTTACCCCCAACCCTCTCAGTATGTTCTGTATCACCTCGGCTACGAAGTGGGGGCCGTTGTCGCTCCATAAAATTCTGCAAAGGCCGTATCGGGGAAGAATTCTTTCAGCAATACTTTTGCAGTGGCTAAGGCGGTATTGTCGCGGGTGGGATAGGCCTCCACCCATTTGCTAAAGCGCACACAACCACCAGGACATATTTTAGACCAAGGCATCTCTCTAGTTGAATGTAATCCATTTGAAGGATTTCAAAGGGGTGGTCAGGGACTCCAAACCCTCCCCGTGGTACTACTGTCCCCTTCCCTGGGTTGTGTTGTAGGCAGACTATACATTGTTGTACTAGGCGTTTTGCAGATTCTGCTATCTTGACGTTATGCCATACTCTGGTGATTAGTTCAAACATGGGGGTGGAGCCTATGTGTGCTGGTAAATGTGCCATGGTCAATATGGGGATGAGGTAGGCATTGGGTAAAAGCCATTTATTTCCGTCTTTAGTTCTCCGGCAATCTTCCTCGTCTTTTAGTCCCACCTTTTCCCACTCGGTCAATTCGTCTTGTGTGCCTGTAGTCTGTATGTCCCTTACAGTGGTCCTAGCGTCAGTCCATCGTTCAGCTTGTGACCTGGTCACATACATTCGTGTCGTAGTTCTGTCTCCTGCCGTGGCTCGGGCAGTAACATCTGCTAGTGCATTTCCCTGTCCAATGAGATCAGTCACTTTCCTATGTGCTTGGCATTTTATCACTGCTAACTTCTTGGGGAGGAGGACTGCTTGCGTCAAGGCGGAGACTAAATCTCCATGCAGGATGGGTGTACCGTGTGAAGTCAGGAACCCTCTTTCTTTCCATAAGATCCCAAAATGGTGAACCACCCCGAAGGCATATTGGCTGTCGGTGTATATGTTAACTGTCGTGTCAGTCGCTAAGATACATGCTCGTGTGAGGGCAATGAGTTCTGCAGCCTGGGCTGAACGTTGGGGAATACGGGCTGTTTCCAGAACGGTTCGGGCTGTGGTGACAGCGTATGCAGCTGAGGTGGTGCCGTCGGGAGTTTGATGCACGAACCATCCACCCATAGTTCTCCATCTGGTTCTAGAAAGGCGGTGTCTCTGAGATCTATTCTACTCTTTGTTTGTTCATCGGTTAGTGTCACACAGTCGTGTAGTGGAGTCACGCTAGGATCATTTTCGGGTAGGGGTAACAGTGTGGCTGGATTGAGGGTGGTGCATCGCTTTAGGGTAATGTGCGGTGCTAGCAGGGTCAACTCATATCCTGTCAGTCGGGCGCTAGTCAAGTGTTGGGTTTTGGTCTGGTTTAGTAGTGTGTCGACTGCATGGGGTACTAAAACAGTGACTGGATTGGAGAGTACTATTCCTTCGCTCTGGCGTATCGATACTGCTGCAGCTGCCACAGCGCGCAGGCACGCTGGCAGTGCTCTGGCTACTGGATCGAGGGTGGCAGAGAAATATGCACAAGGGCGTTGTTTTTGACCAATTGATTGTGTTAGGACAGACAATGCACATCCTTCCCTCTCGTGCGTGTAGAGGAAGAATGGTTTGGAGTAATCCGGGGTTCCTAGGACAGGTGCTGAACAAAGGGCATTGCGTAGTTCTTTAAAGGCTGACTGGCATTCGGGGGTCCAGGGGAGAGGTGAGGGGATGTCTTTAGCTAGGAGGGAGAGAAGGGGTTTGACAATGAGGCTAAAGTTCGGTAACCACTGTCGGCAAAATGAGGTGAGACCTATCAAAGAGCGGACTTGTTTCTGATCTTTGGGGACAGGGGTGTCTAGAATTGTCTGGATCCTGTCAGGCGTGAGTTTCCTCCCTTCTTTGGATAAAAGGTGACCCAAATAGGTCACTTGTGATTTACAGAACTGCAATTTCTTTCGGGAGACCTTGTGACCATTCTCAGCAAGAAAATGGAGTAGTTTGATGGTGGCTGTGACGGCTATTGGTATGGTGTCCGCTGCTAGAAGGATGTCGTCTACATATTGTATTAGTGCCACTCCATCTGGCAATTGTATGGCGTCCAACTGTCTTTTAAGCGCCACGCTATAGATGCTTGGGCTCTCAGTGTACCCCTGAGGTGCTCTGCAAAATCTGTACGAACGGGAGTTTAGGGTGAATCCAAATAGATAGCGGCTGTCCTTGTGTATAGGTATGGAAAAGAATGCGTTTTTGAGGTCAATTACAGTGAAAGTGGTGGCAGTGGAGGGGATTAAGGTCAAAATTGTCGTGATGTCGGAAACTACTGGGTATTGTGGCACTACGATTTTGTTTATCTCCCGCAGGTCAATGATGAAGCGGTAGGCTTTTCCGTCTCCCTCTCCCTGTCTCTTTACAATCGGTAGTATGGGACTATTACAAACGTTGCTCACTACTTCCTCTACCACCCTTGCCTCTACCAAAGAGTGTATGATCTCTGTCAGTGCCTTCTCACCCTCTGGCGATATTTTGTACTGCGGTACTTTCGGTAGGGTTGCGTCCTGTCGTATTGTTACGTGTACTGGGTCAATCATCATTCGTCCTACGTCTGAATCAGCCCTAGCCCATAAGTGTGATGGCAAAGTGTCCAGTAGGGATGCGTCAGCCTCGGAGATGGGAAACATGTGCTGATTAGGGTTCTCTCTATGGCGCTGGGGGTTGTCATACAGGACGACACGCACTCCGTCTGGTGAGCATCTGATAGTCGCATGGAAGTGTTTCAAAGGTCGAGACCCATAATGGCGTCTGGGGTGTTGGAAGAGAGGAGGAATGTTGTTTCAACGCTATTGTTGTCAAGGTTAAAAGGGATCGGTCGGGACAAAGGGTTGGTGGAGGGCGTACCGTCAAATCCTATTGAGGTCACATGTGAGCCTGACAAGGGTGCCCTTGGAATCAGTCGTTTGGATAGTGCACTACGTGTTGCTCCCGTGTCTACCAGAAATGGCGACTTTGTGCCCATCACCTCAGCGGTAACATAAGGGCCTTGCTGATCAACATAGAGCTCGACTGGATCCCTCCCTTGCCTCTGGCTGTCCTATGCAAAGTCGTACGCATTGCCATAATCTGTCTGTTGATACTGATTCTGTTTGGGATGGTCAAATGTGTTCACTCTTCCTGGCCTTTCCTCGCTTGCTTCACTCGCGTACCCTCTCCCACGTCCTCTTCCTCTCTGTCCACTTGCTATTTCCTTCGCCCCTCTGCCCCTACCAGCTCCTAGCAAAGCCGGGCATTGGGTTTTCCAGTGTCCATATTCTTTGCAAAATGCACATTGATCCTGTCCTAGGTCTTGGCGTCCGACATATGATGTCGATGAATTGTTTCTAGGTGGCTGTACTCTAGGGGTATTCTGCTGGTATCCTCCCCTATATTGCTCCCTTCCTGTATTCGCCCCCTGGAGTTGTGCTACCATTACCCTTTCCTTCAAGTCCTTCTTTTTCCTTTCTGTAGCCCTGTCATTTTCGTTTCTCTGATGCTCATAGTACTGGGCCATTTGGAGAATGGCCGCCGGTTTAGATGCTGCCCAACTACTTTCGCTGGCTTGTAATTTCTGGGATACATCTGGCAGTAGTCCTTTGACATAGTTCTGCACAAATAAGTGGTGTCCGTTTGCGGTGGACATGTCTTGTCCACTGTAATCGGAGAACACCGTTTCAAATCTGGAGAAATACTCTGAGACATCCTCTTGTGGTTTCTGGCGGTACGCGGTTACTATGGACCAGTCTATCTTTTTCTCTGGGATCAGCGTTTTCACTTTCTGCACTATTTTGTCAGGGAGGTCCAATATTGCTTTAACCGGTTTTTGACCAGGGTTCCGCTGTTTATCTAATGTGTTGAGTTGTTCCCAGGTATGACCAAGCAGTTCGGTATGGTCTATTTTCCTAATCTGTTTCCACACATCTGCTGGCAAACATAACCCGAAGAACAAGTCTATGTCGGCAAGTGTCATTATTGTTGATCCAGAGCGGTACCTAGCTCGGTGTAAAAGGCGTTGGGGTTCTTTCGTAAATCCGGTAAAGATTTACGGAACGTCAAAATGTCCTGTCTGTCCCATGGTTGTTACAACCAATTGTAGACCACCCTTCCTCTAGCATCTTGATGGTTCATATCGTCATGAGTCCCTTGTCCTCTAGGAGGTACCCAATAAGGGGCAGCTTCTTTTATCGGCATCATGCTATCTGGTTTTTCCACCGGGGGTCCTGCTATCTTAGATGTCCTGTCCTTATCTATCCGTCCTTGTTCCACGAGGTGACGGAATACCTTCAGTGTGGATGAAAAGAGTTCTGTAACATCGTTGTCGCCTTCATCTCCGGTGTCTACCTTCCTATAGAGAGCCACTAGTCGCTCGGGCCCTACATCTTGGTACTTCTCTTCATATGCAGTAAGAGTGTGGTAACAGAGACGTACAATAAAGTATCGTTTGCGGTTTTCAACATAGGAGTTGCATATGTCAGTTACATGCTCTTCTGTCTCCTTCCTATCTATGAGGGATTTAACTACTTTATCAATGCCTGCTCGCTCATTTTTACTTAATCGCGGGACCCTGGGCGCTCCTGTTTCTTTTGATCCTACCTCTACTACTGTATCCTTTGATGAGGCATTTGGTGTGGGTGACTCGGTGGGAGCAGAGGCGGTGGAGACTGAGGCGATCGTGCCATCTCCGGCTATACTTTGGTGGTCCTGTCGTTGTACTACGGGATGAGTAGGGGCGTAAGGGGGTGGCATGTATATGATTGGGGGACCTAACAATAAATCATCATCTACCCTTTGTTTTGCTGGTAACTTGGGGTAAAGAGTCGAGGGCGTTCTAACAGGGCATTGATCTGATATTTTTGATTCCTGTTCCTTTTTATCGATTTCCTTTTCTTTTAGTTTTTCTTCTAATCTTTACAGGCTTGGTAAGCTGATTTTCGCGTTTCTTTATCTTGTCTAGCTTCGTCCCTTTTCTTTCTTTGAGCTGCCCCTTTTCGCCATAAGCCAAAACTGTCAAACATGGCTGGTCTAGTTTTCTTTTTGTGGAGAGCTAATTCTAACGTTTCTATTTTAGCGGGATCGAAAGATCCCGTCAGTGGCCACTGATTTACCCGGTCCTTCCTAGGGTATTTATGCCATAGTTTGCTATAAGTTACGCTGGCTAATCCATACTTTACGTACATGTCCTTGTTAGGGGTGCCTACCGGCGGTGCCGGCTGACTGACCTCTAACGAACGGTCTGGTCCAAAACAATTACAATCAAACAATCTAGAGAAAACAGGCATGACGTATTTATCGGTCAAAATGAATATCTCAATCAATCAATTTAGACAAAAAGTCTGCACTACCTGTCCTTCGCTGCCTGCAAGAGAGAGAATATTCCTATTCTTTGTTGTTTGCAAGCAGGGAAATGTCATAAATAACTCAATATCAAAAAAGGAATACTAGTATTTCAATCAAACTATTCAATCAATCAATCAATTTAAGTCGTTTTTCACGACCTTACCCGGACCGTATGGACAGTTCTTCGTCTTCCCCTTCCAGCGCCTGGTTGTCCTCTCACTCCAACAATCAATGCGGTGTTCCTCTAAGGTCCCAGTCAGGACCGCAGGTCACTCGAGAGAGGTCCGTTCGGAACCGGTGAAGTTCAGTCGATCGGCAGCCAGACAAGGGTCTTCTCAGGCAGGTATACCCCAATCGTTTAGTTGTTCACTCCGTCGTTAGGACCTCTCTACCGGACCCACGCGTCGCTGATGGGCCCCTACGCTGGGCGCCAATTTGTGAAAGGCAGCGAGTCTTCTAAGACCCTCAATGCTGCCCGGTGCAGGGTTCCACCTCTAATTCACTTTGGGTTCGCTATCAAAATAATGAGGCAAGCGCTGGAAACTGGAAGAGAAGAAAATGGTTTATTTCTCATGAGGAGATCACGTCAACTGAGACACCGGGATGTCTGAGGGAAGTGTTCTGCTGACAACTCCCCTGGCTCTTCCTTTTATACAGGTTTGACACAATGCATTTGTTTGATCAACATGGTTACAAAAGCTTGGGGTCCCCGCCCCGGGCAGGTTGTCACACAAGCCCAACAGTAATTCTCTTCCCACCCAGGTCAAACAGACAATCTTATCTTGCAGCTGGACCTTGCTTCAGGGTCTAAAACATGTGAGACCGGTCAGATCTAAGAGTCCGTTCTGTTGATAAAAACAGGTCCCATTGTTGGTAACAACAAGTCTTGCTGTTTGCAGTGCAATAAATCATTTTGCAAGAGTCTTTTTGGTGTTTGGAACCTGTTTGTGTAACTAGGTGTAGTGAAGGGTAGAGCGTCCAAAGGCTTGTCTGAAAACAGGGATGAGAGGAAAAACAAGTTTGTGGCAGCAAGTGGCGCTGAGGTTTGTTGTGGCAATAGAGTTTATAGCCCCCAGCACACATACCAGGTCGGTCAGAGGGTCAGAGGGATGCTAGTAAGGGCAGGGTGAAACAAAGGTGACCAACAGAGTACAAAATGGCTGTGATAGATTAAAATGACTGCAACTTATGTGCACATAGAATTCCACCAGACAAGATGGCGCAGGTAATGTTCATGATTATTGTTTTGCTTTTAACATAACAACTAAAATTTAATCTCTCAATCAATCTACCTTGATCTAATTCTCCTCGGACGCAGTCTCCTCCCAAGTACTCCAGCAACGTTCTCGTACCTAAAGCGTTCTCTGGCTTGGTGCTGGTCTGCTCTCTCTGTTCTGCCACACCAGACTGCTCTGCTAAACCGGACCGCACTGCCTCAGGTTCGTCTGATCTCTCTCCGATTCTTCTCTCTCTGAATCCCGAACTGCCACACCCCCAATTGGGATATCAATTATACCCTTTTGTCTAGCTCCCCATCTTACAATGTTGCAATATCAGTAGAAACTCGGTCTGTGATTGGTTGTCATAAATCATACTGGGGTCGCCTCTCCCTGTTCTCCTCACAAATCCATCCTATACCGGTTCTAACAAAGGAAGAATTTAAGACTAATACATTCGTATACCACTGACATCCACAATTATACAATTTGCAACAATTGTACACCATGATATCCGTTCACATTCAAATTGCACGTAGTGATGGCTGTTCCCACAGTTGCTGTCGTGTCTTGGCACATAAACAATAGGACACAGGTCAACATGGCCTTCACACAGATTACATCA
The DNA here is from genome assembly GCA_963921515.1 of Calotriton arnoldi. Lineage (NCBI taxonomy): Eukaryota > Metazoa > Chordata > Amphibia > Caudata > Salamandridae > Calotriton > Calotriton arnoldi. The sequence continues at coordinate 5,138,318 of CAWUFW010000230.1, read as the reverse complement.
GCTGGTACAGTCTGCAAGCAGGTAACCCATCCTGGCGCATGCGCGCTTCATACCGACCAAGACAACCGCATGCTGGTTTAGACAAGAGGCCATTTTCATGCAGGCCCAATCTCGTACTAAAGTATATAAACACAAAAGAATATTAATTCATGAAATAAAACCCATTATGGTTACCTCCCACCATACTAATACCCTGTATTAATTAAATCCTAGCGAAAGCTATTAATTTAAAGCAACCTTTTCGTTATTTGTGCACAACATGCAAAATGTGCAATGTACAACATAGCATAAACATGCAGTAGTACGGTTTTTCAAAGCGCAAACAGTTAATACGTACTCATGCCAACATGGTTTACGGTTTTCAAAGCGCAAACAGTTAATACGTACTCATGCCAACATGGTTTAGTATATAATGTAAAATGCGTTTGCCCCTCGTGTAAATGTGTGCATTCAGAGTTGGTTAGTCCAGGCAATCAATACATTATTATGGGGTTACTTAATTTCGTGAGGATGTATTTTACAAACCTCACTCCATCAATCCCCCCTTTGATGGTTTTACCATCATAAAATCCCTAAACATACGGTTTTCCAAGTTATATAGCTGTTATTTTATCTTTTGGCCCTTGCTCTTTACATTTTTCATACAATTTTTCTTTAAAACCTTCCAACTCTATCTCATCTATCTCTCTTTTCCTTTCTTTACGTTCCTTACTTAATTTCCTTTCTTTCCTTTCTTTGCGACTTTTCTTCATACAAACATAGGTCATTCGTATCATGAGTATCATAGCAGCTACCAAGACTATTGGTACTATTATTTTTCCTACTAAGGAACTACCTATAGAAGAAAACCAATTACTTATAGTAGAGAAACTCTTACTTAGTCTCTCCCAGACACCGTCAACCTCTAGTTGGGTTACCTTTTTATGCAAATCAGTGATATTCTGAATGTATCCTTCCAAATTCTTACTTTTATCTGGAATGTAAGGGCAACAATGTTGAACTTTCAGCATTCCACAGACTCCACCCTCTTTTGCCAACAATATATCAAGGGCAAGCCGATTTTGCATAACCATAGATCTCATGGCAATCATTTCAGTGTCAATCATCAAGAATCCTCCAGCAGTATCCGTTGATAAACGATCAACCACTGTGGACAATTGTCGAATTTTGTATGCATTCAGTGTAACCCCAACTCCAGGTATCAATGCTCCAAATATATCACCTACAATTTCTGAAAAACGTTCTCTTTTTGCACGTTTTAGTCCTTGCTTTACTTCATCGATTCCATTGGTACTTTTGTCTACATGGTAGACTTTTGGAAAGACAATCCCGAGATAACAAGTTCCATACCAGTGATCTGGCAGCCCATAATAGGCTTTCCTCCCACAGACATAATATATGCCTGGCAAGACAGGGTCAGTTCCTCCCTTTAATCCCCAACCCCCAATAATTTTATAGGTATCTTCACATTCACTGGAACCGATGAAATAATTGTTGTAGTTAGTCTTCTCCCTACGTAAGCATAATTTTCCCTTCTGCGACCAATCCAGGGCCATTGCAGCATAAGTCTCGCCTTTGTCATAGTTGCCTTCTCTAAAAACCCAAGGTGGTGTTTTTAATTTCTCTTCAACAGCTTTTCTCTGAAACTTAGCCCTTCTTTCTTCTACCATCTCCAAAAAGATTTTCTCTTCCTTTTTCAATTTACATGTTAGGTTGTTTTTATTAGCGTATTCTGTATCTAAAGGCTTGGTTGTCAGGAAAAAATCTCCCATGACATTTGCATGTGCTATCTTATTCAATTCAGGTACTACAGGGACTTTAGAAAATATTGTATCTACATTGGAATAATAATAGTCTAGTTTACCTGTTCTATACAACAAACTTGATAAGACACTACAGGTCACACCATAAGTCAAAGGAAGGTGATGATAAGTCACACCTTCTGAAACAGACAATGGCAACTGTATACATACATAACAGTCCCTCACATCCATTGTTTCCACATATTCGTAAAGTAATTTAGTGAAAACATTCAAGGAAAAATTAGTAACTGATCTATCATGATGCAAATTACTAGCATCTACCTGTTTTAAGTCAGTAACAGGGATTCGCTTAATGTCAGTGTCTACACTTGGACCTGTCAAATTGTTAGGACGAGGTATATCTTCTTTAATCAGATGTAAAGGTATTATAATTGTTAATATTATCCAGAATACTACCAGTATACATAATAAACAAAAACAAGCCTTATAACACCTACGCATAAAACTACATCTAGGTCTTGTTACTTGTGTATCTGCCATAGTAATATTAATCCTTATGAAATTCTAAATAGATTCTCTAAATTTACCTCAAATATATTCTATAAAAATAAAAATAAAAATGTAGTGTGATCCCACACTTCAAAAGCTTTCTTCTTTTACCCCTTCTTTTATTTTAACTAATCCAAATTTCCAAGACGTCTTCAGAAAGTTTTTCTTCAGCTGTTAACGTGACACCTTAATTTGTTTACAGTCTCTTAAGGTGGATTTAGATCACTCTTTCCTTCTTGCTCGTCGTCAGTGCTGTTTCTTTCTTTGTTTAAATCTTCTTCAATTTCTTCCAACACCATATAAATCCAGTCAGATGACTTGAACTTTTTGTTTGGTTTTCTTACTCTCCTTGGTCGCAGCACTGATTCGTCATCCGACTCTCCTTGTTCTATTTCACCTGAAACTTCATTTATCTGTTCTGGCCTGCTCTCGGGTCTTCCTTTCACCACTCTGTATTTCAGTCTTTTAACTCCACTTGGCCAATGGTCATCTGTCTTTGCCCTTTTTGGTTGTACTTCTTCTTCTTCCTTATTCAATTCGTACCTGCGTTTCTTTGCACCTACTTTGAGTTTGCTTACTTCTTCCTCTGCTTTTTCCTCTTCTGTATTTCTTTCACCTATTTCTTTTCTATTCTTTCCCTCTTTATCGGGCAATTGTCTTTCTTCTTGTTCAACAGCAGTTTCTTCAGTCCCAGTAGCGGGTACCCACTTTACTTGACTTGTATTAAGCTATTCTTCATCAAGCCGCTCTTCAGAGTCCTTTGGGTTATGTTCACCCGTTTCAGAGTCTATTGCTCTAGCTTCACCAATTTCTTGTACTTCAGCCTCTGATTCTGAGCTTGTACTTGAGATCTCCAGATGCCGCTCTACTCGTGGTTCAAGTGGATTTGGGACTCGCTGAGTGTGGCTGGCATGGATCCAATTTGATAAGCCAGCACACTTTACTGCTGTAGTCGTCACCAATATGACCTGGTATGGTCTTTCCCAGCGGAGCTCTAGGCAAGTTTTTCTTCTATGCCTTTTCACGTGAACCCACTCACCAGGGCTCAGATCATGCGCTTGAGTCTGCTGTGTTGTGGTCGCGTCTGCTCCAACCTGATGAAACACGGAACGTACTACATCAGCCAATCCTTTGCAATAGTCAAGGATGAGATCATCAGATATATTTATCAATTTGTTGGCAGGTACAAATGCTTGTCTCATTGCTCTTCCCATCAAGATCTCATGGGGACTCAATCCTGGCTTTTTGTCAGGAATGCTTCTGAGACTCATCAAAACTAGGGGTAAAGCGTCAGGCCATTTCAGCGCTGTGGATCTACACACTTTCCCTAACCTATTCTTAATTGTGCCATTTATCTGCTCTACTATTCCAGAAGCCTCTGGACGATAAGCACAATGAAGTTTTGGTTGAATGCTCAATGCCTCACAAATCAGTTTGATTGTTTCACTAGTGAAGTGTGTCCCTCTATCTGTTTCCATAGTGACTGGAAAACCATATCTAGGAATGTATTCCCTCAACAAACGTTTTGCCACCGTCAGGCTGTCATTCCTCCTTGTGGGATAAGCTTCTACCCATCAGGAAAACAAACACACAATTACTAACACATATTTGAGCTTGTTACATGGAGGCAGTCTGGTAAAAGGACCTCCTGCCCTCCCTATTGTTCCTAGACTAACTATTGTCTTTCTTCCTGGGTTTTGCTGTTGGCACGTCAAACATCTCTGACAAAGGCTCTCTGCAATAGTCCTGAATTTGGTATTAAACCACGTTTGTTTGAATGATCTGACCATGGCATCTCGGCCAATATGTGTCATTCCATGATATATCCTTGCCATATGAGAAAGTAAACTATCTGGCATGACTGGTCTCCCATCAATGTATACCCATACATCATCATCATCTCGTCTCCTACATCCTGCCTTTTCCCATTCCTGTCTCTCTTCATCACCTGCCTCTTCCTGCAATTGTCTCACTTCGTCCCATGTTTCAATGGTGTTAGTAAACATAAGTTGACAAACCGTATGTTCTTTTGTTTTTCGCCGATTTATGGAAGTCTCACTCTTTGCACAATATTGCGCTACTTGGTCAGCAAATCTGTTGCCTTGAGTCACATAATCATCTCCTGACTTATGTGCGGCACATTTGACCACTGCAATTCGTTTTGGTAATTGTAATGCTTCCAGCAATTCCTTTACAAATTGACTATTCCTGATGGGGGACCCTGAAGAGGTCAGGAATCCCCTCTGCATCCATAGTTCTCCAAAATCATGCACAATGCCAAAGCCATATTGGCTATCAGTAATTATGGTCACTTTCTGACTTTTTCCCAATTTGCAGGCTCGAATTAGAGCTATCAATTCAGCAACTTGTGCAGATTTTACCCCTTTTATACAGGATGCTTCCAGGATTGCCACTACAGTACAGACGGCATAGGCAGAACTCAACACACCTGTTCCAGTCCGCAAACAAGAACCGTCAACAAACATCACACAATCAGATTCCTCAAGAGGAACATCTTTGATGTCAGGACGGGGCTTGGTACAAAATTCTGTCACATCCAAACAATCATGTTCAGCTTCATCCCTTACTTCTTCATCCCAAACATCTGGCAATAGAGTAGAAGGATTCACATTTGTACATCTTACTATTGTCACATTTTCTGCACCCAGAATCACTCTCTCATACCTAGTCAGCCGACTATAGGTGAGGTGCTGAGTCTGTGTTCTTGTTAAAAGGATCTCAACAGAATGTGGCACATACACCCTCACAGGATGACCCATTATGATCCGTTCACTCTGTTCCAGACTCACACAAGTAGCAGCTACTGCTTTCAAACATCCAGGCAATGCAGCAGCCACTGAATCTAACGTGGCTGAAAAATATGCCACAGGTCGTCTCGACATTCCATGCCTTTGAGTTAGAACTGCAAGTGCACACCCATCTCTTTCACTGCAATACAATGCAAAATCCTTTGAATAATCAGGCATTCCCAACGCCGGAGCCTGGCACAGGCTGTCTTTCAGTTTAACAAAAGCATCCATACTTTCTTCATCCAATTTAATTGGGTCTTTCACATCATTCCTCGTCAACCTCTGTAGAGGTTTTGCCATCAGTGAAAATCCACTGATCCATTGTCTGCAATATCCAACCACCCCCAAAAACGTTCGCACTTCTCTTTGTGTGGTTGGCGGTTTCATGTCCTTAATCACTCGAATATGCTCTGATGTTACTTTTCTGACTCCCTTCTCAATCTTATGACCTAAGTATTGGACTTTCCGCTGACAAAATTGTAACTTTGCAGGGGACACTTTATGTCCACCTCCTGCCAAATGGTTCAGTAAAGCAACTGTGTCTGCAACACAGGCTTCTCGAGTCTTTGATGCCACCAGTAGGTCATCAATGTACTGAACCAGAACAGACTCTTCAGACATTCTCAAATCTTCCAGACACTTTTTCAATATCTGGTTAAAAATTGAAGGACTCTCAGTATAGCCTTGAGGAACTCGGCACCATGCCAAAACACGATCTCCAAACCGGAAAGCAAATAAATATTGGCTATCCGGATGTAGGGGAATCGAAAATAATGTATGACACAAATCAATCACGGTATACCACTCCGCGTCATGTGGGATTTGGTAGAGAATCACTGCTGGGTTTGGCACAACTGGACAACAAGGCACAACTATTTTGTTTATTTTTCTCAAATCTTGTACTATTCTATAGGTTCCGTTTGGCTTTTTCAATCCCATAATAGGTGAATTACAAGGGCTACTCAGTATTTCTTTTAAAATTCCTTGTTCAATCATTTGATCAATCACAGGAGTTATTCCTGTTATTACTTCTGGCTTCATTTTATACTGTGGTGTATTTGGATAGTCAATACCATCTTTCACTGTAATTCTAATCGGATCCACTTTCTTCATCAAACCAATCTCCTGTCCTGTGAAATCCCATACCTCTGAATTCACTACCTTCATCCATTCTTCAGGCACACTTTTGTCTGTAAGAAGCAAAAATAACTCATTCACTTCTGTTCCTTGCTTTGCCAGCACCATTTTAAAAGCGACATCCTCATCAGGTGTCTGAAATGCAATACCATCCGGTGTGCAGTATATTGTGCAATTCATTTTGCACACCAAATCTCTTCCTAACAAATTCACTGGACTCGAGTCACACACTACAAACCGATGCATGTCTTTAAAGGGACCAATATGCACTTCAATTGGTTTAGTAACTGGAGTATTTATCTGTTTATTTGAGACTCCTACTACCTGGATAGTTTCTCCCGAGAGGGGTAGGTTTGGAATTTCTGCTGCTCTCACAGTAGAACGGGTAGCACCAGTGTCCACAAGAAAGGTGATATCATTACCTTCCACTTTTCCATCAACAAATGGACCTGACTGATCTACCTCTAGAGTAGCGCCAAGCACGCACCCTTCCTCCCCCCTCAGGCACCGTCATTGATTCGACTCAACATCACTTCCATCACATTGCATCCAAAATTGGGGAATCACATTTGTGTTAGTATTTTTACCAACCTGGTCTCCTCCGTGGAACCCTGTATCCGCACTGTATCTTTGAGCATTTACATTATGTGGCAACGGTGGGTGCGGGACCTGATATTGGGTAGTAACTACCTGCTGCTGCCGTGTCTGTTGCACACCTACCTCACTCTGCACCTGTGGAGTTAAAATTTTATTTCCTCCATTAGTCCTCTGTACTGATCTACACTCATTCTTCCAGTGTCCATACTTTCCGCACCCATGACAAGGAAATTTCTTTTTCGCCTCTTCTCTGCTCATTTGTCCTCTACCTCTACCTCCACTGGGTCTCTGAGCATTCTGACTAACTCCTCCCATTTGGTTTATAGCCTGAGAATTCAACTGAGTTTCTTGCTGCTCTGCTACCTTTACTTGTGCCCACATCATCTTTTCTTTTAATTTGCGATGGCGGGACTCAATGTCATCACTACAATATTTTGCATACCTCAAAATCTCGTCGATCGTTTTAGCCTGCCAACACAACATATGCTGCTGTATCATCTGACTAATCTCAGGTCTTAATCCATACACAAACCTATACACAAAATGACCCATATCTTTGTCTCCAATATTCTCAAAACCACTATACTGCTTAAAAACTTGTAATAACCTCTCATAATAGGCATGTACAGATTCTTTCGGCTCTTGGGTCGTTCTATCAATTTTTACCCAATCAGTTTCCTTAGGGGAAATTTTGCTCTTCAAGAAAGTAATCACCTGATGGTACTTTTTCATTACCTCATCAGAAGGTGCTCCTGTTTTGGAATCCCTAGGATATTCATCTTTTGGCCAATCAACTGTAATCTTACATTCCGTCCATAAATCTGCAGGTACAACAATTTCAAATAATCCATCTAAATCTTTTAACAATACTTTTGAGACTTTCACGAACCTCTCAACTTGTTTGTACCATTCCACTGGCTTTTCTCTCAACCTGGGAAACTCATTGGTGAAAGACAATATATCCTGTCTAGACCACGGAACATGCACATAACCTCCTCCTGGAACTTCTCTCATGGGACATTCCAGAGCCACACTTTCTACTTCTCTTACTGGTCACAAATGTATTTCTTTAGCAGCCATTTCTTCTTTCTTCCTCATCCATCTACCCTTCCATCTTTCCACATCTCCCCATTTTCTCAAAACAACCATTAACTCCTTTATCTGCAATCGTCTACTAGACGTATTCATATTTTCTATGTCCTTTTCAGTAAAGTCCACTCTATATGTCTTCTGCAACACTTTTGATCTTCCCATGTCTATTCCTAGCTCATCTGCAGCTTCCATTAACCTCTCATGTAGATTTTTCGCTTTCCAAGTAATACTCTTACACAGATACATCAATTCATCATCCTGTCTGAACTTATGGTCCCAATGATCATTTCTTCCAAATCTACTCTCAATTTACATACATCTATAGGCTGTGGCTGTGTTTTTCTCCTTTGTGACCCTTTCACCCAATCATCTAATTCTTCGGTTGTTGGACCTATTGAAACTTCACTTCTGGGGATTTCATCCAACTCTATTCTTTTTGGCTGTAACTGCATTATCTCCCTAGGTGTTTCAATTATTGTTAGATTATTCGGAGGTGTTGACCTAGTAACTGTAGAGGGCTGTTTGAACACTTACGGCGTTAATTCTACTACTAACTTATGTTGTAGCAGAATTTAATGGGACAGTCAAGGAAGGTTCATGGATAAGTCTACTTTCAAATACAGGTATTGCTGGACCTATAGTTACTGGTACAGTCATTGCATCTATTTTCATATTCATCTGATTCAATTTTTCAACTAATTCTTTGGTTTGTATGGCACATTCTGCTTATCCTTCCTGCTCTAAATCGCTTACAGTTGGAACTGGTGTCACTTGAGGTGTCATTGGTGTTTCCATTGACGGTGCATTTGGTGTCACCATCGCTGAATTCTCCTGATAAGGTGGTCGTTGTTTAACTAATATATCATCCAGCAGCTCATCATCAGATACATTCGGGTTATATCCATTACCAAATTGCTCTAAATGTCTCCTTTTCTCCTTACATTTGCTTCCTGCAGTCTCTCCTACCATCAAAACTGGATACAATCCTTCAGTTATCTCTCCATTTCTCCATCTCTTCATTCTGTCTTCATGTCTTTCATCATGAAATCTTCCAAACATAAATCTATTAACTCTACCACCTCTATGTCTTTCTCTTTCATACATTTCATCTTCCCATTCTACTAATGCTTCAAACTGTGTAGGTCTAGGTCTTGGGTCTAATGCCATCATCTTTTCTCTCAAATTACGCAATACTGCCAAATTAAAAGAACCATGCTCTGGAAAAGCTAGCAAACCATCATTCTTTGTATATCCTACCCAATTTTCTAGCCAAACATGTGTGATAACCATATTTTAACATCATATAAGACGCTGGTGTCTTTGGTGGAGGGATAGGAACTCCTTCTCTCGTTATTACTGGTTTGTCCTTTTTAAAGAATCTTTTAATTTTACCAAACAAAGTCAATTTCTCCTGTTTTGGTTGTTCGAAATACATTTTTGTTACTTGTCAATAGCTTCACTCGATCCAAATCCTTTGTCAATGCAATCCACTATAATTCACCAATCAAACTCCTTTGCTTCCCTAAACACCTGACCAATGTCAGCGCAACACACTCTAACTCTTCCAATCAGAGCTTTCTACGTCTCCGCTATCCTGTCCAATACCAGCGCGGCTCACACCAACCAGCCAATCTGAGCTTACTCTGTCTTCACAGTCTGACCAATGCCAGCGCGGCTTTTTGTGACGTCAGCCTCTCCTCCTGCTGCTGACCCTCCCTTTACAAAAATTATCGGCACTTTTCTAAGTCCTTTTTCTTTACAATAACTTATTAGTCACAACATAAAACAATACCACACTGTCTGTTTACTAACTAAAGAGATAGTTTTTCACTCACAAGAACATTCCTTCCAATACGGGCAAGTATAACAATTCCACTATCCTTCCCTTCATCCAAGCTAGGAGAGGACCTGTTACTTCTTTAGGGATAAGGCCAAAATGTCACAAGAGGACCTTTTTGTTGAAAAGGAGGTCTCGCTATTCTTCCGGGGATAAGGCCAAAGTTTCACAGGTGGACCCTTCGCTATCTCACTCTTTCTCTACATATACTCTAAATAGTCCTTAAAAATAACACATAAGTGTTATCACTAATTTAAACAGACAATGCACCTATTCCCGTGTGATTTCACTTTTCACACTTTTCTTCTGCCTTATTTCAGGCTAACTTTTACTTTGCCGGCTTCCCAGATACCCTTCTGTACCTGTGTTCCAAAGACTACTTAGAAACGCGATACCAACTCACTTTTCATAGAATGTTAAACATTTAAACGATAATCAATAATCAATAAATCACCAAACTAATCAATAATAACCATCATTCTGATACCAGAAAAACTGATCCAGCGCAACCCCTAATTTCTGAAACCAGGGACCAAGGAAAATCTCATCACACATAAATTGCTTTACCAAACAACAGGGCCCATCACATATTACCCATAAATGATCCCTGAGGACAGGCGCTGGATTTGGGGGGTTTATTTTGTCAGTTTTATTAAGTACAATACTACACTTCACATTAATAACATTTGTATATAATTCTAACTATTCGTAGTTTCAACTATCTTCTTCCTTTGGTCGATGGACCATTAGTTGAAGAGTTGATGGTGACTATGATTAACTAAACAGTTTAATATTTAACTAAATAACCACAGAGTCATTTTATTCGGTTAATAATTTTATCTTATTATATGCTCATAGTTTAGATCATCAGTGCACACACAAGATCACATATAAGAGAACAAATTATCAAGCAATGTAATCAAAATGAATCAATTGTATCAACATCAAAGAGTGCATAGGAATGGGGAAGAGAAGGTACAGCATAAATAGTTGCAGGAAATATATTGCAAAATTAAAGCAATCAAGGAGGGTGATACCCACCAAAGAATCAGGAAAACCACTCCCTTGGCCGAGGTTGTGGCAAGAGGTCCCCAGAGATAGGCTCAGAGGACAAAGATAACAGGATAGATATAGCCAAGTTTGCCCTAGACTAACAACTAAAATTTAATCTCCCAATCAATCTACCTTGATCTAATTCTCCTCGGACGCAGTTTCCTCCCAAGCACTCCCGCAACGTTCTCGTACCTAAAGCGTTCTCTGGCTTGGTGCTGGTCTGCTCTCTCTGTTCTGCCACACCGGACTGCTCTGCTAAACCGGACCGCACTGCCTCAGGTTCATCTGATCGCTCTCCGATTCTTCTCTCTCTGAATCCCGAACTGCCACACCTCCAATTGGGATATCAATTATACCCTTCTGTCTAGCTCCCGATCTTACAATGTTGCAGTATCAGTAGAAACTCGGTCTGTGATTGGTTGTCATAAATCATACTAGGGTCGCCTCATCCTGTTCTCCTCACAAATCCATCCTATACCGGTTCTAACAAAGGAAGAATTTAAGACTAATACATTCGTATACCACTGACATCCACAATTATACAATTTGCAACAATTGTACTCCATGATATCTGTTCACATTCAAATTGCACGTAGTGATGGCTGTTCCCACAGTCGCTGTCGCGTCTTGGCACATAAACAATAGGACACAGGTCAACATGGCCTTCACACGGATTACATCAGCTGGTACACACTGCAGTCTGCAAGCAGGTAACCCATCCTGGCGCATGTGCGCTTCATACCGACCAAGACAACCGCATGCTGATTTAGACAAGAGGCCATTTTCATGCAGGCCCAATCTCGTGCTAAAGTAAATAAACACAAAAGAATATTAATTCATGAAATAAAACCCATTATGGTTACCTCCCACCATACTAATACCCTGTATTAATTAAATCCGAGCGAAAGCTATTAATTTAAAGCAACCTTTTCGTTATTTGTGCACAACATGCAAAATGTGCAATGTATAACATAGCATAAACATGCAGTAGTACGGTTTTTCAATGCGCAAACAGTTAATATGTACTCATGCCAACATGGTTTAGTATATTATGTAAAATACGTTTGCCCCTCGTGTAAATGTGTGCATTCAGAGTTGGTTAGTCCATGCAATCAATACATTATTATGGGGTTACTTAATTTCGTGAGGATGTATTTTACAAACCTCACTCCATCATAGGCCAGTAGGAGGGATGAGAAGTTAGAAGAAGATCTCTGGACATGGAGGGAGCTCTGCAGAGATTTCCTAAATTTTGAGCCAACTATGAGTGATCGACATGCATTGGATGCGAGTGACAGTATGACTGATGATGAGGCGAGCTGATGCCCTTGATATGATCATTCTTGAGCTCTTAGATACATGGCAACTGGTACTGGAATATGTCATAATATATTGTTTCATTAATTCTATCTTGTCTTCGGATCCCATCAGACTGCATGCTCGTAACTAATAAAAACAATATATAAAGGTTATACATTTTGTTTATCTAAGACGTGAAATAAGAAGACCACTGCCCCCATATTGAACAGGAAGGAAACTATCTGCAAGATTACAGAGGACAAAACAAGCAAGCACTTCAGAGTCAGCCAAAGGGCTTTAAAAACTATTCTGTGCTTGACATTTACAGAGGTGTAAAGAAATGATGGCTGCATGCTCAACAGCTTGCAGTCCATTCAACTGATGTCTTGGAAGACTGATCTTTAAGGCATCTGCACAATCTACTTTAGAATTAATCAATGCACCCTCAAAAATGTTGTGCAGTTGAGTGAGGATATATGGGAGAATCAATACACATAAGCTGGTTTAGTTTAGAAAATTAACTTTTAACGATAAAGTCAATTTGGACATAAAGGCTTACATTGGACTCCCATCAGAAACTTTCATATCGGGGAAATAAGGATTATTCAAAGAAAAAAAAGTGTTTTCTACTTCATCTGAGTTCCTTGGAAATTGTTCAGGTTCATCTTGTCATTCCCCTCAGATTTGTTCTTGGAGAACTTAAGGTCAAAAGATTTCTTTCTTCCTTGAACAGTTTTTTCAATATTCTTTTGTGAAAGAGCAAGAGTATGTTGCACAATTCCTCTATGGGCTCATTGGTGTTAGATGCATTACTCGGTGTATTAATTGAGATATGATCTGAAGCTCTGTGCAATAGGTGTTGGGGCAACACTACCTCTTTACCAGTCAGCGTCCTTTCTTCTTTCCATATCCCCTTTCCCTCCTGTTCTCTTTCTTCCTATTTTCACCCACCCTCTTGCTTTTTCAGTCTTACATATTCTGTATTCATCTTTCTTTCCATTTTTCTCTTTTCATTTTTTTGTCCCTCACCTTTATTTTTCCCCTCAATCTCCAATTGTCTTTCTCTTACCCTCAATTCTTTCACTTTCCATCCCCCTTTTATCATCCCGGTTTAGAAGGCAAAATTGTGAAATACCTTTGGAAGGTCAAATAATGAAAAGCATTGTGGTTCTCCCATCAAATACAATGCAACAAATCATTATATTAGAATTATGCCTTTGTGCTTGTGATTTGCAGGGACTTATTATTGAAATACTTTTTTAGTTGCTTACTCTAAGATTGAAAATGTACTGCATGCTTTTCCAGTGGCTAATTTGCTGGGTACCCTTTCTCAATCAATCAATCAGTAATCTTATAAAGTGTGAACTACTCACCCGTTAGGGTCTCAAGGTGCTAAAGGGGTGAAAGGAGGGGTGGGTGGCACTGATGTTCAGTCAAAGAATGTAGAAGAATACATGTATTGTTGGACTGTATATGATTTTATATCTCCCAGTTGGCTTTATAAAAAAAACAATGATTCTCACATTTCAGATTCAGAATTACTTGGATGCAATGATATTGTTGGAGGGTCAAGAGTGTTGAGCTGTGGCTGTTGTTTTATGTAAATATTTAATGAATGCACACAAGCGTTTTAAAGTCTGATTTTTATTTTTGTATTAACTGTTCGTTTTCTAAAATATTTTGTGTTTGTAGGCTTCCACCTATACACACTTAATTAATCCCGATGTCAAATTTCTTTGTTTTTTGTTTTCTTTCCTATCCCTGTGTATTGCGCTCTTTCCTGAACTCTTTGCATTACTCCCCAACTTTTGATTTTTTCTAGAATTTATTTTTGTCTGTTCACTTTTCTTTTCTTTCTACCTTCTAAATGATTTTCTTTTTATTTCCTTGTTTCTAACATCTGTTTCCTTCTTTTTTTTGCCTGCCTTTAATTCGTCCTTTCACTTTTCTTGTTTTTCTTTTGCTTCATTTTACGTTTTCCTGCTCTTTTCCTCGCCGTTTCTTCCTTTTCTCTGTCTCTGTTTCTCTGTCACTGCATTTATTTCTTTGCCTCTGCCGCACGAGTCACCACCTCTCTGCCATGGTACTCTCTTAGAGTGTTATTTATCACCCTCTTTCTGTAGACTTGAATCTCAAATTACAGCGGAGGGCGTGTAAAGAACAATTCAATAGTTTCGTGTGACACAGAAATGCTGTAAACAGTAAGGATTGAGTACTTCAACAATGCAGAGCAGCTGCACCTATGTCAGCAGAGTAGGAGCAGTAGTTTAGCTGGAGGGGAGCAGAGGAACTGTGGCACAGCAGTTGCATAGTAGTTGTGACAGCCAGAGACGTTTGAAGACATGGGCAAAGTAGGCAATTGCCCAGGGCCCCCACCTTGCAAGGGGCCCCTGGAAAAGTTACCTACGTTTCTATTTGGCCTCTGTCTATTATATTTCATTATCTAAACCTCTCTGCCTACCTTTACTTGTGACTGTCTCTCTCTACCTAGTTTTATATTAAGGATTGTATGGGTCCTTGCAAGACATATTTCATAGTTTAACATATAATTGTGTTGGCATCATGTGAGCTTGAATTAGCAGGAAATTAAAATTCAAAGTTTTTAATATCTAAACCTCTCTGCCTACCTTTACTTGTGACTGTCTCTCTCTACCTAGTTTTATCTTAAGGATTTTATGGGTCCTAGCAAGACATATTTCATAGTTTAACATATTATTGTGTTGGCATCATGTGAGCTTGAGTTAGCAGGAAATTAGTGATAAAATTCAAAGTTTTTAATATCTAAACCTCTCTGCCTACCTTTACTTGTGACTGTCTCTCTCTACCTAGTTTTATCTTAAGGATTTTATGGGTCCTAGCAAGACATATTTCATAGTTTAACATATAATTTTGTTGGAATCATGTGAGCTTGAATTAGCAGGAAATTAGTGATAAAATTCATAGTTTTTCCAAACGGGGCACCCAAAGTATGTTTTGCCCAAGGTCCCCAAAATCCTTAAGATGACATTAGTGAGAGTACAAATCAGCACTTTATCAGCAAGAGAAGCATGAATGCAGCATCAGTACTTTATGTGCAAGAGCAGCACATGTGTAGGATGGTCTGCACCTGGGACATAGCTATAAACAGCGTCACAGTGCACTAGCATGGGGGCTCTGAAGTGTGCACTCCACTGCACCACAATTACAGCTGTTTGTTACTACCACATTAAAGGATGGGCACCCATGTGTCTTGCTTGCATTGCAACACATGGTAACCTTTCTTTGCCATTGGTGAGTGCTGCAGTGTATGAATAGTGCATCAGTAGTACAGACAAACCAGTTCAGAAATCTTTATTGCATACTGGATGTTAAGCTAGCCCTCTCTACAGGGTCATCCCCAAACATTTTGTCTTCACTCTCCTGTTGGCTGAGCCCGTTTGTGTTGGCTTTTTGTAGTCTGCGCACTTTACCAGTGCAAACCAATGCAAAAGTGTTTGTACTCTCTCAATTAAACATGGTAAAATTGGCTTGCACCCAATTGGCACATTCAATTTACTTGTAAGTCCCTAGCAAAGTGGTGCTTCATGTACCCAGGGCCTGTAAATTAAAAGCTACTAGTGGGCCTGCAGCAATCATTGTGCCACCAACTTAAGTAGCCTTTTAAACATGTCTCAGGCCTGCCATTGCATCCTGTGTGGGCAGTTTTAAACTGCCATTTTGACCTGGCAAAATAAACCTTTTGCCAGGCCTATACCTTCCTTTTTAATCCATATAAGTCACCCCTAGGTAGTCCGTAAACAGCCCAGAGGACAGGGTAAAGTGTATTTAAAACCTTGGATGTGTAATTTTAAGTTTTAGATGTCCTGGTAGTCAAAAACCCTTAAACTTGTTTTTCACTACTGCAAGGCCTACCTCTCCCAATGGATAACATTGTGTTACCTTATTACATTTAATAAGTGATAACTTTCAATTGAGAGCAAGTAGGAATGTCGAGTTTGGTGTCTATAGAATTGTAATTTAAAACCCTCTTTAATGGTAAGGTTGGGTTTTAAGTCACAATTCTGAAAATACCACTTTTAGAAAGTTGGCATTTTATTATCCTACCCATTTGGTGCCTGTATCCTGAGTCACATGACTAGTGCAGCTGGCAGCTGGTCTTTGTGAGACAATAGGGGAATATTTGTTGGCAGGATGGGCCATTTTTGACTTGATAGGGGGCGGAGCTGTCACCTACTACACTTGCACATCACTAAGAGCCTGCCTCTGCCCACTCACAAAGGATTCACACTAATCTATAATGCCCCCAGACAAGTTGGGGGCAGGGCAGAGAGGCAGAAAATTCCAGACACCTTGGTAGTGGGAGGACTCTAGAAGCTTCTCCCACTTCAAAGTGGGCACCAAGTATAAATCTTGCACCCTCATACCCAACCCTTCAGTACAATTTTGGGCCTTTGGAAGTCTCAGAAGAAGGACTGCTGTGCTGTTCTCTGCTGCAAGAAGGACTGCTACTTTGCTTCCCTACTAATCGGCTGCCCTGCTACCTGATTGAGAAGGACTAGACCTGCGCTCTGAGCCCAGGACCACCAGAGTGACCCCTAGGGCTACTTGGCTGGCTTCCTGATAAACGCCTCAGTGACAGAAAAGGGTCCACCCACCTTGTACCCAACATCTGGACTCTGTCTGCTGTGAGTCCTACTCCCCAAGGGGTGCCATCCCAGTCCTGCACCCTTGGAAGTGGGCCTGAAGGTGCTGTGCCAGCCCATCTGTGGTCCTGTGAGCAGAACCAATGCATCTCCGACTCCGAACCTTGCATCGCAGCCTGCAGTCACTTCAGAACCATGCAGCGCAGCGCATCCTCGACTTTGGCCTTTGCATCCCAATCACATCCTCAACAACGACGCAGGAATCCACAACGAGGCCCCGCAGCTTCTTCAGAACTGTTGCTGCGAGAATGCATCCTTGACGCCAGACTTCGCATCACAAGCCCTTTTGTTAATGGCACCCTTGATGACGATGCAGGACTCCGCATCATAGGCCCGCAGCTTCCTCCGAACCGCGACACATCCTCGATGCGGGATCTCGCAACACTCCGCAAACCAGGATTTAAGGTACTTTGTTCAGCAGGCCTAACATGGTCCCTGTATCCGGCCCACACTCCATTGCAGTCGGCCTGAACATGTGAGTTTGTCCAGGTCCAGCGTGACCAGAAAATCATAGCTGGTGCTTTGTGCATTT
This sequence comes from Calotriton arnoldi, assembly GCA_963921515.1. Classification (NCBI taxonomy): domain Eukaryota; kingdom Metazoa; phylum Chordata; class Amphibia; order Caudata; family Salamandridae; genus Calotriton; species Calotriton arnoldi. Next base: position 5,120,967 of record CAWUFW010000230.1, on the reverse strand, counting down.
AGGCACCATTTTCACTTAAATCTTTAAAATATCCATATATCCGGTTCTACTGATTGGATTTTCGTTCGTCAATTTATCTCAAATGGTTTATGAAATTTTACTCTATTTTTCTAAATGGATGTGGGATTTTTCTTGTGTCAGGTGTTCACATTGCCTCTATGTTTAGCCTGACTGCTTTTGTGCCAAGTTCTTAGAGGGTCAAGCACAGGTTAATTAGGGGTTTCCTTGTGGTTCACCCTGACAGAAATTGAGTTTGCTGCCTGAGTAGGGTTTCACCCAACTCAACCAGTAAGCCAATTTCCTACAGCGCAGGTGCACGCTACAACAGCAGTGCACCCAGACACTGCAGCAGCAGTGCAGTTGCACCTTGGAGCAGCAACAATGTAGAAGCACGCTAGAGAAAGCAGCAGACAGTGCACATTGTAGCAGAAGATGGTGCAGCATCAGTTTAGGCACACAATGGAGCATCAGAGTGGGTGCACACTGCCAGCACACTGTTCAGCAGCGGTGCAGGAGTTTGCAATCAGTGCAGGTGCATGCTGCAGTTGCAACAGTGCAGGTGCATACTGTAGAATCAGACAGTGCAGGAGCAGTGCAAGCATACACATGAGCATCAGGGTAAGTGCACACTACCAGCACACTGTACAGCAGCTGTGCAGGAGTACACTGAGCAATTGAGCTGAGACGGTGCAGCAATGCAGGGGCACGTTGGAGCAACAGCATGACAAGTGCATTCTGAGTGGAGTCGGAGACGGTGCAGCAGCAGGGCAGGCACACGCGGGAGCACCAGACAGTGCAGTGCAGTTGCATGGCAGAGCAACATCAGTGCAGGCACATGCTTGTTGGAGTAGCATCAGTGCAGGTGCACGCTGGAGAAGGAGAATCAGAGCAATGCAGGAACACTGGGGTTGGAGCAACATCATTGCAAGTCCACCCTAGAGAATCTGAAAGTCCGGGTGCATGCTGGTGGGAACAGCAGGGCAAGTGCACACTGACTGGAACCGAAGATGGTGCAGCAGCAGTGTAGGTGCACGCTGGAGCTACAGACTGTGCAGCATCAGTGCAGGTGCAAGTCAGAGCAACATCAGGGCAGGCACACGCTAGAGAACCAGCCAGTGCATGCGTACCCTGGTTGGAGAAGCATCAGTGCAGGTGCACACTAGAAAAGTACACAGAGCAGGCACACGCTGGTTGGAGCAACAGGGCAAGTGCAGTCTGACTGGAATCGGAGATGGTGCATCTATAGTGCAGGTGCGTGGTGGTTGCAGCAGCATCAGTATAGGTGCACACTAGAGAAGCAGACAGTGCTGGTGCACGCAAGAGCCACAGACAGTGCAGTATCTGCTACTGCGCATGCTGGTAGAAGCAGCAGACAGTGCAGCATCAGTGCAGCAGGCGCACGCTCGAACAGCAGATGGTGCAGCATCTCTGAAGGTGCATGCTGGTAGAAGCAGCAGCTGGTGCAGTATCACTGAAGGTGCATGTTGGTATGAGCAGCCAATGGTGCAGCATCCATGCAGGTACATGCTGGACCAGCAGACGGTGTTGCATCAGTAAATGCATACACTTGTAGGAGTAGCAGACAATGCAGCATCAGTGCTGGCACATGCTGTTAGGAGCAGCATATAGTGCAGCATCAGTGAATGAGGAAACTGGTAGGAGCAGTGCAGTCATATGCTGGAGCAGCAGAGAATGCAGGAGCAGTGTAGGCGTATGCTATTTGGAGCAGCATCAGTACAGGTGCAGGCTAGAGCAGCAGACAGTGCAGCATCACAGAAGGCTGGAGCAGCATCACAGAAGGCGCACGCTGGTAAGGAAGCAGCAGCTGGTGCAGCTTCACTGAAGACGCATACTGTTAGGAGCTGCAAACGTTGCAGGAGTAGTACAGGCGCATGCTGGTGCAGTGGGTGGGGCAGGATCACTGAAGATGCACACTGATAGAAGGAGAACACAGTGCAGGAGCAGTGCAGACACACGCTGATAGAAGCAGCAGACAGCGCAGCATCAGTGCAGGTGCACACTACAGAAGCAGACAGGGAAGCATCAGGGCAGTTGCACACCAGAGCAGCAAATGGTGCAGCATCACTGAAGCCTCACGCTGGTAGGAGCAGCAGTGGTGGAGCAGCAGGTGTTGCAGGATCACTGAAGACATATGCAGCTGTGAGCAAAAGGCAGTGCAGCATCAATGAAGGCGCACACTAAATGAAGCAGCAGAGGTGGGGCAGCAGATGTTGCAGCATCACTGAAGGTGCAGGCTGGTAGGAGCAGCAGAGGGTGCAGCATCACTGAAGGCACACACTGTAGGGGAGCAGCAGATGGCGCAGCATCAATGAAAACACAAGCTGGTTGGAGCTGGAGATGGTGCAGGATCACTGAAGGCGCACGCTGGATGGAGCTGCAGTGGTAGAGCAGCAGATGGTGCAGCATCACTGTAGACACATGCTGGTAGGAGCAGCAGACGGTGCAGAATCACTGAAGGCACACACTGTAGGGGAGCAGCAGATGGCACAGCATCAATGAAAACACAAGCTGGTAGGAGCTGGAGATGGTGCAGCATCACTGAAGGTGCACGCTGGATGGAGCTGCAGTGGTAGAGCAGCAGATGGTGCAGCATCACTGTAGATACATGCTGGTAGGAGCAGCAGACGGTGCAGCATCACTGAAGGCACATGCTGGATGGAGCAGCAGATGGCGCAGCATCAATGAAAACACAAGCTGGTAGGAGCTGGAGATGGTGCAGCATCACTGAAGGCGCACGCTGGATGGAGCTGCAGGGCAAGTGCACACTGACTGAAGCCGGAGATGGTGCAGCATCACTGAAGGCACATGCTGGTAGGAGCAACAGTGCTGGAGCAGCACACGGTGCATCATTACTGAAGGCACACGCTGGATGAGTAGCAGTGGTAGAGCAGCAGATGGCACAGCATCACTGAAGACACAAGCTGGTAGATGAAGCAGCAGTGGTGGAGCAGCAGACGGTGCAGCATCATTGAAGGCGAAGGCAAGTAGGAGCAAAAGATGGTGCAGCATCACTGAAGGCGCACACTGTAGGGGAGCATCAGATGGTGCAGCATCACTGAAGACACACGCTGGTAGGAGCAGCTGATGGTGCAGCCAGGGGCGTAGCTTGGTCAGTAGCACTGGGGGGGGGCTGAGCTTCAGTTTTTCGACAATCACGCTGGTTTATCATATTAATTATTATATGGGAATCAGTGCACAAGGGGGGGCTTAAGGGCCAGTGGAAATGGAATGGAGTGCTCATTGTGAAGGGTACTTAAAGCAACAGTGTTTTGTAAAATAACAATGCTTTAAGACCTTCAAAACAGATACAAGAATGGGTGTGTGTGTTTTTGTCTGAGTAAGTATTTAAAAATCCCAGATGAAATCCACATAGACACCTTACCTTACCCGACTGAAAGCTCCTGTACCCAACTACTGATTCAAAAATACATTTATTGGGATTTATTGGGAGGGTGTAACACCCCAAACACCACCCTTGAAGCTATGCCCCTGGGTGCAGCATCACTGAAGGCACAAGCTAGATAGAGCAGCAGTGCTGAAGCAGCGGAGGGTGTATCATCACCGATGGCGCAAGCTGGCAGCAGTGCTGGATCAGCTGATGGTGCAGCATCACTGAAGACATACTCTGGTAGGGGACCAGCAGACAGTGCAGCATCATTGAAGACACACTGGTAGGGGCAGCAGATGGTGCAGCATCACTTAAGGTGCATGCTGATAGGATCAGCAGTGCTGGAGCTGCAGACGATGCAGCAACAGTGGAGGCGCACGCTGGTATGAGCAGTAGATGATGCGGCATCAGTGCAGGCGCATGCTGGCAGGAGAAACAGTGCTGAAGCAGCAGACAGTGCAGCATTAGTGAAGGCGCACGCTGGTAGGAGCAGCAGATAGAGCTGGAGCAGCGGACGGTGCAGCATCACCAAAGGCGCACGCTGGATGGGCAGCAGTGATGGTGCAGCATCACCTAAGACGCAAGCTGGCAAGGAGCAAGTGTTGGAGCAACAGATGGTGCAGCATCACCGAAGGCGCATACTGGTAGTAGCAGCAGTGCTGGAGCTGCAGACGGTGCAGCAACAGTGGAGGCACACGCTGGTATGAGCAGTAGATGATGCGGCATCAGTGCAGGCGCATGCTGGCAGTTGAAGCAGTGCTGAAGCAGCAGACGGTGCAGCATTAGTGAAGGCGCACGCTGGTAGGAGCAGCAGATAGAGCTGGAGCAGTGGACGGTGCAGCATCACCAAAGGCGCACGCTGGATGGGCAGCAGTGATGGTGCAGCATCACCTAAGAATCAAGCTGGCAAGGAGCAAGTGTTGGAGCAGCAGATGGTGCAGCATCACCGAAGGCGCATGCTGGTAGTAGCAGCAGTGCTGGAGCTGCAGACGGTGCAGCAACAGTGGAGGCGCATGCTGGTATGAGCAGTAGATGGTGCGGCATCAGTGCAGGAGCATGCTGGCAGGAGAAGCAGTGCTGAAGCAGCAGATGGCACAGCATTAGTGAAGGCGCACGCTGGTAGGAGCAGCAGACAGAGCTGTAGCAGCGGACGGTGCAGCATCACCAAAAGCGCACGCTGGATGGGTAGCAGTGATGGTGCAGCATCACCTAAGACGCAAGCTGGTAGGAGCAAGTGTTGGAGCAGCAGATGGTGCAGCATCACCGAAGGTGCATGCTGGTAGTAGCAGCAGTGCTGGAGCTGCAGATGGAGCAGCATCACCGAAGGCTCATGCTGGATGGAGCAGCCATGCAGGAGCAGCAGGCAGTGTAGCATCACTGAAGATATATGCTTGTAGGAGCAGCAGATGGTGCAGCATCACTGAATTCACACGCTGGTAGGAGCAGCAGCACTGGAGCAGCAGACGGTGCAGCATCACTGCGGACGCATGCTTCTAAGGGAAGCAGACAGTGCTGCATCACTGAAGGCGCACCAGTGCTTAATCTGAGCTGGTGGTTTCCCGTGCTCAGCACCGGCACTTAATTGTCAACACCAGTTCCTGTGACAGTCTACCACAAGGTGGCGCTGTGTGGCTAATTTAGAGAAGATTACAACAGTTCATTATTAATTCAATGTACATAAAAAAATACTATTACCTGCCGCCCAAGCCATTCTTATAGCTTTGGGGCCTGAAATAGTATGAATTGTCACACGTGTAGGAGTGTGATGGTTAGCAGTTGTGTTGTTACTATTATTAGCAGCGCTGATGAGAGTCCTGGCACTTTTTTTGTGCAAATTAAGCACTGAGGCGCATGCTGGTAGGAGCAGCAGTGTTGGAGTAGCAGACGGTGAAGCATTACTGAAGGCGCACGCTGGTAGGAGCAGCAGTGCTGGAGAAGCAAATGTGCAGCATCACTGAAGGCGCATGCTGCATGGAGCAGCAGGTGGTGCAGCATCACTAAAGACACGCTGGATGGAGCAGCAGTGCTGAAGCAGCGGACGGTGTATCATCACCAATGGCTCAAGCTGGTAGGAGCAGCAGTGCTGGAGCAGTGGATGGTGCAGCATCAACGAAGGCACATGCTGGTAGGAGCAGCAGTGCTGTAGCTGAGGACGGTGCAGGATCACCAAAGGCTCATGCTGGATGGAGTAGCAGACGGTGCAGCATCACTAAAGTCACACGCTGGTAGGAGCAGCAGTGCTTGAGCAGCAGACGGTGCAGCATCACTGTAGGCACATGCTGTTTGAAGCAGCAGACAGTGCAGCAGTGCAGGTGCACGTTGGTAGGAGCAGCAATGCTGGAGCAGCAGGCGGTGCAACATCACTGAAAGCGCACGCTTGTAGGGGCAGCAGATGGTGCAGCATCACTGAATGATCACCAGTGCTTAATTTGAACTGGTAGTTTCCGGTGCTCAACACCAGCACTTAATTGTCAACACCGGTGCTTGTGACAATCTACCACAAGGTGGCGCTGTCTGGCTAATTTAGAGATGACCACAACAACAGTTAATTATTAATTCAATTTACATTAAAAATTATTATTACCTGCCGCCCAAGCCATTCATATAGCTTTGGGGGCCTGAAATAGTTCGCATTTTCACACTTGCAGGAGTGTGATGGTTAGTAGTTGTGTTGTTACTATTATTGGCAGTGATGGCAGAGGCAATGTGTGGTGCAAGCTGCAGTGGCCTCCTGATGAGAGCCCTGGCACTCATTTTTTAAAAATTAAGCACTAAGGCACATACTGGTAGGAGCAGAAATACTGGCGTAGCAGATGGTGAAGCATTACTGAAGGTGCACGCTGGTAGGAGCAGCAGTGCTGGAGAAGCAGAGAGTGCAGCCATTAGTGCAGGCTCATGTTGGTAGGAGACAGCAGACGATGCAGCCTCAGTGCAGGAGCACGCTGGCAGGAGCAGCAGTGCTGGACCAGCAGACGGACGTGCTGCATCGCTGAAGGGTGCATGCTGGATGGAGCACCACTGCTGGACCAGCAGATGGTGCAGCATAACTGAAGGCACATGCTGGTTGAAGCAGCAGTGCTGGAGCAGCAGGCAATGCAGCATCGTTAAATGTGCACGCTGGTAGGAGCAGCAGCGCTGGAGCAGCAAACGGTGCAGCATCAGTGCAGGCGCAAACTAGAGAAGCAGATAGAGCAGCATCAGTGCAGTCACACACCAGAGCAATAGATGGTGCAGCATTATGAAGGCGCACACTGGATGGAGCAGCAGTGCTGGATCAGCAGATGCTGAAGCATCACTGAAGTCATAGGCTGGTAGGGGACCAGCAGACAGTGCAGCGCTATTGAGGATACATGCTGGTAGGGGCAGCAGACAGTGCAGCATCACTTAAGGGGCATGCTGATAGGAGCAGCACTGTTGGAGCAACAGACAGTTCAGCGACAGTGAAGGCGCATGCTGGATGGAGCAGCAGTGCTTCTGCGGCATCAGTGCAGGAGCACGCTGGCAGGAGAAGCAGTGCTGGAGCAGCAGACAGTTCAGCAACAGTGAAAGCGCACGCTGATAGGAGCAGCAGTGCTCGTGCGGCATCAGTGGAGGTGCAAGCTGGTATGAGCAGCAGATGGTGCAGCATCAATGAAGGCACATTTTGAATGGAGCAGCAGTGCAGGAGCATCCAGGCAGGAGAAGCAGTGTTGAAGCAGCAGACGGTGCAGCATTAGTGAAGGCGCACGCTGGTAGGATCAGCGGACGGTGCAGCATCATCGAAGGCGCAAGCTGGATGGAGCAGCAGTTTTGCTGCAGCATCAGTGTAGGGGCACACTGGCAGGAAAATCAGTGCTGGAGCAGCAGACGGTGCAGCATTAGTGAAGGCGCACACTGGTAGGAGCAGCATACAGTGCTGGAGCTGCAGATGGTGCAGCCACAGAAGGTGCATGCTGGTAGGAGCAGCAGTGCTGGCGCAGCAGACAGTGCAGCATCCCTGAAGGCTAACGCTGGATGGAGCAGCAATGCTGGTGCAGCATCATTGAAGGCGCACGTTGGATGGAGCAGCAGTGCTGGTGCAGCATCACTGGTGCATCATCACCAAAGCCATAGGCTGGATAGAGCAGAGGTGCAGGTGCAGTATCACTGAAGATGCACGCTGCTAGGAGCAGCAGACAGTGCAGCATCACTGAAGGCACACGCTGGATGGAGCAGAAGTGTTGGTGCAGCATCACTTGAAGGCGCACGCTGGATGGAGCAGCAGTGCTGGTGCAGCATCACCAAAGGCGCACGTTGGATGGAGAAGCAGTGCTGGTGCAGCATCACTGAAGGCACACGCTGGATGGAGCAGCAGACAGTGCTGGTGCAGCATCACTGAAGCCGCACGCTGGATGGAGTAGCAGTGCCGATGCAGCATTACCGAAGGCGCACGCTGGATGTAGCAGCAGTGCTGGTGCAGGCGTGCAGCATCACTGAAGGTGCATGCTGGATGGAGCAGGAGACAGTGCTGATGCAGCATAAGTGCAGGGTCATGCTGGATGGAGCAGCACTGCTGGTGCAGCATCAGTGAAGGCGCTCGCTGGTAGGAGCAGCGGACAGCGCAGCATCACTGAAACCACACACTGGATGGAGCAGCAGTGGTGGTGCAGCATCACTGAAGGCGCACGATGGATGGGGCAGTAGTGCTCGTGCAGCATCACCGAAGCCCCACGCTGGAATGAGCAGCAGTGCCAATGCAGCATCACTGAAGGCGCACGCTGGATGGAGAAGCAGTGCCGATGCAGCATCACTGAAGGTGTACGCTGGATGGAGCAGCAGACAGTGCAGCATCACTGAAGGCGCACGCTGGATGGAGCAGCAGTGCTGGTGCAGCATCACTGAAGGCGCACGCTGGATGGAGCAGCAGTGCTGGTGCAGCATCACTGAAGTTGCACACTGGATGAAGCAGCAGACAATGCAGGAACACAGAAGACGCACACTGGATGGAGCAGCAGTGCTGGTGCAGCATCACTGAATGCGCACACTGGATGGAGCAGCAGACAGTGCAGGATCACTGAAGGCGCACACTGGATGAAGCAGCAGACAGTGCCGGATCACAGACGGCGCACGCTGGATGGAGCAGCAGTGCTGGTGCAGCATCACTGAATGTGCATGCTGGATGGAGCAGCAGACAGTGCAGGATCACTGAAGGCGCATGCTGGATGGAGCAGCAGTGCTGGTGCAGCATCACTGAATGCCACGCTGGATGGAGCAGCGAACAGTGCAGCATCACCGAAGCTGCAAGCCGGATGGAGCAGCAGTGCTGGTGCAGCATCACTGTAGGCGCTCCCTGTTAGAAGCAGCAGACAGTGCAGCATCACTGAAGGCACACCCTGGATGGGGCAGCAGTGCTGGTGCAGCATCACTGAATGCACACGCTGGATGGAGCAGCAATGCTGGTGCGGCATCACCGAATCCGCACGCCAGATGGAGCAGCAGTGCCGATGCAGCATCACTGAAGGCGCACGTTGGATAGAGCAGCAGCGCTGGTGGAGCATCAGTGCAGGGGCATGCTGGATGGAGCAGCAGTGCTGGTGCAGCATCACTGAAGGCGCACGCTGGATAGAGCAGCAATGCTGGTGCAGCATCACTGAAGGTGCACGCTGGATGGAGCAGCAGTGTTAGTGCAGGCGTGCAGCATCACCGAAGGCGCACGCTGGATGGAGCAGCAGACAGTGCAGGATCACTCAAGGTGCACGCTGGATGGAGCAGCAGTGCTAGTGCAGGCGTGCAGCATCAATGAATGCGCATGCTGGATGGAACAGCAATGCTGGTGCAGCATCACCGAAGGCGCACGCTGGATGGAGCAGCAGTGCTAGTGAAGGCGTGCAGCATCACTGAATGCGCACGCTGGGTGGAGCAGCAATGGTGGTGCAGCATCACCGAATCCGCACGCCGGATGGAGCAGCAGTGCCGATGCTGCATCACTGAAGGCGCACGCTGGATGGAGCAGCAATGCTGGTGCGGCATCAGTGCAGGGGCTTGCTGGATAGAGCAGCAGTGCTGGTGCAGCATCACCGAAGGCACACGCTGGATGGAGCACCAGACAGTGCAGGATCACTGAAGATGCACACTAGATGGAGCAGCAGAGCTAGTGCAGGCGTGCAGCATCAATGAATGCGCACGCTGGATGGAGCAGCAATGCCGGTGCAGCATCACTGAAGGCGCACGTTGGATGGAGCAGAAGACAGTGCAGGATCACTGAAGGTGCACGCTGGATGGAGCAGCAGTGCTGGTGCAGCATCACCGAAACCGCACGCCGGATGGAGCAGCAGTACCGATGCAGCATCACTGTAGGCGCTCCCTGTTCGGAGCAGCAGACAGTGCAGGATCACTGAAGGCACACGCTGGATGGAGCAGCAGTGCCGATGCAGCATCACCGAAGGCGCACGCTGGATGGAGCCCCAGTGCCGATGCAGCATCACTGAAGGCACACGCTGGATAGAGCAGCAGATAGTGCACCATCACTGAAGGTGCACACTTGATGGAGCAGCAGTCCTGGTGCAGCATCACTGAAGGCACACGCTGGATAGAGCAGCAGTGCCGATGCAGCATCACCGAAGGCGCTCGCTGCTAGGAGCAGCCGCCGGCGCAGCAGCTCCTCGGCAGCCTTCTCCCACCCCCTCGCCCCCTCTCCCCTCCCGAGCTCTGCCCGTCTCCCGCCAGCAGAAGGAGCCCTGCTCTGTGCTGGCGGTCGGCGCATGCGCGCTGCGCCCCTCCGGCTGGAGCTCTTCCTCCCCGGCTGCCGCCGCCACCGCTGCTGCTGCTGGCAGTGTGTGCACAGTGTGTGCGGGCGACAGCTCAGCCTCTCCCCGGCTGCGGGTGCCCGGCGCTCCCCCTCCACGGCCTGGACCTCCAAGGACTGCCTCTGCCCGGCCTGGACCCCTACCCCTTCTGGATGCTTCCAGGGCGCTCGGCTTCCTCCAGGAGCGGAGGAGGAGGCGGCGGGAGGCGAGGAGGACCACGGCGGCGGAACCCCGGTAAAGCGCTTCTCCACCCGCCGCTCTCCGGGCTGGGCTTCCCACGGGGAGGGCTTCCCGGCCACGTACCCGAGGCCCTGCAGCTTCCTGTACCACCCCCTGCTTAATGCATATACAATAAGAAATACCGTTACAGCTGCCTGGGGCCCAGGCGTGCTCCCCTTATACCTTCACTTGTTGTGTTACTGGAGATGGGGGCACCGGAGGGGGAAGGGATGCGCAGCCTGGAGGTAAGTGGTCCAGTGCCCCGGCGCTCATCATGTGCCACCCTGAGGCATGCTATACTGCCGTGCACCACTGTTTACACCCTGGTGCCAGCCAGCGCAGGGTCCATGTGCACTGTGACCTGCACCAGAGTCAAGGAAGGAGCTATGCAACCCCTGCCACATGCTTCTGTAAAATGCTGTGCTCACCCGTGCTGCTGTGGAGCACCACAAGGGCTCGTGGTGCCCCGTGCACACCAGGGTGCACGCTTAATCTGTGGTAGCTCGCGTCATGCGCTGTCATGTGCTGTAGAAAGCAGCAAGCTCCTGTGAGAGAGTTCATCTATGATAGCGATGCCCTGTAGTTGTATACATCGCTGCTGATGACGGTAGGAAGGAGTACGTGCAGTTTAGCCAGAGCTAAACTTCTATGTGCAGTGCATGTACCATAGGCTTCATGTAAGTGTCATGTGCTGTGTTCTATAGCGCTGTCTTGCACATCATGCACCACAGCTGAGCATTTTACATCCGCCTGTTATTGAGTTGCATCTACTGTATGTAGTGTTATATTATCTATTCATTAGTTCATTCATCTACATGAGTTAATTACGGTCCAGTGAGCTCGTGTTTACCTTATCATTCTAACATATGTTCTACACTATGCCTTCCAGAACTGTAAATCATCAGAAGTGAGCCACACGCCAGTATTAATCTCTGATAATTACTAGACCCTTCCAGATGTTGTATACTCCACTATTCCACTGTCTTGGACTCAGCCCCGTACCCTCCCCGGGGATGCAGCACATCACGAGCCCTTCCTGTTCATTGCTTACACATAAATTGTGTGATCCTAGTCACTGCTTGCTTACTTCTGTACAGGTGCGCTGGGTAATACGCCGTGGTGCTGTGCTCTGTAAACCCGTCCAGTCTTCAGTAGTACAAACACTTGTGTTACACTATCGTACAGTGTACCACGCTCCTGTCCCTGTGATCTGTTACACTGCTTTCTACTCCAGCCTCTTATACCGACATGTGTTGTGGCACATACCATGCAGATGTGCAATGTAATGTATACTGTACTGTCTGCCCTATGCGCCGTCCTAGAGTGCTGTAGATTAACCTCTTCGGTACTGCAGCATTCAGTCCTTTTACATAATGCTTGTCTGTTCTATAGTTCTGTGTACTGCCTTGCCAGCTTAGTCACACCATTCTGTTCTGTTATTCCATCCTATTGCATCATCGTCTGCACTACTCTGTCCCATCACAGTCCGTGTTCCCCTATTCCAGCCTTTATTCCCTGTGGTGTATTTGTAATGCACAGATCTGCGCGGGCTCTCTGCTCCTTTCCAAGGAGCTAATATCACAAGCGTTATTTCTCAGAAGTGGGGCGACTGTACAGGCGACTGTACACCACGTTGCTGAAGCCCAGGTTAAAGGGCTTCGTTTTCTGGAGGGCGCTGCACAAATTCGTCTTCTGTTGTCTGAGTAACTGAAGTTGTGGTTGTTGGAGACACGTGTGGCTAAGGGTAGAAGTCCGACCCTGTTGAATTTCACAGACCCAGTGTTGACAGACCTTGGCAGTAGAATCGAGGAGTGAAAAGGGCAAGAACGTGTATGGCACCCTAAACACACAATACTGTCATGTGAATTCAGTTTTAGAATTAAGGGCATTTATAGTAAGGCATAGGTTACCGCACGCAGGGCAGTGGGCCTGCCCATGTGAGCCTGGGAACCACTATGGAGTACTGACCTGCAATGAAGGATGTGTCAAGTACACACCCTCCCCTAATAGTTGACTTTCTGGGCTGCGCTGCCCTGCGAATCATTGATCGGGGATGTCTCAGTGTACAATATTTAGTGACAGCAACAGTGCTTCATCAGCAAGACTGCAACTCACAGACCGGTGAATGCAAACCTTGTGGGGACCCAGGTCACTCTTTGCATGAAATTACTGGGGATGAGTGGAATTCAGCAGCTGAGCTTGCTACAATGCAACCACCCCCTTTGGCTAGCTTACCATGGGTGGGAGTGGTGTGCGTGGACCCGGACCAGTGGAGTTTGGTGTGTGATTGGACAATGTTGCGGCACCCACCGTATCCCGTCCTTCTCTGGGGCTCTTGTTAAGAATGTCTTTGAATGGACCTCCTCAGATCTAGTTTCATAGCTAACCGAGAAGATGGTCCGGTAGATGTGAGTTCTTCGTCTACGGTATCATTGAGAAAGCTACTTGGTCCAACCCTGCTCCAAGTTCATCGGTGACTGCTGTGTGTGGAGATGGAGGTTTTGCAGCCCAGTAACCCTCCTCCTCTCCGCCTGCTTATTACAGTAAGCGACTCTTAAGGCCGTAATTTGTATGGATGGAAGTCTCAGCAAAGGTTCTCAACGACACATTAATTATTTGTACGATCTAATTTGAGTCCCATAACACAGGGACGCCCCCTTTTCAAAGTGTCAGGAGCATATGATGTATAAGGATAATAGCAGTAATAGGTCAGACCATGACCGTCTTTTTAAGCAGCGGGGATGTTTGTCGCGCAAACTCATCATGATTAGACAATATTTGGGTACCAGACTGCTTCTATTGACGTTCTTCAGTACATTTTCCTTTTGATTTTGTTTTATCCTGTCGCAAGGTGCTTAGAATATAATATAAATGCTTACTGTGTATGAAGGCAACTGTATGTTTCTGTGTGCATGAGCACCGAGGGAAGACATACATCGCCTTGGCTAATCAAAGCACCATTGTCCGCTCCACTTAGTACATGGTTTTGCAATTAGGAGCCGATTGAAACAGTTGTTTAGTTATTTTGCACAGCATTAAGCTGTTGCTGTTTGTAAGTGCATGGGCACTTTTCCACTGAAGGGTTTTCAAGCAGCCCTTTACCTCTGTCTGAATTGTTTTATTGCATAGTGATTTATTGGTGGCCTAAATGTTGACTTGGTAGTCGTGCCTACTGTCTTAGTTTGCCTCTTGAGCATTGAACGACCACTGAACTCTAACTGGCTGAAAGGACTCTTGTGTGACAAGCATCAGTTTCCAAAGTTTTCAAGTACTGCAACGCACATGCGCAGTTTTGGATTTTCAAACCTAGTGGTGTTTGATGGCGTTGAAATACCATGTGATGCATTTAGAGCCTTCTTGTTCTTGCATCACTTTTGGCCTCCTGACCACATCCTCCACATGGTGCTCTAATGTACTGCGTTTGAACTTCATGCCTATTGACCTTCCATTTGGGGATTTTTTTATTTGACTTTAAAAAGTAAAGGTAGCTTACTGTATGGAGTATCCGCCCTTTGGTCCAGAAATCATTGGTTCATTAATTTTATTGTTATTATGTTTATTCCTATTGACAGTGATAAAGCGGTAGTCAATGATTGCCTGTTACCAGGCATTTAACCTTTATAGCTAAGTGCTCTGAATCCTTATTTAATGGTGATACAAAGATGATGGCGACAGTTGTACTGCAGGCCACAAAATAAAAAATTCCCAACTAGTTGATATTGGCTCAGCATGTTGCAGCTATCGCATTTTCTGGAAGTATTTTCGAGTTCAAAACGCTATTTTTTTCAAATGTTTAAAACAATAGAAGCATTTGTCATTTATGAGGAAAATTGGGAGGCAAATTGAATTCTGTCGTGATCATGTTTTTGTATTTGTTTTTAAGTTTAACGTAAAGGAATTCTTTGGACAGCTATCTTGATAAAATTGATCCTCTTTGATGAATCTTAAAGGAGATGCCCAAAATAATTTTGATGGACCAGCTGCTGCCCCTTTTAAAAAAAAAGAAAAAAAAAACGTTATGCTGACGATGGGCTTTTACATGCATAAGAACACAGACTGCTGCTCCAGGCGCTTTCCAAACTGGTCGATCGGGAGAGAGATCTCTCAATCAATGTCCAAGAATCGCAAATCATGCCAAATCCTTACTTTGCCTGCAATCATGCGTGGTCATGAACCGAGATGAAGATAAAACAGGCGATGAATTTTGAGTATCTGAGCATTAACATGCCCCACTCCCAAAGATGGGTAGCAGCACCTTTAGTTGCTCATCAGTAGGAAGATTCCAATATGTGGGATGGGCTGGATGCAAGCTGACATTGGTAGTGAAGGCTTGTGTGACCTGGTGTTGAGGGTTTGGGAAGCACTAAAACGAATCGAGCAGAAGTGTGTGAATACATATCAACAGCTGAGGTTGCTGGCTGTACTCCACGATGGAGGCAGGTCGCGGGACGCGTGTCGCTCCCTGTGTACAGCAAAAAAGACGACATTAAATTACTGTATTGAATGGAGTCTTTGAGATGCAGAATCTCTTCCTCTGCTTGAGCACTGTTTGGCTGGAGAGAAAAAGATGTACTGAATCTGTCACCGTGGTTACGCTGCCTGAGAGAAGAAGGCCTGTATGAGAGAGGACTTTACGTTCTTTTCCCTGACCCTTTTTTTGTATTTTGGTAATTCTGTGTTCTAAAGGTGATGCTGCTCTCTATTGGTTAGAGGGTTCTGAGAATTGTGAAGCCCATCGTTTACACCATGTACTGCTTCTTGGCAGGGACTAGGTTTAAATGAAGTGTTACTTTGCACCATATCTGAATCTCTGTCCGCTTGTTCTCTGGCATTGAGTTTTCATGAATCTCAAATGTGGTACCTATGATGCATCATTCTGGAAGTCTTGCCTTCAAACATGGTCACCCACGTAAAGCGTGGCCCACATAGGCCTCAAACAATAAAGCCAACATGGTGCAGGGTATGAGGTGTGTTTATAGGGAAATCCAGTGCAAAGAAATCTTTGGGCTTCGAATTTGTCTTTGTTACTGGTCCATACAACTTCTAGATAAATGTCTTGAACACTGGCTGTCTGAATTCGAACAGTTATGAGCATTGCATTATATCCTGACGTGTTTTTCTATATTGTTTTTTTTTTTGAAGATTTGTGCATGCCTGTTTTTAGTGAAAGCCATGTAATATGATTGGTTGAGGAGATGTGTCAAGCACACCACCCATTTTCGGGTGAGCTCATATGTGCTAAAGACAGTGCTACTGATAGAAGCCGCTTCTTGGCGGAACATATTAGAAGTGTTTCTTTTGGTTTAATTTTTTATTATTAACGCTGGTGTTCAGCCTCTTTCAAAATATACCCATAATGAGGTTTTGCTTGCGCTGTGCTTGCAAAATCTACTGTAAACAAAGAAACAAAAGCATAAAATTGGCTTAAAGCCCACCCATTACTTCCCATTGGTTGTCTTCCATGTCACTCTTATTTCATTGCTTCTCATTGGTCAGCGCCTCCTCCTTGCCTCCAACTCCTGGGGCTTTGTGTTTGTCCATGTAGTGGAGCATGGACCTAGTACAGGTTCCTGTCTACAGACGGTGTCCTTCCACTGGCCGCATGCTCCTTTAGGTACTTTATTCAAAACTTTTTTACATGCACTCTCCAAGAGTGCAGGTATCTGCAGTCCCTCTCCCCTGCTCTCCTCCCGCTGTTACTGCTTACTGCCCCGTGTTGCTTTCCCATGCCCTTCTCATGCTGTCCTTGTTCTTTCCCCAGTCCTCTTTTCGCTGCCGTTGCCTGTTCCCCACCCGCTCTCCTCCCGCTGTCTGTTGTTTGTTTAGCGACCCCCCCCAATCCTCATGCTGTCTGTTGTTTGCTCTCCGCTCTGCAGTACATTTCTAAAAAAAAAAAAACACTGACAAAGGCAATAGGCAATGACCTATTAGCTTTGCCAATGCTTGTTAGATCTGATGTTAGCCAAAACCTTTTGATTTTACTAAAATTATATGTGTGTATTTATGTGATGACATTCTGCTCTTTCACAAGAGACGATCCACACACAAAGTAATCCTCTTGAGTGCAATGTTTCCTTTTTGAGACGAAAAAATATTGTGGCTTTTAGCCAATGTTTTTATCATATGTGCTAAGGCCCAGCAGCTCTCCCAGCAAAATTCTACCAAAAACATGACAAAAAAACATGCATTGACATAACCAACAGGCAGGCAGCCAACGTCCGACCTATTGTCTTTTTTAATTCTTGTAATAGGAAAGGGATTGTGGCACCTGAAGACAGTAAATATAATTTTCACTGGGCCCGCAATTTTCGTCAGATGTGAAAGCTAGGATTGTGACTTTGATCTCCTTGTGCAAGAATTGCCATATTCGTCATTAAACTATGTTGAATACTATGGCTCACTATGTTTATTAGATTGCAAGGGTGTCCCTCCCAACAGAGTAAATGGACATGTGGCTGGTGTGACTAGGTTACCAAGCCATTGTCAGGAGACAGTGTGTCTGCATTTGGCTGTTGTTCCCTTTAGGTGGCTGTTCTGCAGCAGAATGAGTTAACGCAGTAGCCTGCCTGTCACTGTGCACAGAGTTGGTGTGTGATAGGTCAGGTAGGAGAATGTGAAGGTGTGAAATCTGCCTGGGTCTGAATGCCTGACGTCTGAAGGGCTCTAAAGCCTACCAGGAGGGCTGGTGCTGTGCGCCCTGTGGGGAAGGCCCTCGCTTTGCGGGGCAGTCCCACAGGTTGTGACAGGATAGCAGGGTAGTCGGAGAGTTTGGTGGAGTCGCTAGGCCCAGCGGGAGCCAGTGGCGGGTGTTTCACTGGTAATGCTGTTCCAAGCCACTCGGGAGGAGGGAGTGATCCTAGACGAATTGGAGATAGTTTTGAATCTAGGAGGAGGACTGTAAGGAGACCTGCATCCTGGCTCACCACAAAGGGCCTTACTCTTTAGCTGAGTCTAGGCAACTCCACCTAAGCACTGTGTGGGTGATTTCTCCTGTCTTGGTGGCCAGCCGTGCGAGGTGTGGAGATCGGATTGTGACCTAGCAATCTTTGTAAAAAGAACTTCTACAGGTTCCCTGGAATAGGGTTCACCCTTTCACTCTAGAACTTCGACCATTACTGCCCCAAGTGATCTCTTGTGTCCCAGGCCTAGGATGCGCTCCATTTTAGGAAAACCACACATACCAATAAGTTGGGAATGCATCCTAAGTAATACAGTGAGAATCTAGGTGTCACCCTACTCCTGCTATTCAGTGTTTGGCACATTGAGATTCTGTGTCTATGAACATTTGGGGCCTGGGGAGTTCTTGTGGGCAGCATAGCGCATGCACCTGTTCTTAGCATAGGAGGCTATTTCAGGTTTCGCCTCCTTCGGTCCTTCCTCAGGGGAACCGGAAACAACACTCTGACTCATGGCTTTCATTTCACTGGTGGAACCGAGGGGTACTAAGGGGCTTGTTGATATGTGATGGGTACCCAACCTGACTTAATCGTAAATATCACAAGTGCATCATCGAGGGCAAAATCAGATACACCAACCCCTTCCTTACCTACGGGCACATATTTATATCACAATCCTCAATTTCTGGGTGCTTTAATGGTGATAAATTCACATCATGGTGTTTTGTTCCTTCCGACCACGTCGGCTATGGATTCTGTAAAGACCAGGGGTTTGAGGCAGCCCTCTCTCCACACACAGCCTTCTCCAAGTCATAATAAAAATATCACAGAGATATATAGCACCCTGTGGATATCACTCGTGTGTGGGGTATCCTTGTTAGTGCCTGACATGTACCCACCCTCTACAGCAAACGTTGTATAAAAGAGCAAACACATTCAATCGCAAACGGGATTCTTCTGCATGTACCCCCTCTTTTGATATCTTGTAACCCCAAAACGTGCTCCTGGGGCCCATGCGCAAAGAAAAGAAGTAGACACAGTCCTGGAGACGTGAAGAAACTCGGATAGAACTGCTGAAACATTCCCATGGCAGAGACTTTCAAAAGAAGCGTGAGCGCAACCTCTTTAAAGGGCAGGATGATGTTTCTGGGCTTCGACAAAAAGAATATAATCATATCCTCATTGATATATATATATATATAATACCCTTGTAGGCATAAAGTGACGCATAAATAATGCAAAAAAGGAGCAGAGAACGCTGGGTAGTTCCCAGGTTTAGGTGGAAGGCAGCTCCTGTATAAGCACCCTCAACACCAGCGACACTCTAAATTTGCTCTATATATATATATATATATATATATATATATATATATATATATATATATATATATTGGAACAATGTATATCTTGTAATGATCATTTTATCCCAAATCCATACTTGGCATCCCTACTGAAGCATAGCTTTTAATAACTCATCTAGAATTGGTGATGATCCGCATTGATCCGCTTGCAACCCTGAGACCCCGGTGGGCCCGCCTCTCGACTAACACTGAAGCCCCTTTAAGTTATATGTGAGGGACTTGTGATGACGCGGTGCAGACATTTAAGCACGGTCTGCTGGAGGTCTTTCTTGTCAAGCAATTTACATAAACAATACAGACGTAAAAACAAAAGATAATGATATTGCTCATTTACAGTTTACAGCTACAAGGTTCCATTGACAATGAAATGGTAGCCACGGTGTTAGGTTCAGCTGTTGAATTTGATTCTAAAGCTTCACATTTGCTTATCTCAAGTGATTCAGAAAGTGTCCGGCCTCTGGCTTTAGGATATTGATTCGCTATCCACCGGATCAAACACCTGAAATTCTTGGGGCCAGAATAAACAGTGGATTCCATATCTCTGATGAAGAATAAGGGTAGCTTTTTTTTAAAACCAGTTGTGGAACCCAGTGTCTATCCAGTTCCTGAATTCTTTCCGCTGTCTGTATGCAAATCCTGAATTCTTTCCGGTGTCTGTATGCAAATCCTGAATTCTTTCCCGTGTCTGTATGCAAATCCTGAATTATTTCCGGTGTCTTTATCCAGTTCCTGAATTCTTTCCGGTGTCTGTATCCCAATCCTGAATTCTTTCCGGTGTCTGTATCAATTCCTGAATTCTTTCTGAGTGTCTGTACCAATTCCTGAATTCTTTCTGAGTGTCTGTATCCAATTCCTGAATTCTTTCCGAGTGCCTGTATTGCAATTCCTGAATGGGACCGGAATGTTATCGATTATCTTAGTTCCCTCCATTAAAGACCAATTGAATGATGCGCAGAGGAAGATATGCATGCTATTGTCATTCCACTACTCAAATGAGAGAACCCTGTGTATATTGTACCTGTAATATAAATGTGTATTGAAAGCCTGCTTGAAACCGGGGCTCCTTGCACACGATAATTCAAGATCTCAGAGAAGCCAGATGAATGTGTCGTTAAGGTGCAACCACTATACATCAAGTTGCCATAGAATTAGAACATTGGGGAGAGTGGAAATAAGCTGAACATAATTAACTTTTCCTGCTGTGACTTATCTGAGGCTATGCTGGAGGGGAACCCATCACTCAATAGGACGTCTCTCCACTTACATCGTTTGTTTCCCAACATCAGGGCTTTTCTACTAATTCGAAAATCGGATGCCATTCTGGCCTGTGTTATCTGTTTCTGGAAGTTTTAACCTTCTAAAATTAAATGAAAATTGTAGTGCAGGTAACTCGAACAGGTGCTTTGTGGAGAACTCATTGGTTGTTATAAATTCATTGTATTAGAGATTTTTTGTAATTGGTGCTTTTCGGTTTTATCTTGTAATTGTACTGCTATTAATCAGCTGTAAAGTTAATGTGGACAAAAGCCAGCCCATTTAGTTTAAATTGTTTAATGTCTGATACCTGAGGGAGGTGGTGGGGCAAGGGCCTACGTGCCATCCCCACAAAGCATGACCCTCTGAAGGATGTTTTACTGAAAGCTTTTATCTACAAACAGATGAATGCTGGTAAATGAGGTGTCGCTTTTCAACATACAAACGTCATATGTCTTGGTTGGCGCTTCGACACATCCGGGCAACATGGAAAGACGTCAGCGAACCCAACCAAAGTGCTACGAGGGCCTACCAATGGCAGATGCGTGCTATACAAGCACATGTTGACATAAAATATTTAAATAAGTAATGCTTCTCAACCAGTCAGTTTAAAGTTGATATGTGCCCTGAGCCTGCCTTTTGCTAATTGTCACACTTAATAAACACCCTGTCCACTTAATCTAGCTACTCTAAGCCCTTCGAGGCACTAATGTGGTTAACACTAGTGGTTGTGAGCGAGTGGTAGGGTACAGCTTTTTATTTCCGTGCGATTTCTGTAGGTGTTTCTCGTTGACAGCCACACACTGTGTCCAAGTAGGCCACACTGCCAGCTAGCGAGGGAGTTGTTGTCGAAACAGCTTCTACAAGTGGTTGAAAAAACGAATAATTTATCAAAGATTTGTGTTTCTGCTCACGATGACCTCTGCTGAACATTGTAAATAATAAAGCGTCCTTTACATCATGTCCCGTAAAAAGAAACTGCTGTTTCTGAATGTGTGTTCTGGCGCCATATCAGACAAAGTAGGTGTCAAGCAGGATGTTTGCAAGGTAGTGTCCTAATGAAAAACATAGTGCCCTGGAGTCTCAGGCTTTTTATGATTGCAGTGACAGCACTTTCCATACTTACTGTGCTGACGCTGTGCTTATCCTGGCTTCCACGCCGTTGGCAATGTGTGATCTCCAGCAACTCCCTCTGCGTCAGTTGCCACTTCTGCCAAAAATCGGTAACTCTTACAAATTGGTTAAGGACCCCCATGATGCACCGTACAAATACACCCACGTGTTCACGAGCCCCAAGAGCTGTATGAGGAAGCAGTGAGGAGAAAGGTTCAAAGAGGCTTGCCCTGCCTGCGTCATGTTCCAGCAGGCCTAAGCCATTTTTCACCTTTGATCCAGGTATATTTCTCACTGTAGGAATTCACACCTGAATCCCCTCCCTGACCTCGGCCATGTACAGGTAACATCAGTAAACCGTGATGCAATATCAGCAGTCATAAATTCTGAGTGAATGCCACTCCCAATTCACTCTCTGGTGATTTTTTTCCTGAGGATATTGGATCAAAGAAGGACCTCTTTGTTGGTGCGAATGAAGCACTAATCCATACTCAGAGAATTCAGGATGGCAGAAAATTTGAGAATGAGAGAGAGAGAGGAAAGAATACACAAGTCAAACAAACCTCCTGTTAGACTTGATTTGAATTTTTCTTTTATTTGTGATCTAAAAATTCACATATGAAGTAGTGTTCATGATAAGAATAGTGAGTGTTCTTTTCTGACCAGGTCAAATCATTGTATTGATTGCTGACCTGTTACATTTAATAAAAAAATAAATAAAAAAAACTTAACTCCACCCCCAAACATGACATTTGTGAGGCCCCTATCTCTCAGCCTGTCACCAATCTACAGTTCACTGGGGAACACATGGATGAGCCGAGCACAATGGTGTTCTGCAACACAGTGCAGAAAACTGAGAAATTTATTGCAGTTGACCTGTTTAGATTATACGGAATATAGTCTCTTTGAACAAAAGCCCTGATGAAGCCTTGGTGAATTTACAGGACGAAACGTGTTGGCTAGGAATGTTTGGAGAAGAAACAATGTGTGAGAATAAAAGAAGATTTTGATTACAGAAAGATATTTCATGTCCTTCAGTGCTGCATTCAAGGATAACAGGCTAACAATTCGGGGTCGTCTGGTTTTGGAGGGCATCGGTGTAGCTGCTCTCCCCTTGAGTCTGCGCCTCTTAGGGCTAACGGAAAGACTTGTACTCTTTTGGTGGAGTTTCCGCTAACATTCTCGCTGCCACCCATTCCAGGTCTACATATCAAGGACCCTGAAGCAGTAACCCTAAACCTACCACACAAGTTACATACAGGATGTCATCAAAGTGACATAAAGGGGCAAGATAGTTTGAAGTGTAACAACTACCTGAAGCTGAGAAATGGATGACCTTACACTCAGAAGAACAAACCCGATAGCAGCGCCCTTCTCCGCTCTTAGCCATGCACTTACTGTGCACACAAGCCCATAGCAGGGTCTAGATGGCCACGTCCCAGTATACTCCAGTGGTCCACTCCAGCTCTGCTGGCCTCTATCCCGCCTGACAACCGTCCATACAATAACAAGCAGAACCAGATACTCTTTCAGGCGACCACCGACTCCGGCCACATGGGATTCTAGAGCCATGATGGGTGCCAGATCCAGGTAGCATTCCGGGACCCCAGAAATGGTTAGAATGTGCAGTACACATTAACATGATAGAACACACACCTGCAGGATCACGTCACTCTTACTCATTCCAAGGACCTACGAGCAGGCTGGGCCACTTCCCTTGTGATGACATGGCCTCAGCCAGAAATTAGACCAGGGGGAAAACTTCTGGCTGTTTCTGAGACACAGACTTAATAAGGTCTCATCTTACACTGGGAGGAATACTTCCTTCCTTCCCTCCCTCTCCTTCCTTCCTTCCCTCCCTCCCTCCCTCTCCTTCCCTCCCTCCCCTTCCTTCCTTTCGTCCTTCCTTCCTTTCATTCTTCCTTCCTTCCTTCCGCCTTTCTTTCTTTCTTTCTTTCTTTCTTTCTTTCTTCCTCCCCTCTCTGTTCTTCCTTCCTTCCCTCTCTGTTCTTCCTTCCTTCCCTCTCTGTTCTTCCTTCCTTCCCTCTATGTTCTTCTTTCCTTCCCTCTCTGTTCTTCCTTCCTTCCCTCTCTGTTCTTCCTTCCTTCCATCTCCTTTCTTCCTTCCATCTCCTTTCTTTCTTCCTTCCATCTCCTTTCTTTCTTCCTTCCATCTCCTTTCTTTCTTCCTTCCTTTCTTTCTTTCTTTCTTTCTTTCTTTCTTTCTTTCTTTCTTTCTTTCTTTCTTCCTTTCTTTCTTCCTTCCATCTCCTTTCTTTCTTCCATCTCCTTTCTTTCTTCCTTCCTTCCTTCCATCTCTTTCCTTCCATCTTTCCTTGCTTACCTCTCCTCCCTCTTCTTCCTTCCTTATACTTCCTTACTTCCTTCCCTCTCCTTCCTTGCTTCCCTCTTCTTCCTTGCTCTCCTCCCCTCCCTCTTCTTCCTTGCTTCCCTGATTAGGTCTGACACTTTCTTCGCTAGTAATGTTACCAAGGTGACTTTGTCACTTCCTTAATGATGCTGCGTTTATAAAATACTTCAATGTTTTATTAATTTTTATTTTGCATATTTGGTACAGCACGGACCCTTTTCCAAGCAGCAGGTTAATACCTTGTAGTGAGAAAGTTTATCTTTTAGAGCATTGGTGGCAATGAATTGTAAAGTGATAAGGGAGGCTTGGTAGGGCAGACTGGGCACAAGACCCCATTCTGCCTTTGTTAGAGCAAACAAGTGCCCCATCTACATACACTGTCTGCTGGGCGCGCCAGGAGGCTGTGTTCACCCCCAGCATCCATAACCTGGAAGGCACTGCTGGTGGGTGACCGCAGCCTAAGCAAGTACCCAGCAGGATTGGCAAGAACTGAGGCTGTGCATGTCCAAGGCACAGGCACGTTGTCAGACGAAAAACTAAGCTAGGCTCCTCGTTCCTAATCTTCCGCAACCACCAGTTAATGACAACTTAACTAACCCTTACCCATAGTTACTCCTTTATATTTCACATATCTAAAATGTGAGGCAAAGATAAATGATTTGGCCAGGATCACAAGATTTTGGTCATGTGCCAAAGCAGGTTTAAATACCTAGGTCTCTGGGTATCAAGGCCAGCAATATTGACATATCTTCTTTATCCCCTACATCTCTGGACCACATCTCCTCTATATCCTACATCTATAGACCACATCTCCTCTATCTCCTGCATCTCAGGACCGCAACTCCTGTATCCTCTGCATCGTTGGACCACACCTCCTCTATCTCCTACATCTCTGGACCACATCTCCTATATAACCTGCATCTCTGGACCCCATCTCCTATGTCCGCTGCATCTTTGGACCACATCTCCTCTACCTCCTACCTCGCTGGATCACATCTCCTCTATGTCCTAAACCTCTGGACCACATCTCCTCTATAGCCTACATCTATAGACCACAGCTCCTCTACCTCCTGCATCTCAGGACCACATCTCCTAGATCCATCCTCTGCATCTCTGGACCACATCTCCTATAGCCCCTGCATCTCTGGACCTCATCTCCTATATCCCCTGTATCTCTGGGCCTCATCTCCTATATCCCCTGCATCTCTGTACCACATCTCCTATAGCCCCTGCATCTCTGGACCGCATCTCCTATAGCCCTGCATCTCTGGACCGCATCTCCTATATCCCCTGCATCTCTGTACCACATCTCTTATAGCCCCTGCATCTCTGGACCTCATCTCCTATATCCACTGCATCTCTGGACCGCATCTCCTATATCCCCTGCATCTCTGGACATCTCCTCTATCTCTTACATCTCAGGACCACATCTTGTATCTCCTCTGCATCTAAGGTCCACATTTCCTATATTTGTTACATCACTAGATCACATCTTCTCTGTCTCCTACATCTTATTGACCCCATCTCCTCTATCGCCAACATCTCTGGACCACATCTATATCCCCTGCATCTCTGGTCCACATCTCCCATATTTCTTACATCTCTGGGCCATGTCTCCTATATCCCCTGCATCTCTGGGCCATATCTCCTATACTCCCTGCATCTCTGGACCACAACTCCTATAGCTCCTGCATCTCTGGACCGCATCTTCTATATCCCCTGCATCTCTGGACCACATCTCCTAGATCCATCCACTGCATCTCTGGACCACATCTCCTATATCCCCTGGACCTCATCTCCTATATCCCCTGCATCTCATCTCCTATATCCCCTGCATCTCTGGACCACATCTCCTCTATCTCCTAAATCTCGAGACCACATCTCCTCTATCTCCTACAACCCTTTGGACCACATCTTCTGAATCACCTGCATCTCTGGACCACATCTCCCATATCTCCAGGCAGTGTACTTGTTGCACTCATCTATTTAAAAAAAATATATATCACCCGGGTACTGAGTAATGTTTGGTGTTGTTTACCCTAATCCTTTCCCATGCACTATCAGATTAGATGTTGTGCAGCATGGGGGATCCCTTTGCCGTGGCGTAGGAAGACGTAGCCTATCACCACCGTCTTAATTTAATTCATTTAGTGCTCAGAGCCTCGGGCATCTCAGCGCTTTGTGCACAGTAAAAACCGTAAATGCTTCAGGAAAACGTATGTGTTTTCAGCACCCTCCTAGCTGGAAGAATCTACAGAGCGAAGCGCAGCGGTTCCGGTAAATTGTTCCAGAGCTGAGTAGTTTGAGTGGGAAAGGACATATTCCCTGTCCTGCACCAGTATGTTTCGAGGGGAATTAGAAGTTGTTGTTTTTTTAGGGCGAACTCGACCCGAAGGTGTCACAGCGCTTTACATGAGCACCAGTTGCGTTACAGACGGACACATTCATTTTGTTAGGCAAGGCGAGATAGATTAAGTGATTTGCCCAGGATCACAAGATGTTGAGCGTCCCTGCCGAGACTGGAACATGGTTCCCCAGTTTCGAGGTCGACCGCCACATTGCACTAGACCGCAGAGATCTACTTGGATGATGCGAGGTGACACACTGCTTCAGATGTTCTAGCACTGGACCATAGGTGGCCTCATGTGTTGCTGTTAGAACTTTAAATTTCCCCCTCTCCTGGTAACCAAGGCATGTCTTTCCGTGTGGAGGAGTAGTGTGATTCCTTGGTGAGGTGTCAGTAGCAGTGCTCACTGTTGAGTTCTGGCTGCCTTGAAGTCTGTGCATGCTCTTTTGAGAAAGAACTGGCTACGAGCAACTTGCATTAGTCCAATTTTGTACCAATAATTGCTCCCCCTACACCCTCACTTCTGAATTCATCCTAAAAAGGTCGACCTTGTCCTAGAAGCTTTAGATGACAATTTGAATGGGCCACCACTGCAAAAACGCACTTCAAAAATTACGCCTATTGTTTCTGTTCTCGCCGACAGACCTCTGTAGCTGTCTGTGGTCGAAAAGACCTATTGTTTACAGTACCAATGCCTACAATGGGCTTAGGGTCAGCCCATTGCTTATCGTTGTTTGTCTTTCTTGTCAGTTTAGGTTGCTTCTTATTCAGTGTCTTACTTTCCTCTTCTTGCTTTTGTCCGTTCCCTGGGGCATAGTTTTTTTTTACCATCCTTTGGATTGGATGACGTTCACTGTTTATGTTCGGGGAACTACTTTTTTTTCTTTTGCTTCAATCACTCCATGGGAGGGTGTGCTTTCTTACTCTCTCTTGTGCTGCTTCCCCCTCAAATCCCCACCCTCGTATCCTCTGTGTTGCTTTCTACCACCAATCTTGTCTGTTACTCCCCCCACTACTCGTGCCACTCAGCTTTTTATTACTTTGTGTTATTTCTCAACCCTCCACACCTCTTAGTCCTGTTTTATTTTCTTAAATTATATTTTTGGAGGGAAAGGCAGCTGCAGGTAGCTACAAGGCTGCTTGGTGTCCTTTTTTTTAACTTACCTCTCCAAGATGGGTGTCTGCTTCCTTGGAATGGTAAATTAAAAGGAAAAAGACAAAAAGATGGAATGTCTACTGTAGTGTCATGAATCATACATGCATGTGTATAGTAACGCATTTCCACATATATCTTGTCACACTGGGGCCGTTTATATGGCTAAAAATTACCCAGCTGCAGTGTCATGACTCATACGTGCGAATGCAGGCAGGGCATGTATACAAGCTGGTATGGTTGGCCATTTTTTTGGTTAATATTTTGTTTTTACCAATGCTAATCTGCACTGGGAACAACCTTTAGTTTTCTTTCTGCCAATACTGCTTAACAGTGGCAAAAACATTGGTAAAGGCAAAGCCATCTGTTGGCTTTACCAGTGCTGGTTACTTTATTTGTGATGGTCATATTTGCACAAGTCATCCACTTTTAAAGTATCCACGACTGGAAGCTGACTAACGTCCTGTTGATCGTATATTGATCTTCCGTCATATACCCCGTTAATAGAAATACGATCTGAGTATCGTCTGCATAATTGTTGACTTACACTCAAAATATGCACAGCAGATTAAATAGTGGCAGGATGTATATGTTCAAAAGCAGGGGGACAGGCTTAAGCCATGTGGTATCCCACATAAAACAGTCTTTTCTGCTGAACACATCCCCCCAATCTTTTCCTGGACCCTTTTTGCGAAGAGAAAGTGCAATTAAAATTGAACCTCAGGCAAACATTCTAACGTATGTGGCCATAATGTAAGATGTATCTTTTTCAAAGAGTTAAGCTCTTTGTAAAATTTGTTACAAATCACTCCTTGTTACTTTCAAAGATTTTGGACTTATTACCAATTTTTGAAGCACCAAACATGACCCACTATCGGATATTACTATCCCAGGAGAACCACTAACATTAGCAGTTCAAACACAACGGTGTCAGATCTTTGATAAGGGCAAAGGATTCAGTCTATTGCAGAAGCAGGCTGCTCATTTTAGAGTCTCTTGACTTGTGGGGCCAAAAAACCTTGAATACTCCCAATTTGACGTTCTTTAATAATATCTGGTTTGTTGTTTCCTGATATTAAAAACCCAGTAAAAACAGAGATGATAATTTACAAATAGAACTCCAGTTAAAAATTATCTGCCAAATATAGAGACAAGCTATTGGAGCGATTTGGAGAAAGCAAGGCTACTTTAATCGGCTGTAGCTGGTCACCGCTGTACACCACTACACCGCCTCATTAACTCACCTGCGTGACCTTCAGCAGCCACAGCAGGAGAAAGCTCAAGTAAACTCAAACCTTGCAAGTGATTTGGGCTGATGGTCTCAGACATGCCAGCTGCCAGCACCCCCTTTCGTGATGTTTGAAAGATGGGCTGTGTAGAAGGCAGATGTGGGTGGATGTGCTTGGAAACCTCATGCACCAGTTGATCCATGTTTACAACAAACACCAATTGACTTTCAGAATAGAACTCGAAAGACTCTCTGTGTCACTCCAGACATGCGGTCCTTCCACCTTTGATCATTTACCTTGTTTTCAGTCAGATATGTTTTTTAACCTACACGTGGAATCTGAGCGCCAGCTTTTGCCAGTTATCTTTTACATTCATTTTAGATGCTCTACAGGGGTTGCGAGGGTTACTGATGTCATAAAAGAGGAATACAGCATGTGTTCCTGTGATCCAGTCTGCAAGTTGTATTTTCAGCTGCAAGTGTTTTTTTTCTAGTTAAGAAAACAACCAGAAAACTAAGGTGGCTGCTATTTTTTAAATCACAGGCGAACCAAAGCTTTTCTCCCCTGATGTGGCTCACAACATTAAATAAGGTGATATATGCTCTATACATATTTCAGTAGTTTTGAAACATCTCAGGTCCCTTTGTGGGTTATGTTTCCAGTTCTGTAAGATCTACATAGAGTGGCATTTGACTCCTCCCCAGAAGTTTAATACTCTGTTTCTGTATGCAGTGTGTTTTTTGGTGTATCATTCTTCCTCCTATGGAGTGCTTCCATTGCAGGGCGCGAAGGACTATTTTACATTTAAAAAGTACACCCATTAATTCTTATTTTACACTGCACCAACCTCTTTTAATGCTTTTGTCAAGACTGGGATGCGAGCCTGTACAAAGTGGGTGTCCATAGACTTATCCTGTGGTTCTACAGAAGTTTAGCCAACGCGTCAGTCTGTTTTGTAATGTGATACATTGAGTACGGTTCTGGTGTTGGGACAGACGTAGGTGATGTCTTACATGGGGAATAGATACTGGCAACTTCTGTGTTTAGAAGGTGTTGCCAGTTTGTGGCATGATCAGCATTGGCTGTATGTGAGAGGTCACAAAAACAGGGTAGGGAGTGAAGAGGTAGTGTCCTTAAAAGGAACACTGGAGGTGGATACGTCGTCCTCTTGAAACGTTTCAAAAACACAGAGATCCACCCTCAGATTAATCTCGAAATGGTGTACTCACAGGTTGTATGTGTTTCCTACAATAGTTGAAAGCAAACAGTGTTTGTTTAAATACACCTCACACACCAACAGGCCCCTTGGTGTCATGCTTCATCATAGGGGTCTTCCCGCCCCGCTGCGGGACGGGGCGTGCTACGACCTACGACTACGTGGGAGCACTGGTTTTAGAAGACTATGTGTCGTGTAGGAAAGTGAGTGGAAGGGTCAAGAGTGAGTGAAGTAGTGAATTAAAAAGTACCTGGCTCTTCTGGACTAAAAAACTTTAATATTCCTTTGAGCTGGTACTGTTAAAAAGGTGGGTGTAGGAGGTATATTGCTCTAATGGACAATCTCTCCTGTGTATGTCAACATGTTTCGAAGCTCCCAGGCTTCTTCTTCAGGACCAAGAAAGATCCCTTCTGTACTCACTACAATATCGAACAGATGTCACGAAAATAGTTCAAAGTGAATAAATGTCAAAAAAGGTGATATATGTACAGGTAGTTTTACTACGTGAAAGGCAAATATAAGATGCAATACCCACTAGGTATTCTATTCGTTAATCTGTAAGGAAAACACAATATTAGAAAAACAAGACATATACTGCATCCAGCGTTATTAGTGGTGACCTGAAAGGAAGGTGATAAATATAGTGCGAATATTCTCCTTAACCTTAATTGTGTAGCAAACGCTGGTGCTGTGTCCTGCAGATGAAAAATGACAATACATGACACACATACATTGAACATAAAGCACACACACTATATTGTCAAATCCTGTATTTAAAATCAGGGAATGAGTATGATGACCACTGAACTTAGAGTCTCTGACCCAAATAATTATGAACGTTCAGTGGTCATCATACTCATTCCCTGATTTTAAATACAGGATTTGACAATATAGTGTGTGTGCTTTATGTTCAATGTATGTGTGTCATGTATTGTCATTTTTCATCTGCAGGACACAGCACCAGCGTTTGCTACACAATTAAGGTTAAGGAGAATATTCGCACTATATTTATCACCTTCCTTTCAGGTCACCACTAATAACGCTGGATGCAGTATATGTCTTGTTTTTCTAACATTGTGTTTTCCTTACAGATTAACTAATAGAATACCTAGTGGGTATTGTATCTTATATTTGCCTTTCACGTAGTAAAACTACCTGTACATATATCACCTTTTTTTACATTTATTCACTTTGAACTATTTTCGTGACATCTGTTCGATATTGTAGTGAGTACAGAAGGGATCTTTCTTGGTCCTGAAGAAGAAGCCTGGGAGCATCGAAACGTGTTGACATACACAGGAGAGATTGTCCATTAGAGCAATATACCTCCTACCCACCTTTTTTAACAGTACCAGCTCAAAGGAATATTAAAGTTTTTTAGTCCAGACGAGCCAGGTACTTTTTAATTCACTACTTCACTCACTCTTGACCCTTCCACTCACTTTCCTACACGACACATAGTCTTCTAAAACCAGTGCTCCCACGTAGTCGTAGGTCGTAGCACGCCCCGTCCCGCAGCGGGGCGGGAAGACCCCTATGATGAAGCATGACACCAAGGGGCCTGTTGGTGTGTGAGGGGTATTTAAACAAACACTGTGTGCTTTCAACTATTGTAGGAAACACATACAACCTGTG
>CAWUFW010000230.1:5080000-5082500 GCA_963921515.1 Calotriton arnoldi | reverse complement strand
GTAGTTACAGTTGTTGCAATGGGCAACACAATTTCAAAAACAATGCAACATTGAGCTCAATGTGAATTTCTAGTTAAATGCAATTAGTTACTTTATGGATTACTTTTCTAACCACAGGACTGGATCCTAGATTCAGTCCTGGGACATCTCCTGTAAACAGTTGAGTAAAAGCGTTTTGGTTACAGTAGTGATTTTTAAGGAATATTATTGTATTTTAAAAGTTGACACTTAGAAACTTTTTCTCATAGAATCACCAATGTTATCCTATGGAAGGAAATTCACTTAGCAGGTAAACACTGTTATCGTTACTTTTTCTTACTCAGTGTTGGATCCTGGATCCAGCACTGGTGCATCTCCTGTAAACAGTTGAAAGAATGCGTTTAAGTCATACAGGCGATTTTTAAGGAATATTTGTAGTTTGTGAAAATCGACACTTTGAAACTTTTCTGCTGAAAACCAGACAATGGATTCCTATGGAAGAAAATATAAGTTACTGGTAAGTACGGTTAAAATTACTTTTCAGGGTCAGTGCTGGGCTAAAAGATGCAGCACTGGGTTCTCTCCTGATAACAGGTGAGTCAAATGGAATTCGTACTTTGATTGATTGATTTTAGAGGAATATTATAAAGTTCCAAAACTCCACACATAGAAGAATTTCCAAGTGAAACCAGTCAATGTTAGCCTATGAAGGAAATTCAAGTTACCGGTAAGTACGGTTAAAATTACTTTTCAGGACCAGTACTGGGCTGAAAGATGCAGCACTGAGGTCTCTCCTGATAACAGGTGAGTAAATCGGAATTCGGATTTCGGCTGATTTTAGAGGAATATTTTAAAGTTCCAAAACTCCACACTTAGAAGAATTTCCAAGTGAAACCAGTCAATGTTAGCCTATGGAAGGAAATTCAAGTTACTGGTAAGTACGGTTAAATTTACTTTTCAGGACCAGTACTGGGCTGAAAGATACAGCACTGAGGTCTCTCCTTATAACAGGTGAGTAAATCGGAATTCGTATTTCGGCTGATTTTAGAGGAATATTTGTATGTTTCAAAAATTAACACTTAGAAACTTTTTCAGCAAAAAGCAGGCAATGATATCCTATGGAAGGAAATTCAAGTTACTGGTAAGTACGGTTAAAATTACTTTTCAGGATTAGTACTGGGCTGAAAGATGCAGCACTGAGGTCTCTCCTGATAACAGGTGAGTAAATCGGAATTCGTAGTATGGCAGATTTTAGAGGAATATTTGCACAATGGTGAAGGGAGGGGCGGGGCCTGAGGTGACATCTGTGCAAACGCGCCCGTGGCGCGTTTTAAGTTGGGGGATTAAGTCCCCTTGAATCATGAGGGTCTCTAGGGCCAACTAGCCCACCAGGAACCTCCAGTATGCGCCAGGGGCTGCGTTGCAGAGAGGTGTAGAGAGGCCACACCCCTTTTACACCTCTCTGCAACGCAGCTCTGTGGCGCTTTCTGGATGTACCTGTTGGGCTAGTTGGCCCCCAGGGACCCTCAGGATTGAAGGGGATTTAATTCCCCATCTTAAAACGCGCCACGGGGCCTGTTTGCACACATGTCACCTGAAGCCCCGCCCCTCCCTTCACCACTGTGCAAACGCGCCCCGTGGCGCGTTTTAAGTCGGGGGATTAACTCCCCTTGAATCCTGAGGGTCCCTGGGGGCCAACTAGCCCAACAGGTATATCCAAAAGCGCCACAGAGCTGCGTTGCAGAGAGGTGTATAAAGGGGCGTGGCCTCTGTACACCTCTCTGCAACGCAGCCCCCTGGCGCATACTGGAGGTTCCTGGTGGGCTAGTTGGCCCCCAGGGTCCCCCAGTATTGAAGTGGAATTACTTCCCCCATCTGCAAACGCGCCAGGGGGCGCGTTTGCAGAGTGGTGAAGGAAGGGGGCGGGACCTGCGGCCCGATCATTTTTTAAAATTATTTTTTTTTTCCCTGAAGGGGGGCTGTGTGGCCCCCCTTCCTTTTTACTATTTTTGGGCCCTGGGGACCCCATCCCCCAGGGCCTTACCCCCTTTTCTTTAAATTTAAATTAAACGGGAAGGGGGCCGCATGGCCCCCCTCCCCTGGCCGAATCCTGCCCCGGGGACCCCATCCCCCGGAGCATGGCCACACTTTTTATTAATTTTTAAGGAGGGGGTCTGCGTGGCCCCCCTCCTCAGGCCTCCTTTTGCCCCGGGGACCCCATCCCCCGGGGCAGGCCTTTTATTTTTTATTTTTTTTATTTAAATTATTTCTAGGGAGAGGGGCCGCGTGGCCCCCCTCCCGGGCCACTTATGGCCCCGGGGACCCCATCCCCCGGGGCCTGGCCTCTCGTTGGGGACTGTGGGGGGGTCCCCAAACCCCCCACAGTCCCGCCGGCTCCCCGTGTCCTAAGGGAGCCGGCATTGCTTTTCCACATGGGGAGCAGCTAACATGCTGCTCCCCGTGTGGAAAAGCAATTGTCTTTGGATATTGGAAGCGAGAGCAGGAACTGCTCTCTCTTCCA
>CAWUFW010000230.1:5000000-5075000 GCA_963921515.1 Calotriton arnoldi | reverse complement strand
GAGCGTAGCAACACGGGGGGCATGCTCCCTACATAAGCAAAACAGCGACGTGGGTAGGGGGAAAGCAAATGAGAGACAGCAAAGTTAAGTGCTGGTGGTGGGAGCAAACAGGCAAAAGTGAGCAAGGTGGAGCAATGCAGGGGAGCAGGGGAGAAGCACACAGGCGAGATAGGATATAGAGTGCAGTGGAAGTGGGAGAAAAGTACACGAGGGAGACAGATGGAAAGCACGTATTTTAGTAGATTACGTAAATAAAATGAACAAGCATTGGCAAAAACCAATAGAGCTCACCTTTATTACATGTTTTGGTGTAGTTGTTATTGTAATATACCACCTCTAATAGGAATGCCCATGTGCAACCCATGGAAAGTACCCTTGCAGAAAAGTAGTGCTTAGCTCTACTTTGCTTTGTTGGGTAACATTCCAATGCAAATCAAGATGTGTGTTTGAGTTAATTCCAGCGTTTTGTTGATGCAAACCTGGTGAAAAAAAGTTAGTAAGTTTCCCCTTGAGCCTTTCTGTATATTTTCTGGCAGTCTATGCCGTGTGGAGGCTGTAATACATTTTTAAATTGTCCAACATATTCCCAGTGCTTTCACTCCCAGGCTAGTACCTCATAGGTATATAAACACACAAGTCACTAGTCCCAAGTACACCAACCGGTTATACATACAGATATCTGAAGCCACTGAAAGCTCATGCAAGCTTGAGCCTGAAGTCTGGTCCTGGCTCAGATCAATGTCCTGTTGGAACCTCGAGCCCATAATAAGCCGAGCTTTCATGTGGCTTCTGCCTGACACCCTCACTCTACCCTCATGAACAAAAAGGTAAAAACAAAACCATAACATCTGAGCTAAAAAGGAGAAATAAATAAATACCAATTTAGTGGTTGATTTTTACAAAGTGAAACCAGAAAACGTGGATTCATCATGGCTTCCCTGCTTAACCAAATTGTGTGATCTCAGGCAAATATTTTTTTTGTACTCGCCTTCCTTTTTCTTTACTATTGCATATGAAAGCACCATCAAATACATGAGTTCAGAGCACCAGATGTACACAACCTATTCTGTTTCATTTAATAGACTGTAATTATACTCAATTTATAAGAATGTGGGCTGCATAATGGATTCTCGTGACAATTGTTGGGACAGGAATGGTTCTAAGCTCTTGTTTAAAAACTATCACTTTTAAAATAAAATACTTCTCAGTGCAGTGCTATATTGTGATGTGTTAATGTCAAAACTTCCACATGTTAAAGAAATACACTTTTTTTTTTTTTTTTTACTTTGAAGAGACTTTATCATATTTTAAGTGGTGTTTGGTGTGATTTTCATGGCAAACATTTTCAGGGTTCAGCTCGTGCACAGGCTCCAAGAGCCAAGCCAGGCATTTGGCTCGGCACTGACTCGGATCGCCTTGTTAATTTGTTTGCTCGCCCACCTACATATTAACCAACTGGGCTTTAATCTCAGAACAATTGATTTCCCATAGATCAGGGAGGACAAAATTATGTGACAGCATTGACTAAATTATGCAGTAGTAAAAATGACACTGTGCTGCATAATGACAGTTTTTGTGATGCTATTACTTCATTATATTGACATGTTTACAAATCTAAACACTGTATGGGCAAAGGTTTCACCTCATTAGTACCCGCTTAACACCCATAGCTTGCACATATGTTGTATGTGGTGATCAGAGTTGTGCTCCTACCTATGAGGTTTCGCTGCTCTTATGTATGAATTTGAGGTAAAAGGTGAGAGAGTTAGAGGTTGTTCTACACTGATTCTAATGTATGGATGGATAGAAGTGTGTAAGTGCTTGTGGCCTTTTTTTGGACTATTTTGGTGTGAAATGAAGGGCACCAACCTTCAGAGGTGCAAACCCAGTGTTTCAAGTACTTAAAAGGCCCATGAGTTCACCCAATCACCCTCAAAACTGCTTCCGTAGAAGGAAAATGCGACATGCAGTTACACTGCAACAGAGCTGACAGCACCCACAATACACTTTGTTTAACACAAAAACTACCTGGAAAAGAGAAGAGCAGTTGGACATGGAGGGCTGGGCCATGAAATAAAATCATTTATAGAACCTGATGACAGAAATAACTTTTTTCATTAAAGATTCTGTTTAAATAGTGTCTTATGAATGATTTCAAGGCACTAAGAAAATAAAAAAGTCATTAACATTTATATTCTGTCATAAATATTTATGTTGCAGCTTCTTGAGACTCACAAGGGTTAGGAAAGCGCCATAGGAATGCCAAAATAATAATACAATGTAACTGTCTTGCTCATTTATAGTTTAAAGGAAACTTGCATAACCTCTCCTTTGTAGTAGTTAAGAGTGTGACAAGGTACTACTCTAGTGTATTTGTCAATATGCTAATGGAGCCATCCATCCCTGTTGATCTGTCCCCCACCAAGTCTTTAATTGACACCTTGCAAGTCAGCTGGAGAGCGCGAGACCGCGGGGGGGGGGGCACAAGAAGCAATTAAAAAACAAAGCCTCCTCTACTTTTAAAGGGCCTTTGAATGATGTGTGAAGTCCTAGAGTCCAGCACACAGTCGGATATGAATCTTGTGTGTCATGGAAGCGGCAGCAGCCCACGCTACAGCACAGGAGATGGGTGGAGCTGGGGATCTGAAGCCTTTTTAGTGCAATGCGCGGTGCAGCGCTTGGATTCGGGAAAAGAGATGCAGAATTGAAGTCTGCAACCCGTTTAAACGTCATTCTCTTTTCAGTCCCCATGCTTTTAATGGACTGAAAAACGAATGAAGTTTAAACAGGGACTGCATCGCTGTCTCTTTTTAAACTTCTGCATCATTTCCACCCCCGTACCCTCACCCTTGTCCCCTCTGTCCCCCTACGTTCAAAATCTTGGGGGGGGGAATAAATCCCCTGCGTCCCCCACAGTTCCTCCACCCATGCCGGGGTAGTCGTATAAACGTATTAGGGCCCCCCGATCAGGTGACTTGAATTTGGCTGTGATACCTTGTACCAATAGGATTGGTACAAGGTTGGAAGGACGCTCTTTTCGAGCGATAGCTCTGGTTTTATGGAACAACCTACCTTTACATTTATGTAATACTCACAACCATCTCTGCTTTAGAAAGCAGCTCAAGACCTGAGTGTTGGGTCTTTCTGTTTTGGCTCTGGGGTGAATTTTCTTGGTGTAGTTGGCGGACGCTGGGAAGCCCCGTTCTGGGGCAGCTATGCGCTTTGTAAGTCAGTATAACATAAACAGATTATTGTCACGGGTTGGCATCTGACAATTTGGAAATTGGAATTATTTTATCCTCGTGTCTTTTAAAGTGATTTATTCCTTTATTTATTGTCTTATGAACTCTGTTTTTGTTGTGTACGGATAGGACAATAAAACTTGCAATTGAGAGCATTCGTATTACAAATTCAGCAATGCTTCTGCAAGAATGTGGACTGCATCCTGAGCTCCCATTCAGAACATTGGGTTGATTTGTATATGGCTAACATTGTTAAGTTTGGCAATATTGGGCCAGTTTGTCTCATTCCACTATTATAAAAGAGCTCCTAAAAGGCAACCAAGCTGGGTTTTATGGTTCGCAGGACTAAGATTGATATTGTTGGCGTAATCCCTCAGACACTCTGCATTATTTACCCACCTTGTTTAGGGTAGACAAACAGAGTGTGCTATATGCAAGCACTTCCTGGCAGGTACATTATTGACCGACCATCATGTGATAAAGTGCTCTTCTTGTGAGACTCCTCATTAGCGTGTCATTAGACTCTGTGTAGCAGCTTACAGTCTTTCAATTCAGGTCCAACAAATGTGGCCGGCTTTAGGACGGTACGACCGGTCCAACCGTACATGGCGGTGACCTGGGAGGAGGGTGGGGCCACTGTGTTTAAATATAGCTTATAGGTTTAAAGCACCTGCTCCAGAGTTTCTTGTGTGCCCAGCACTTTTTAGGCAACACTAAAAATGTCAAGATGACTCTGGTAATTAATGTTCCTGCTGGAGAGTGATTGCTGTTTTGTCTAGTGGCAGTTTTGACTCATCCTATAGCGGCGCAGAGGGTTAATGTGCCTGCTGCAGCAAACATGGTCGCTGCAGATGACCGAACTGAATGGGAGTGAACTATGAATAGCACTTAGAAAAATTAAATGTTTGTCAGAGAGGGGCTATGTAGAGATGAGGGGCAATGTTGGAGGGTGGTAGTGAGGAAATTTGTGGAGAAGGAGGTCATGGGGGGTGCACCCAAAAGATTGTTGCACGGGGTGCCACCAGTGCTAAAGCCGGTCCTGAATGTGGCATGGAAGTGGAAGTCTAGGAACTAAGGAGTTGATGTAGGGAAACATGTTTTAGATTAACTAGGCAGCCAGTGAGTTTAGTGGAAGCAGAGGCTCACTTAACTATAGGGAAATTAGGATGTTTTCTAACAGATGAGTGCATCTAAAGGTTACTTTGACATGTCATTGACTATGATTCAGTTCCTTCAGTCATTCTGAGACGCAAGTAATATATATATATATATATGTACACTCTCTCACCTCCCTCCCCCCCCCCCTTCACTCGCTGTCTCATTCGTGCAACAAAGGCTTCAATATCTCTGAAATAAGAAAAAGGCTAGCCTCCCTCACTCGTGGACGTGTCCATTGCTGGTCCTTACACAGTCTTGCATCTCTTCTGGGCATCTTGGTGATTGCCCTTCGACTAGGTGCCACTGTGAAACAACTGCAGTTTTGGGTACCCCAATTGTCAAAGCAATCTGGTGATGGGTGATGACCAGATTGTCGTGCAAGGTGGTTTATAGAGCCTCCTCCTTGCAAGAGTACCTATTTGCTATGTCCTTCCAGATTCATGCTGACCCGTGTGAAAGGTGGGCATTGCCAATGGCTATGCATTCACAGCTGATGCCTGCTAGGACCGTCAAGTAAATGTTGAGATTAAATGTTACGCACTGAGAAGTGAAACACAAAATGGGCTGCCCCTAGCGTGGGTTCCTACAGTTTCCTACAGAGTTATACTGAGATGCAACATCTGTGGGGGCATCTCATAAAAAGTTTCGGACTGGCCTCACACACCGCCCGGTGTCATGCTTCATCATAGGCTGTCCTCGCCCTCTAAAAACTTCGTTTGATAGAGGGCGGGCATACACCTGGAGACAGGGATGCACTTCTAAAGCTAAGTGGTGGCCGTGTGACAGTGAAAAGTGATCTAAAAACCATTACATCTGTCACTAAACTGTGTTTATTCAGGGAGCAAATGTATGGTA
Source organism: Calotriton arnoldi (assembly GCA_963921515.1). NCBI lineage: Eukaryota > Metazoa > Chordata > Amphibia > Caudata > Salamandridae > Calotriton > Calotriton arnoldi. The sequence goes on along the minus strand of CAWUFW010000230.1, from coordinate 5,069,745 downwards.
TTAAAATAGGTGAACGGTGATCTGGGACGTTATTCTCCCTTCACCGTGTTAAGTGTGGTCAACATGTTTCTGCGTTAGTGTCCCCGTAGGGTACGTCGCATTCGTCAGGACCAAAGGGTTTCTAACTGTGGGCGCTACCTTTTTGCATCTAATGTAAGAAGGTGCTGCCAATCTGGGGATGGGGGCTAAAAAGATCAAACTACCCGTCTGGTGTAGTACCACTGTAGGTGATTCTGTAGGATAAAGAGAAACAAAGAAGAACATACAAACCAAACGTGTAAGTATATATATAAATGGCAAATTTTGTCATCCGGAACAAGTCACACCTATAGCGCGCGTGGTGTGGTCTTTATGAGACACGTGGCAGCTGTACGTGTCATCATATAACCAAAAACATGATGGCAATCCATTTCTTACCACGCGCGCTATAGGTGTGACTTGTTCTGGATGACAAAATTTGCCATTTATATATATACTTACACGTTTGGTTTGTATGTTCTTCTTTGTTTCTCTTTATCCTACAGAATCACCTACAGTGGTACTACACCAGACGGGTAGTTTGATCTTTTTAGCCCCCGTCCCCAGATTGGCAGCACCTTCTTACATTAGATGCAAAAAGGTAGCGCCCACAGTTAGAAACCCTTTGGTCCTGACGAATGCGACGTACCCTACGGGGACACTAACGCAGAAACATGTTGACCACACTTAACACGGTGAAGGGAGAATAACGTCCCAGATCACCGTTCACCTATTTTAATACCATACATTTGCTCCCTGAATAAACAGAGTTTAGTGACAGATGTAATGGTTTTTAGATCACTTTTCACTTTCACATGGCCACCACTTAGCTTTAGAAGTGCATCCCTGTCTCCAGGTGTATGCCCGCCCTCTATCAAACAAAGTTTTTAGAGGGCGAGGACAGCCTATGATGAAGCATGACACCGGGCGGTGTGTGAGGCCAGTCCGAAACTTTTTATGAGATGCCCCCACAGATGTTGCATCTCAGTATAACTCTGTAGGAAACTGTAGGAACCCACGCTAGGGGCAGCCCATTTTGTGTTTACATATCAGATTGGAGGCTGGCTAGCCCCTTGGCCCCGTGCTTCTAATTCCCATCCTCAGCCTAGTCTGAGGTGAGTGTGTGTGGATTAACGCACTGAGAAGTACCAGGCGGTAGCAAACTCCACCATTTCACGATCTTGTGTAATTTGAGAAACAAATGATGAATAAGTTCATATTCTGATTAAAAAAGACAGATTCTGATCAAAGCTGCACTTGCATATACTTAAGGAACTCAGATGTCCTAGGCATGCATTCTTCAAGTGACCAGGATGAATGAGCTGGCCAACAGGTCCGCCGCCACCATGGAGCATTGCAAAAACGGGAGCAGGAAGCTTGCTACTGTGGGTATAATCAGTTGATGAGGCATCAATTTGGCCTGAGTGAAGATGATGAGGAAATGAGCAGCAGCAACATGCAAGAAGCTCACCGCATAGTTTTTGAGCCTAAAAATAAAATGTCAATGTCATAGTTGGGCATCCATGAACGCAATGTCAGCAGAACAGTTAATGTGTCCCTACCCATTAGCGAAACTCCAAAAGGGTATTTGCAGTTTTTCTGGGGCCCCAACACTTTTTCTACTGTCCCTATTGGATGACTTGTTTCAATAATGGAATTTGGAATTTCACTGAGCTCTTTAGATGTCTTGGTGTGGGCGTTGCAACTCCTTTCTTTAGCATACAGTTAACAATGAAGCAAAATGCAAAAGATAGGTACATTGCCGATTTTAGGGCTTATGTTGCCTCAAAGACAAGCAGGGTGTTGTCGAAATGAAAGAAAACACGACTTTCATTTGGCAGCAAAGCACAGAGTTTATTACTTGCGCAAATGGAAGCACAGCTAGCTCTACAGAACTGAAACTGAGCTTCAAGTTGTATGTGAATGGAAGTGGGTTATATACCTTTTCAAAGGTGCATACGTCACATGCATAATTACTAATGGAAACTTCTAGCAGGCATCATTGTCAACAAAAGGAAATACTATTCTACAAAAATAACTATTCACGTGACTATGAAGGTCTGCACCTGGGGTTTGATACATTTCTACGCTAGCTTGGTGTCCTTGGCTTGGTGTCCTTGGCGTGTCTGGTTATTAAGCGTGAGGCACTACTCCTACATGTCTGTGGTTCTGTGAAACCTAACATCCTGGCTGTCCTGCACATCTACTCTACTCTTATCAACATATTTTATTAAACACATTCCCTACAAAGCGGGTCTGTGGCCTTCACTGCTACTTTCTCTACTCTACGAAAACTTGCATCTGCTTTCTTCCCTCCGAATCTTGACCCTGTTGGTGCTGCCTTTCATTCTGCTATTGTAGCAAGGCTGGGCCTGTATTGTTACTTCAATACATACATTTGTACACGTTTCCTGCTGATATTTTCATTGAAACATGCACACTTTCTTCATTGTCTACAAGGGCATTCTTAATATCGCATATATAATGCAGCCCGCAGCTGAAAATCAGCTGTGTCCTGTTCTTGGTTCTAGGACGCTTTCGTACAGACTCTTTACTGTGACAGTTACCTGTAATTGCAGCGTGCACGCCCTTTGTGTCTCACTTCCGTTTTTGATCAGACCCATTCACACCAATATAACCTCTACAGATCTTAAGTAAGGAGTTCGTCCTTTGCTTGCATTTTGGGCAGTTGGTCTTGATTTCCTTTTTAGGAAGCATTGGCAAAGCTAATAGTTCTGGCTATTTGGGAAGTTACAATTTAGTTTAGTTGTGTTTGGTCTCTGTTTGTGTTCCATTTATTAAATTGGTGATCGTGGGGATGAGTAAGCACTTTGAGGGATAGCATAGGTAAACTAATAGTGTTTACGAATTTGATCATTAATGATTGCTAAGTGCAAGTTTGGAAGTCTAAAAAGTATGATTGCCTCAAATGGCTAAGTCTGCAGACGGATGGGTGGATTTAAGATTGAGAGTGAATTTCTAAATCAATTTCTTTTTGTTTCGTAGTTTTAAAAGTTTAAGAGAAAAACATACATGTATGTTAACAAAATTAATTTGAGCATTCCACTTATTAACATTGCAATCTTTTTCATTAGCAGGAAATTCTATCTGCAGATTATGAAAAATGTAAATCATATTCAAATTAAGATGGTCAAAGTACTATTTGAAAAACTGTAATAAAAGCAGTGTTAGTTTAATATTCATAAATTATTTGGTTTATTTAAATACTTAGGGCCAGATCTAGATTTTGGAGGCCGGTACTACACCCATCCATCAGGGTGGCAGAGGATATTAGGTTTAAAGAGCATCACTGGCCCAGCAATGATCTCTGTACCTTGACAGGAACGGCTGTCATGGCAGACAGAGCACTGCGTCACGCTTGTGATGGAATACCCTGTCTATCAAACCTTAAATCACCCGGTTAGTATGTTTTTTGTAATTGTGAAACATATGCAGATATTTTTCTTTTATTGATTAGAGTCATAAACATTGTAAAAATAAATATATAAATGGTGTTGCAGCAAAATTGTGTAAAGCATATAAAGGCAAATACGGAACTTAAAATATTATAATATTGTGAGTACACCTAGTAGAAATTAGATGAAGTGCTGTGCCCCGCTCATGACTCCCTAAACTTGTGGGCCACCTCAATTGGTTTGGTACTTTACTTTACCAAGAGCAGCCTTCCATGGCCTTCCTTGCCCTACTCGCCTTCTGTTAATTGAGCTTCCCTTTCAGGTGAGTTGCACCTTGAAGGGACAAACCTCAATGAATTCACCACAAACCTACAGTCAAATTGTTTCACCAGTTTGATGTGAAGGAAATGCCCTAATGGAAAAGCAGGATCTGCATAGGTAAAGCAGCAGGTGCAGTGACACCAGGTCATCGGCTGTGAGTGGCCCAATGTACCGCACGTATCGCATTTGTTTCTACCAAGCCAGTGGTTCGGGCCCATTTCCTTGCTTACCTTTAAGCCCATGGTGCCCTTACAAATAACCATGAGAAACCGTTGTCAAATTTAGTTGAGGAGGCAGGAGTACAGGGAGGCTTGATCCAGAATAAAACATTAAAATATAAAATCAAGATGGCCGATATTAGAAGGAAGCTGGACATAAAGACAAGCAGGGGAGGGCCTGCTTCTTTCTGACCCTTCGTACCACCCACTTGGCCGTGGTCAAAAATGAATGGAAAAAGAAGATTGACGAGTCAGATATTACTGAGGGGGCCGAGGGCCGGATACTATGGTCTGTCTCACTGACCTAGAAGTATGATCTGCATGTACATGCGCCTCTGGAACAAGCAAATTAAATTCCATTTATTGAACAAGGAAATTCCATCATGATTTTCTGATCTCATAAAGGGGTCATTATTTTGCCAGCCAAACCTGAGTGCTGGCTATCACCAGTTACAACGAAGGCTGGGCCTTAACATTTGCTCCACACGTGGTGCAGGAGCCTCAAAGCTCCCCTGAAGAGAAGAACCCATCTTACTCTCGACCAACTCTCTTGTTTTTTAAACTCCTCTCTGACCAATTGATTACTTTAACTTTGCTCTCTCACTTTCCCCTTTCTTCTCTTTCGCTAGCATACCCCTTTTCGCTAACCACTTTTTTAACCTTTTTCCTCATTGCCCCGCCCCCTTTCTTGCACAGCGCTTCACTATTTTGTACCTAGGTGTGTGCCATATTAACCACAAATGTAGATATAAACTTACAATGAATAGAGGGTGGAGTTCTGCGTCGCCTCCAAAGTTAAGCTTGTCCAAAGCTCCATTAGAGAAGTGCTGGTAGTGCTGTCAAGACATGCTTATGTGCAACAGAGGAGAGCAGGGGCTTCATACCTGCCTCAAAGTTGCTTCCAAATACCTTATGATGCTCCCCTCATGCTCAAGAGAGTCAAATGTGAATGAACTAAGCAAACCACCTGCCAGGAACAAAACATGCAAGCTTCAAATATGGGATCTATATTTGTGTCCAGTGACCTCTCTAGAAACTATGCACCATATTTATCAAGGGGTTCGCTTTGCTTTTGCACCATGCAACGTGGTGCAAAAGCGACGAAACCCCTAAGATGCGATTTATCAAGCTCCTTGTGTAGCCCTGAGTGGCTTGATAAAATCTCCGCGATTTACGCTGCGTTGCGTTACTCTGCCCCAGGGAGGCATTCTATGGGTGGTGCGGTGGTGTTCCCACGCAACACCCATGGATTTTGACGCATTCCTAGATTTACCATTACAGGTAGACTTGGGAATGCGTCAAAATGCTACACCTTCCCAGGTGAGGCGTAACAAGGAGAAATATCTTAATTTCTCCTCGTTTTTTCCTCTTTCTATGTGTGCTTCATTGTGCAGCACACATACAAAGAGGAAAGTACCTCAGGGGATTGTTTTTGTGCAGGAAGGTGCCACTTCCTGCACAAAAACAATCTTGCTTATAACACAGGCACCTCTACACCATGGTTGTGCAGGAATGCGCCATATTGTGATAAATACGGCGCATTCCTGCCCTTTCCCTGGAACGCAGCGCAGCAAGGGGACTTGCTGCGCTGTTACATTTAGATAAATATGGCACTGATAATTCACTGAACCCATTTCACAACTTTCCTGAGCCTTGATTGCAGTGGAGCATCAGTCAGCGTAAGACACAGAAGACTGTGTCTGTTTTGTCACCGATAAAGCCACCTCAAATGCATATGACTTTTAAGAATGACAGGCAGCAGGTAGCACAGGCGATTACTTTAAGTACTCAGGTGAAGGACCAACAGGAACTAAGAGTAACCAAGGATGGTCTCCTAATGCTTGGTTTGAGGATGGCCATCCGTATGTGATGGGCACAATAGGAGTTGTTGTCCCCCCACAAAGACCATTAAAACATAATTTAAACCCAAATAAGATTGTGAAAGAAAGTGGAGATTTTCAAAATTGGTGATATGGTAAGGGTAATTCTTGGCCAGTAGTTTTTTATGCCAGGCTGCTTTGCAATTAGAATGGCTGTTGCCCATCTGCTCTCTTGTGAGCGGTGACCGATATTACAAAATACATGAGTTAATTACTGCACCCACTTAAATGGGACATGCTTTCTGCTCACACTCTTGCGAATGGAGAATACTCTGAATACCCAGGAGTAGAATTTGTACACACCTCTAGGGCTTAAGTGGTTATTCCAAAGATTGAACAAGTAATAGCAGCATATCCCATCATAGATGAACTATAAACTGACAGATCTCCTGACCAATCCCTGTGGGCGTTCAAAGGCAAGAAGATGAAGCCTATTTGTTATTCCTGGGCTTCACTCTGTGCAGCAGGAAATGCAGAGGGGCTAAAGAATTTCCATGGGAAAACTTCAAAAGGTTCCTCAAATTGGAGCCACAGAGAGTAAAAGACTGCCAATCTTTCAGTTCTTGTAATGTTAAAAGGCACAAGTGCACACACACCTTAATAGGTCTCTGCAAGACTGTGATCAAAATGTCATCCTACATGGTATGGGTCCCAGAATCCATAGGGGGACTAATAACATATGGGAAGACATTGGAAGTATCAAAGCAAGTGAATGGGGTCATGAGCAGGAGAAGAGGAATGTGTCCACCTATCACCGTTTGGGTGAGACAGCACCTCAAGAAGGAAGTTTGGCCTTGCATTTAACCCAGCTTAATGGAGGGGGTAGCAAAGATGTACAACATTGTAACTGGGGCTAGAGGTGACCAACGCTAAGTCATCACTCTTTCAAGCTTTAAACCAATCAAGTAAGGGCACAACAGTCAGGCAGCTGAAGCAAATACCTCCAGTAACATTACCCAGGATTTCTTTCACATCTGATTTCCTTTCTGTCTTCTGCCTGCAGCCCAACAAGCAAGGTCTCATGTAGCACCAGACAAGGAGGAGGCAAGAGCCTCTAACGCTGGTAACCTCTGATTGTCTGACTGAAGCCTGTTCCTCATTGGGCCCTTTCCTCCCAGGGATGGGTGGCATGACTCTGATAAACCAGTAGAGCAAGTATGGCAAAAATGGTTGGGGTGGTAGTTCCATAGCGGCAGTCATTACTCTTGTTTGTAAATCTGTGTCCAGATATTTGGGAGTAGTCAACCAAAACATTGTTTCCTCAGACCATTCCTCCTGCAGAACCGGGGGCGATGGAGATTAAGGGGGTCCCTAAGACCCCCAGCCCACCATATCTAACCATCTATGCCTGCCTGGTGGGGATTTCAACTCCTTGAGTCTATCTGCCAATGTGGCAGATGCATTGAAGGCACAGAAGAATGCCAAGAGGCCCTGTGTTTTCTTGGCCCACTTAGCATTCATTTTTTTGTTTTTATGAAACAAACTGCCAAAGTGGCAGTCTGTTTAAAAAAAAAAAAAAAAAAAGAATGGCCCTGACATAAAAAAGAATTTCTCCCCTTGTGCATTAATGTCATCGGTGCTTTCCCTGTCTGTGTCCCCTGAGCCTAACATGGTCTACCCGAAAAGGAAAATCAGTGGTGGTAGCCCCTCCATCTCGAACTAGGGTGGAGCTCGGCTTCCATCACTGTAAACTGGGGGCCCCTGGTCGTACTGGTCACAAGGACACGGATTTCTGACAGTAGAGGCAACTGAGACTCTGCCAGCTGAAAGCTGGATAGGTTTGATGTTGGCAATCAATATTTTTTTGCAGATGAAGGGAATCTGCGAGCCTCATAATGACCCCCAAAATGTTTTTAACCTATTTACTGGACTTTTTTTTTTATCACTCCACCATCCACCACCAATATGAGGGTCCTTTTGTGAAGACTGATGCCAATTTCCTTTTTGGAGCCCCTTCGCTGTTTTCCATACTAATCACTCTAGTTTATTTTTTTGTATGATTGGCTGGAAGTTTTGAGAGTGGAAACACATGAACTTACCTGATTTACATTGAACTCCTGACTAGATCAGGCACAACTGAAACATACATGCACTCTCTCACTCAGTGATGAGGCAATGTTACTGAATTAATAATAGAGCCCAGTCCCTAGGGAGAGCAGGACAACACCCAGCAAATCTTATGGTTTCCCTGCAGGCCTCTCGAGGTTTTGAACACATTGAACAACAAATGTTTTGTCTTGTGCTAGACTCACTCGAATCCTTATTGCTCTCTTGATAGCTATGATAGTGTAAAGTCTTGTTTGTTGTCTGAAAGCTCAGAAGTGGTCTCTGGAAGTGACGTTTCATGCTTATAAAACAAACAAAATGAAATACGCATTTGCCAAACATATTGATCTGAAGCACTGGATTGGAAAGAAGCTTAAACGTATCCTGTTACAATAACCTTCCACAGAAGAGAGGGAATTTGAGGACCCCTACCCCCCCGCCCTCTCCCCCCAGCAGCGGCACTTCCGCTATGGTGGGGGAGCGTTGCCGCCCTGTCAGCACCCTCAAAAACTTGAAAAATAATAATAAAACAGGGTTTAAACCCATTTTATTTTTCTTCTAAGTGTGCAGAGTCTTGGGGGAGGGACCAGGGGGATGACGTGCACTGAGGGGGAGTGGTATGCACTGCCTTCAGTGCGCATGTGGGTTTGGACGGCCGTCTCCGGACGGCCAAACCGACATGTGCACTGAAGCTGTCTCCAGCCCGAGCTGCGTTGCCTCGTTGGAGACAGCAGGCACAGGCTCCCAGTCTCACTGGGAGCGCAAATCGAAGGCGCTCGGGCCAATCCTGACACCAACTGCCACTGCCCCATCCCCCTTCCCCCCCGCCACCTCCTTTATCGCCCCCACAGATCTGCTAAGCAGCCAGCCAAGACGATAACCAGCAGGGTCCGTGCAGCCCGTTAGCTACTGTGCCTTGTTAGCTAATGCAGAGTCTCCACTCGCTAAATTCACATTTGAGACTCAGCTCCAGGATACACATTTGCTGTTCACAAACTTTAGCAACCATCAGGTACAATGAATATGACAATTGCCTCAGTTTTGTAATTATTATTTAAAAAGTTATTATTCGTATTAAAGGCTCTTGATTCATGGGAAACTGAACTGCTGCCTGCTCTCTGTGCCTCTGGGTTGGATATTGACATATTTTAAATGCAAAATCTAATTAATTGAGCTGAGATGTAACACAAATAAGCACAAAGCAAATAAGCTGTTATAGGAGCAGAGATTTTGCCGCGTGCCGGTCCCTACTGTGACAAGCTGGCTTTCTTTCAGTATCATATCCCCATGGTGCATTCAGTTTCACACACCCCGGATGCCTCGACTGCAATGGATATTATGTGCTCACGGACTTTGCAGGTCGCCCTTGGTGTGGTGTACAATCTTGCCAAATACATTGTTGAGCCCAGCTCAAATTATCTCCAAAAATCAAATATGGGTATCTGATTTAATGGTCTGATGCGACTTGTTGCTTCCAGCTTCAGTTTATCTTGGTCCACGTGGCAGGATCCGGCTCCGCTTGGTGTCACAAGTGACATGTCTCATGGTGCATCATCACGGCATCTTTTTCTCTTTCCATAGCTTGTAACATTGCATAATCGCACAACCACTTACTGACGACAACACATTTCACGTCACAGAGGCAAAATAATCAAAGGCTTAGGGACTGGGTCGTAAGTGGCTGCAACAGGACTTCTATTTATTGTTAGTGGAGTCTATTTGTGCTCACTTCTACCTTGATACGACTGGCTTTCACCATCTCCACCTGTGCATGGTGGTGGGTTTTTCAACTCCGCTGTTCACAGCTGCAACCGAAAACCTCAGATTGTGTCAGCAGGCACTCAAAATGTCTGCCAGCTGTGTCACAAGGGAACAGGGATCCCACTTTGACACTCTGATTTCACTGTACAATGGCTCCATACTGGATTTAAAAAAATAGATTGTTGAGCGAGGCCTTCGTCTGTGAGCCGCACTCTCCCTGCCTAAACCATCGCCCCGTGGGCTGCAGGTCCTAGCCCGGGGAATGTCCCACTCGGGCTGGTCTGCCCTCTTATGTCGTGATGTGCAGCATCAGAGAATCGCACAACCTCTTGCGGACTAGAAATAACCTGACGCAGAGATGTAAGAATCATTGACGTCCGTCTGGACTAGCAGGTCCTGTCGCCCTCTTTTTTCCTGAGAAACCATTCTGGTACCTGCATATGAGGAAGTCGTTCACTGGAGGTAGAATAGAGGATGGATTACCCAAAATACGCCCACCTCCTTCTTCGGTACTAACCCTAGAAGTGTAATTCTGAACATTTCCATACTAAATATATCTAAAGGCACAAGGGAAAGTGACCATCTATCCTACTCAGTGCTACCTACTTTTGCCAACAGTATAAGAGGCATCGCTTAATTAGCTTTCTAATTATGAGTTCTCCAGTCCGGGTGTATGTTCCACTACTTTCCACTACTTATTAAATGCCTTTACATTTGCATAAACTTTCTAACTTTAATAAAATTAATTTATATTTACCTAATAATTGTATTATTAATATTATTTACTGAAGACTCATTGTAACACCTTGTAAAAAAATGAAGTGCCATTGCCCTTCTCGGAAGGCCACTGCAGTATTCACCACCCATACCGTGCCAGCGCTGCCAATGGCAGTACCAACATAACACCTAACCATCGCACTCCTACAAGTGGGACAATTCAGACGATTTCTGGCCACACACAGCTATAATAATGGAATGAGAGGCTAGTATTATTCATTTCCAATGTATTAACTTAATAAACAGAGTTGTTGTCCTCATCTCAAATTAAAAACGGACATCGCCACCATGTGGTGGACTGTCACTAGAGCCGGTGCTGACAATTAAGTGCCGGTGCCGAGCACTGGAAACCACCTGCACAAATTAAGCACTGACACTAACCAACCTTACATTAAATTACTTGTAGGTTCCAAGAAAGGCCAGGTCAGGAGGTAGGTCCTTCTCCTACTTGGCCCCTCTGTACTGCACTAGGCTCCTGCTCCACCAACGCCGTTGCACAGACCACCTCCAGTTTAGGAAAATTCGTAAAACAGAGCTGTTTGCAGCCTAATTAATGTAAACATTGTCTTGGAATGCTGGGCTGCGCCGAGATATCCCTCCTGGGGTGATTTGTGAGCGTTACAAATTATATAAATAAATAAACTTAAACCCATATGCTAACCCCTAATCCCAATCTTTTAATAATTAAAATTATATTAAATTAAGTGTGAATCCTTAAAGTAAACCTTATACTAACCCCAAACCTATTCCTTACTTAAGTTGGACTAAATTAGGGAAAAGAGTGTACAAAAAATATCCTCAAACTAACCCCAATACTAAGTTAACCCCGCTTTAACTTGCTCTAATTTAAATAAGTATCCCTTACTTTTAAAAAAAAAAATGAACACTTATTATTTAATTACATTATAGCAATTTGAGAGGCAAAGAAATGCTGGTGCGATAACCTAAATTATGTAATGGCATTATCTTTTGTTGTGATCTCTGCAGGGTTACAACAATGTAATTCTATAGAAGCAAAGATTCAACCCAGTATTGCCACCATCAGTGCCACCGATATAGAGGGGGTACATTGTGTACACCAGCAGGGGCCTTGAAAAAAGGATCTAAATGCCTTGTGAAATTCTCCTACCACCATAGGGGACCATCATCCCCAAGGACCAAACTTAAGTTGCTTTATACATGGCATGTCACTTATTAGAACATTGGAATGTTGAGCGCTCTATTGAAGACAATGGAGTGCTCCGGGCTTCTAATGCCTGGTAGAAGCCTGGAGCATCAACATTTCAACATTTGTTCACAGCTGTTGCTGTGAACAAAGGCCTTGTGGAACCCGAGGGGATTTCCAACCCCCTCCGGCTCCGTGAGGCCTTTGTTTAACAAATTAGAACATTCTGCCCTCTAGCGGCGGAATGCTCTAATAGACTTAGAGCCCTCCATAGCAGGCTCTACCGGCCATTAAAGGCCCACTCCCTTGTTAAAGGAGCCGAAGGAGCAGGCCTTTAATGGCCAGTGGAGCCCACTACGTGGGGCTCTAAGGCTATATTATTGTCCTGCTTTTACCCAGACTTGAATGGTTCCCTACCCTGCATGCTCCTGATCACATCCTTATCACTGGTGTGCAAGAAGTAGTGCAAGACACTGCAATGCTTGGCCAACCTGACTATACCCTTGGGCAATGTCTGACTCAAATCATCTCCGTCATGATCTTCCTAATCCTCTGTCCCCTTCTTCCAATCAGTGGGAATGAAGGAAGAGAGGCTTGAAGGAAGGGAGCTACACTAATGCCTTCCCCTCCCTTGCATCCAGTCCAACACACATCAGGATACTTCTCTTGGTACACCAAAATCTGTTCTCATAGTGGGACTGCCCATCAAAATCTTTACCGCCAATCAGCTTCCTTACACCCTCCCCATCCTTCTGCTACCAATAACAAACCAAAACTTCTCATGTAGGAAGTACAACATTATCACCAGAGTAGATGCCCCGTTGTAGAGGTTAAATGCACCTCTAAGCAATTCATATCCGGTGCTTCTGCATTTAAGCCACGGGTGGTAGGCAGACTTTGAAAGGTAACCAAAGGTGGGAATGGAGGCAATGGGTGGAAAGCGGCAGCTGTTGGAAAGGAGAGGAGAGTGGCCAAAACCCACCACATACATTAGTTGCTTCCTGACTCACCGGGATAACAGATGAGTCAATTCGATTCATAGAGTGTCAAGTCCAGAATAAAGGGATAGTCTTTAAGGGCAAATAAAACACTTGGTTGTAAACGAAAGTGGAAGTATGTATCAGTCAAATGAAAGCGATGGGGCTCAGTTCCTGAAAGTTCCTGCTCAATTCGGTCTCTAGTGTTCGGGTCCGGCATTGGGACTATAGACGTACTTCTTCCTGCAGGTTTAAATTGTTTTCGAACTGCATCTAGTCTTGTCTCAGTATGGCTCAGGACAACGGGATTTTTTCATGCTAACATGTTCATTTTAAGCCATTTACGGCAGGACCAGAAGGATTGCGCTATTTGTTAGACGCATATTCTCGTCCTTGCATGCATAAATTGTACCAATGCCCTGGTAAACCCATCAAGCCACACTTGAATACCAGGCACTGCTAATCACGTGTGAACTGTCTTTTATACATTTGTTAATTACAGATAATAGCACTGCTAATATGGGTAGAGCCTGTATCGGAGAGAGGATCTCGCACACAGGACTCTTTGTTATCCACAGAACAACAATACGGGTTCTACATATTTGTAAACACATTATTTATAACGTGAGCCATCAGCATAAAGTAATTATTAATACTGGGATACTGGGGTATTCAAATGATGTTGGCGCATGCCACAGCTGTGTGGTAAGGTAGGTGCATTGAAACCTTTTAACGCACCACTTAGAGTATCTAACTGCCCTTAATATTGCTTGTTTTGTGTAGATGTTAGTCCTTGTTAATGGCTTAAGAAGGAAATCAACACGGGGGAGAATTAAATTTTGTATGAAACTAAACAGAGAAAAACTCAAGCTTGAACTTCATTTACATCTTTAAAAAACAAGATGGTCGAAAGCAAAAAGGTTTTTTACGCATGTACTTGCATACCTCTTTAACCTAAACATTATTCGATTCTTGGCCGATGGAAACCAATGTTATTTTTTAAAATGGCTTAGTTCATGCAAGGAAGCCTAGATAAGTCAGTTTTACGGACTAAAATTCCACGCATTCTGTGTTACCCATTCAGTGGTAGGACTCAAGTGCAGGTATATGAAGGGCAGTGATGTGACGGAGACATATGAACCATGAGTCAGAAATATTCATAGTCCTTCGATTTCTCACTGAGCAGTCACATTACAGTATTTTTATATGTATATTTTATCTTTTTTCACCCATCTGTAGAAAGCCTACTTCATACAATTGTATAACCCTATTATTGTATACTTCAATTATTTGTAAACTTTTCAGTCTATTCCAATCTCTTTTGTATTTATGCCGGTTTTAGTACCCGTCTGTAAATCTTTTCCATGCTGTCAAATATCTCTTGTTTTTCTTTCCAGTTTCTTCTCAGTTATGTGATCTTAACTCTATTATCATCTTTAACTCTTGGTCTTGCACTGTTTATTGTAGTTGAACCTGTCGTTTGCTCTTTCCTCCAATTTCTCGTCTCTCTTAATCTTTCTTCAGATTTTATATGCCATCCTGCTGGCATTTGCGTAAAACAAAAGCACTGCATTTAAAATTTTAAGATTGGGTCTGTGACAATTGCTAACAATACACTGTGTTGCAAAGTACAGCCCTAATGGGGACCCCGCTCAAAGAACCTACCACATCGCCATTACTTCCAGTTTCATTCTCTAGTTTGAAACCTTGCAACACTCAATGTTCTTGGACATGTGATTGTATCCCCATTAGTTATTTGGAGCTTCAGATCCAATTATTTTGCCCAATTATTTTATCGTTTTGTTTTTAAATAGAGTGCCAAGGCTGCTGTGCACCATTGATCTCATTAAGTCTTATCGAAGGATAACCTTAGCAGTTTGTTTTATCGAAGACCTATAGTCTGTAATACATACTGTGGATTTGGAGTAAGCCCTTTGCCCTTGATTGGATGGCTTTCTTCTCCAGCCTCTGGAGCATTTCTTCCCTACTACCTTTCCTTTACCACTCCATGGGAGTGCATGTGTTTTATTGCTCAATTTCCCTCTCTCCTGTGTGCTACTTACCTTTTGACATCCCACCCAAACACTCTTTTTTACTTTACTCGCCGCTTGTCGGTGTTTGATTGATCCCTCGAATCTACCAGTCCTCTGCCCCTTTCTTTAAATTTTATTTTCATTTTTTTAGGAGGCCCAGGTCCTGTAGTTTGCTACTGGGCTGTTCCTTTTTAAAAATGCACTTTTGTGCATATTTTATTTTATTTTTTAATTTTTTTAATTTACTGGTCTAAGATGGACATCTGTCACCTTGGAATGATAAACTATGAATCGTGCTATGGCCGTGGTGTTATGATGCTTGCCCAAGTATCCATGGCGACTCGTGCTTGCAAACCTCATCACGCTGCACAGCATCAGCAAAAAGCATTGACAAAACCAATAGGTATGCATTGGCAAAGCCAAAAAGAGAGACCAATTGACTTTATCAATGTTTGTCTAGGTCTGTGTTTTGACGTCGCAGCTGTCAAGACGGGTGGGTATATTGCTAACAGTATACATAGAGTGGGCTTGGGATCTGCCCCTTTCAGCCATTGGCTTTCTTCAGCGACTTTCTTTACTCCATTAGCTTGAGATTTTGTCAACTACCGCTTGGCTCAGCCCAGTGGAGTATTTGTCTCTCACATACCGCTGTTATCTTATTTTGTTGTGTACTTTGGCCTCTACTCAAGTGTTTGCATGGGACTGCAAGAGGGACTACTTTACAATTATAGCCTTTTCTGCTTTCTCCTTCTGGCTCCCTCCCTTGTGTCTCACTCTGGTGTGTTAATTAGGCCTGGGCGAAATTTATGTTAAACCGGCGTAATCTTGTGTAATTTTACAAATTTCATGTTACTGTTGTTAAGTGGAATTCCCCAAATTATGCCATGTGGTGTAATTACACTGCAAAATTTTAGCACCAGAAAACGTGAATGGCAAGACCGCCCACAGCTGTTGTGCGTCGTAGTTGTTTTTTTACGTCCTTGCGTCCAAAATGGATGCAAGGGTGGATTTCATGTAAAATGTAGTGCTAATTGCCAGGTTTGCATTTTGTGTAATTAAATGTATATTTTGGGGACTTTTGCGTGATTACACAAAAGCAAATTATGCACATTTTGCACAGCTTTAGTGCTAATGCTACATGCATTAGCACGTTTATCCCACATGTATTGGCTTTGCCAGTGCTTGTTTAAATTCGAGAAATGAGTCTGAAGCAGGGGTCTTCATACGGAGGGGCAAGCCTCAATTGATCCGGTTGGGGCTGGGGGGGGGGGTTTCAGGCTCTGGCAGAAAGGAGCATTATACTGATAACGTGCTTTGTTTTAAGCTGAAACAATGAGCGGCAGTAAGCCGCTCTGTAGTGGGTCATCACTAACATCTTTTGACAATTATATCCTAGCTGGGAGTATGTGTCAAAAGAGAGAAACGCCAAATATTCTTGAAAACCCCAACCCCCATTTCGAATAATCACACTGTGGATTCTTTTACACATTAGCAAGTCCTGCCTGACCAGAAAAGTATGTTTGACAATTATGTATTTGTATTTGATTGCATTTTTTAAATGGGAACAGAACTTAACTGCAATATTTAAATAAGTCTAGACATATTTAAAGACTTCCAATTTAATAGAATAATTGTGAAAAATTCTGATGGGCCTGATTATTATTTTTTTTCCCCTGAGGGGGTGCAGAAATAAAAAGGTTGAAGACCACTGGTCTGAGGTGATATTATTGCACTGCAGTTTGTTCGTAGGTGCCATCACATTGTTGCTGAGTCAGGACGTCCTACCTTCATTGTTCGCAAATACCTTCTCTGAGAATCAGCCCGTGCCTGCGCATACTTTTTATGTAGTGCGGCAATAATTCATGGGATGGGAAGTCACAGGCAACATATGTTGCCCCCTCAAATAGAAAGAAAAGTGTAGACAAAGCCAATGGGCCTAACATTTTTTAGATGCACTGGTTGTATTTGTGCTTATCTGGATGGATGCACTGAGAATCTAAGGATTACTTCAGGAAACTTACAACAACTGTTACATTTCCTAGACTGCTCCATTATCTTAAGTTTATGGATGCAAAATGTTCACCAGGTGCAAAGTTTGCATGTGTAATCGACGAACCTGTATGCAATAGGACATGTAACCTATGTTCGCCATAGAAAGCATGCCTCTCCATGAGGAAACTTCTTCCAGTGTAGTCCAGTTAGGGGTGGGTGCATTCCCTCAAGTTAGGCACCACGATAAGGGATATTTATTAGTACTACTGCTATATATATTTATATAGTGCCTAGTGCCCTGGGGTATCTAGACACTACATATTCCATCCTTTCAATATGTCTTTCCAGAGTGGGATACATACTGCTTGGAACGTGGTTGTGAATACCTACAAACGTACAGGTTTATTCACACTTTGCAAACTTACAAGTTTGTTGCTTTTTACCCACATGTGCAGGGTGAGCCACCCACAAGCTGCAGCAGTCCGTCCCTCGCCCAGACTGCAAACACTGAAAGTAGTGCAGCGTGTGTGAAATTGTCACTTCTTGTGGCTCTGCTAATTAGCAGCTTCCCGTTAGATCATCGAAATACCAACGCCACCTCGAGCCAGACCCAATCGCAGAAGGGTGTTTTGCTACACTTTCCACGTGGCCTTGTCTCGGTGTCCAGCCTCCTCTTGATACTGGGGTGCTCCCACTAAGGGACTAAACAGTTGTGTTCACACTTTACTGAGCCACAGGCAAAGCTGCTGTATGGCTAGGGTACCAGTTGGCTTCCACTGCCCAGTGCGTGGCCTATAGAAGTCCCTCCACCCCCATCAGGACCCTGGACTTGCTGGGGGACACTGGTGCAATCAGGGCGACATGGCTCCTGCCTTAGTGCCCTTGACGGTGTGCCCATTCGTAAAGGAGATGGCTTGCTCACAGACCTACCGCATCTGTGGAAGATATGTGTATTGTAACTTCTTAGCTCGCTAGCCCTCCCGTCTCACTTTGTGATGTTATATTACGAGCAATCCTTTACTGTAGACTCTCCAACTTGTCTTGAGTCTTTCTTTCATCAGGGTTGGGTCTTTTGACTTAGTAATATCTGAGTGTGTTTAGTTCAAAGAGCGGCTTCCAAATGTTTTGCTTGGGAAGTTGCCTCTGAGTAAGGGCAGCCGTGTTATTCCGAGGAGTCGCAATCTGGCAGTGTCGCACTCCAGCTGTGGGAATGACGCGCTTCGCATAGCACAGCTGTCTCGAACAGCGCCCAGAGGCACCTCCATATGTAGGGACCTGTAGCGCACGTCATCGCCTAGCACTCACCTACAGCAAGGATCATTTACTGCTAGAACAGTTGCTCCATTGTAAATTCAGTGCCCAGTTCTCAGAAGGAAGTGTGTTAAATCTGACACCTTTTTGTGTTAAGCCTAACTTGCCCCTGCCCTTCTTTCTGAGCCTTTCACAAACATATTAATACAGATACACACAAAATAGTATAGCGCTTGCGACTTTTGACTTGTACCGAGGCACTCGACTTTCAGACTGGACACCAAGAAGCCTTGGGAAGTGTCCATAAATGTTTCCTGAAACAAGCTTGTATTCCTCAATCAGACTGCCTCCCACAGTTAGTAGTATTTGTATAGCGCTTCAAACTCCTGACGAGGCCCCAAAGCCCGTTTTTGGAGGTGAAATAGGAGCCTAACCGTTTGTTGTGCATGGCTGGCAGAGACAGTTTTTTTGCAGTGTAGCCTGTGCGAGGAGGGACGTGGTGGGGTGTGCGTGAGGAACGGAGAGGTGCTCCAAACCAGACATGGCGACCTTGTACCTCCGGTTAGACACGAAGGAGGGGTGCAGAGGGGTGATGGACAGATGATCCCGCTTGCAGATAGTACCAGCTTCCTCGTGTCAGACCTGAGCCACGTGTCGTCACGTGATGTTGCACAACTAGTTCATCAATGATTAGCGCAATGTCTCTGTTTGATCACTTACTCACACCTGGCTTGCGTAGCCATTACGTTTGACACTTGTACAGCACGCTGTATGGGGTGTGAGTGCTCGCTAGGCAGGCATGGTGTATGCTGCATGTTTGAGGCAGCAGCGAATCTGTAGTCTGCCTCTTAGGCCTCCATGAGCTTCTAACTTTGAGTAACCTCCCTCGTCACTGAATGTTGGGATGGCGGTGCTGGTGTCTCAAGGCCTCTTTTTTCCCCCTAAACTGAAACCTAGCTATCAGTAATCTAAAATCCACTCTTAAACCATAACCAGACGAAACAAAGCAAATCAGTTTACACTGTCAATTATGCGGCAATCCTGCTTCTGCTAATCTGAAAGAGACTATTAGTTATGGATTCCTCACCTTAGAATTACCCCCAGGCGTCACACTGGATCCGGAGAATTTTTCTTCAGCAGTACCCCTGCGCGTCGGTAGGTGGCGTTGGTCGACTCTGCGTTCGTCGTTGGCGTCGTGATCGCCAGAATGATGTCGCGGTATCTACTTAGACGCCGCTCCTGTGCGCTGACGTCAGTTCTTTACACGACATTCCACGCCAGAAGCGCAGAGCCATGCAAGACACTGACCACTGGTGCACAAAAACTAGGGCCCTGAAAGTGAGTCCCGTACCCTAGAAGTCAGTTCGCATAATGTGGATGATGGGTGGGGCGGTGAGGAATCCATAACTAATATATGTCTCTTACAGATATATCGTTACCGAAGGTAAGTAACTTGTTCATCTGAAAGAGACTATTAGTTATGGATTCCTCACCTTAGAATAGATACCCTAGCAATACCAACCCCAGAGGTGGGTCTGCGAACTAAGTTCACACCAGAAAGTCCTGGAGAACTGAACGCCCAAAGAAGCCGTCTCTCCGGACTTGGCTGTCCAGGCATTAATGTTTGGTGAACGTGTGCAATGTAGCCCACGTGGCTGCCTGGCAGATGTCATGAAGCAGTAGTGGCTGCCGTCGCCCTGGTGGAATGGGCGCGCAGCCCGCCTGGAGGTTCCTTCTCTGCCAAGGAATGACAGATTTTGATACAAAGAACGACCCACTTTTGCAGGGCCCGACCTTTCTTGGCGCCCACATAGCCAACAAAGAGCTGGTCATCCCCCCGGTATTGCTTTGTGCGATCCAGATAGAAAGAAAGCGCACGTTTTGGATCCAGATGGTGGAGCCTCTCCTCCTCTATAGAAGGATGCGGTGGCGGGAAGAAGGTGGGCAAAGTGATGGTCTGTCCTATGTGGAAGGAGGTAACCACTTTGGGAAGGAAAGAAGGCCTAGTGCGAAGGACAACTTTGTCCGGATGAACAGCCAGGAAAGGAGGTTTGGAAGAAAGAGCCTGAAGCTCACTCACCTTGCGAGCAGAGGTGATGGCAACCAAAAAGGCAGTTTTAGGAGTCAAAAGTCTGAGAGGACAGTTATGCAGTGGCTCGAAAGGAGCGCACATAAGGTAGGTCAGAACCAGGTTCAAGTCCCACTGGGGCATTACGAAAGGAATTGGAGGAAACAAGTGAGTAATGCCCTTAAGGAAGCGATTTATAATAGGGGACTTGAAAAGAGAAGGCTGATCAGGAAGCCGAAGAAAGGCCGAAAGATAGCCTTTTAAAGTGCCCAGAGCAGAGCCCTGCTGGGCCAAAGAAAGAATGAAGAGGAGAATTTCTGAAAGAGGGGCAGAAAGGGGATCCACAGCCTTTGCTGCACACCATGCCACAAATTTGTTCCATCTACAGGCGTATACCGTTTTAGTGGAGGGACGCCTGGCTGCCAAGATAACTTTACAGACTTCGGGAGGAAGGTCGAAAGCTGTCAACTGTCGCCGCTCAATCTCCACGCAAGGAGGTGGAGGCTGGACAGGTTTGTGTGGAGGACCGTTCCCTGCTGCTGCGACAGAAGATCCTCCCGAAGGGGCAGTCTGATCGGAGGATAGATGGCCATGTGCAGAAGCTCGGGATACCAGACTCTTCGTGCCCAGTCCGGGACCACAAGAATGACTTTGGCCCCGGTCGCACCTGATCTTCTTCAGCACTCTGGGCAGAAGTGGTATAGGCGGAAAGGCGTATAGAAGTCCGCAACTCCACTTGCGACGAAAAGCGTCGCCTAGCGAGTGCCGCCTTGGAAATTCCAACGCGCAGAACTGCTGACATTGCGCGTTCTCTTCGGTGGCGAATAGATCTAACCAAGGCTCTCCCCACCGCTGAAAGAGACCTTGCACCACCTCCGAGTGAAGACGCCATGCGTGATCATGCACCGACGGCTGAGTTCGTCCGCCCTGGCGTTCAGAGAACCTGCCAGGTGTTAAACCACCAGGAACATGCCCTGATGTTCCAGCCACTTCCAGAGACGAAGTGCCTCCTGACATAGGGTCCACGACCCCACCCCGCCTTGTTTGTTGCAGTACCACATGGCGGTGGTGTTGCACTACTCTCCCTTTGACAGAAGGAAAGAATGCGGTTCTTACCTTCTCTTTCCTCTCCTTTATTCGTTCCCCTGTGAAAATGGATCCAAAAAAGAACGAAGCATTTTGTTGGAAATGTTGTCTTTCTCTGGCATCTTCTATTCGAGCTGCAGCCTCGGGATGGAAGGGGTGAATAAATAAAAAAAATAAAAAAAATACAATATATGGAAAATAACTGCATGCAACTAGACATAGTGGTTGCAAAGTGACCATAGTGTTTTCATTCACACGCAAACACATTAGCGCCACTTTACAGAGTGGGCCAGTTAATAGCACTTTCGTTTTCAACTCTTTCCTGGAACAGCATTGTTGTCGGAAGAGAGGGTGAGGAGATGGCCCATTCCTGGAAGCACTGCAGTACCTGGTTGACAGTGGAGTAAGACGTGTAAAGTGATCCTTATCAGCTGTCTTCCATGTGTTAGTTTATAAAATGTGTACCACGGCTCTGTTCAAGGATGTGGTATGTTAAACTGAACTGCTTAAATAGTAGGATAGAAGCAATGTACACTGAAGCCGTCCTTTCAGGGCCCGGTAGTCATATCCTTAACTTTTCAGCAAAAAAAAAAATGGTTAACTATCTAGGTTGTTCCTGCTTACATTTATTTCACAGGCTTTGGTTAAGCTAGCATTCCATAGGAGTGTTTACTTTCCCAGAATGTTAATTAAGTATTTAATTATTTATTTATTTTCTTTCTTCTCTATTCTTTCCAGGTAGCATATTACTCTTGTCTAGTGCTTAATTTGAATGGAGTCACAGCTAGGGTATATAGTGGAGCACAATTGGGTTGTAGCTCAAGGCAGTGCGAGTTTCTCTCAGTGGGGCAGTATGGTATTCAGTGGGGGGAGAGGATGTGACACAATGGGCGGAGCTGACAAATTTTGGTTCCGGGGAGCGGGGTTCAGCCCTCATGACAAGTTCACCAGACCTCTCTCCCGAGGGAGCACGTTCCCATGCTAGATCTTAGAAGGCCCTGCTAGACCATAAATGCCCTGGGGTCTTAACACCAGCAGTTGGACCCTAGCGGTGGCAAGTGTGGGTTAAACTTGATGGCCTGTCTACTACAATACATATTGAAGTTCAACTCCAGTTTTGTGGGCAGGCCTATGAAGCAGCACACCCTAGAGCGACAGTGACACTGTCACTAAGGGTACAGGGCCCTTGCGGCTAGTCTGCCTCACCCATTGGTACCTCCATTGGCCTTGTTTCAGCAGTAGGCTCTGACGTTGGAGGGTGTGGCATTACACTGATCACTCGTCTCCCCCCTTTTAATGGGGGACTGGCAGGGGTAGGACAGCCATATTATGCACACCAGGTTGTGGTGTAGTTGGGGGGCGCTATCCTAATGGGTTCTGCCTCTGCAATAGGCCAACTAGAGACGCATCGCTTGGCCCTCTTGCACTGGGGTGGGTGTACAAGGCACCCAGCCGGGGGTTTGGGGTGGTGGGGGTTGGGAGGGATTGAGCCCTCCTAGCTCCTGCTTACCCCTTCCCCAGCGCACCCACTTCGGTGCACGACAGGTCGAGGTGAAGGAGGGTCGGCATATAATATACACCGGCTCTACAACGGACGGAAAAGTGTGAGGGTTTGTTTGCACATCCGGCCATTCCAAGGGGGTCGCTGGAGTAATAAGCAATTAGGTTACAGTTAAAAAAAAAAAAAAGAAGGGGCGATCACAGGGAAAGGTGAACTGAAATGCGAACATGTTGTTTCCCGGTATAGGGAGTTCCTATTGGCTGTACGCACACATGTTGTGTGTTCAGTGGTGTTTGCTTGTTGGACCATCCCCTTCTCGATGCCAGCTGTTTTAGTGAAATTTGCACTTCCAAACATTTGCCTTTTGAGGCATTTCAGAGTTAAGCTGATG
This sequence comes from Calotriton arnoldi, assembly GCA_963921515.1. Classification (NCBI taxonomy): domain Eukaryota; kingdom Metazoa; phylum Chordata; class Amphibia; order Caudata; family Salamandridae; genus Calotriton; species Calotriton arnoldi. Next base: position 5,046,844 of record CAWUFW010000230.1, on the reverse strand, counting down.
TCGGTAATTTAAGTGATGTTGGTGCTTAAAAATGTTTGCACAGCCTCGGCGAGCTTCGTTGAAACTGGCCCACATCTCCATGGTCTGGGATGCCTCTGACATCTTCATGGTCTGGGATGTCTTTGACATCTCCATGGTCAGTGGTGTCTCTGACGTCTCTATGGTAAGGGGTGTCACTGACATCTCCATGGCCAGTGGTGTCTCTGACATCTCCACGGTCTGGGGTGTCTCTGACGTCTTCATGGTCCGTGGGGTCTCTGACGTCTGGTCAGGGGTTTCTCTGGGGTATCCCTGTGCTATTGTGCTTGGCTTAACCTATGCTCCAGACTGTTACCGGTAACAAAGGAGAATATAGCAAAAAAAACTCAGACAGTTTATAATGCCTATTTCAAAGTTAAATATTCTGCTAAATCAGTTTACATTGATTTAAGGCTGAAAAGGAATGATTAAGTAAAATAAAGTGCTGCAATAATGCCGCAAAATTTCCATTTATGTGCCACTAAATTTCCATTTTTGTGCCGCTAAATTTGCAAATCTATGCCGCAATATCCTGGGGGGTCTGGTTGGTTTCTGGCTGTAACACAAGTGATCGTGGTTTTAGTCGTTCCGTTACTGTTTATTAAAATGTTCTTAGCAACTGTTCCCGTCGAGCACATGAGGCATTGCAGCCCCTCCCACTCCCCCTTGTTAAGAATGGCGGCGGCTCTAGGATGTTGCGCGCCTTTCTTACTTTTTGCACGCATGCACGCACCTGTTTTGTTTTTCTATCACATCAGAAGAAACAGTAGGGCCGGCGTGTGCTGGGGCTGCCAGCAGAGGCATGTGACTTTGTTTAGGCACGGTGCAGGGGCGGCCCCTCTGGTGCTACACAACCCCTCCAGCACTCCCAGCCATCTTCATTGCTCTCTGTGCGGCCGTGCAGGATGTTCTGCCTAAAAGGTAAGTGCTTTCCAACACTTCAGTCGCTATGGAGTTAACCCATCCCCATTTTTATTAAAATTTTCGTACCAATACGGTTCCCGTCCAGTGCATGAGGCATTGTAGCCCCTCCCACTCTCCCTTGTTAAGAATGGCGGCGGCTTTAAGGGGACGCACGCCTTTCTTATCCTCTGCACGCGTCCACATGTTTTTGTATCGTGGTGCTTCAGCCGCATTCACAGCAGCAGAAAACTGATGACGCATCAGAGGACACAATGTGGCCGGCATGTACTGGAGCTGCAGGCAGAGGCACGGGGCTTTGTTTAGTGTTTGGGAAGGGGAGAGCCCATGGTGCAACCACCAGGTCATCTCAGTCACATACTGTTTCTTCCTCCCCCAGGAAAACAGAGCGCTGGTTTCGCATCACATGACTGCACTTCCTTCCCAACCCTCTACCTTCTTCACCTCCCACTTGAGTCCCACCATGCCGTGTCACATTACACTTCTACCGTTCTCCACTTCTTCAGCCACAGCCCCGCCGTCTTGCAGCGTGTCTCCAGTGCGGGGCTAATTTTTTTCGGTGCTGGTAGAAGGGGCCCTAGTTGGTTGTTTGTTACTAAATTTTCCAGACAAAAACAATGGTTCTGTCGGGCATAGGCACTATTTCTTTTAAAAAGATTATTTCTTTATGTATTATTTCTTGTACAACCTTCATTAATGTTATCCGCAGAATTTAGAAACAGTGGAACACATAGCAAAGGACACTGACGCAAATTGATGAGTATTCCGATATTTTATATAAATTAAGGCATTTATATATACTCGCAAGTTGTAGACAAGGCTGTCAAGACAAGGTGAAGTCTAAAGTGATGTGTACTAAAGTGACATTTGTGCTCAGTGGTAGAACATAGTGCATATATTATGTACAGGGTGATTACAAATACAGTATATACAAGGGAAGAGAATGATTAAGGCCAGAATATAACAAAACAATGACTCTGGTGATTTATACAAATTATTCAATCATTTGCACCCAGAGACTTGATAAATCTGGACCATGTGGGATCGTCGACGTTTCAACCCTGTCAAGGCTTAATTAAGAAGTCATGGCGGGTCTTCATCAGGACAAGTGTGGGGGAGATGGGGATGACAGCCCTAATCAGATCACCGAATCGATCGTGATTTAAAGGTCATCACAGCATTCACTACGCGCAACCAGTCCAAGTGATGCGATCAGCCGTGGTCTTGCTGCCGGCGTGGAGGAATCTGCTATAGTCAAATACCCTCCTTGATGCGCAGGGGAGTCTGAATCAAATATGCGAAGCCAGGCGTGAGTCCTGGTACAACGCTGCCGTATGGTGGATCAATCCTTGAAGACTTCTTTTGGTATCCATTACCTTCTCGCTGGCTGTCCCTGTCCCCCTTGTCCTGAGGAAGACCCGCCGTGACTACAATTCTACTCATGCACTCTTCTGGGTCGAAACGTCGACGTGCTTGTCCAAATCCATACCCTATTCTCTCCAGTCCACGTGAAAGTCAAACTAAGTCCTAGTCGGACTGCATATTCTTGTACTTGGGGACGGATGTCTTTTGAATGAGCATTTTTATAAACAATTTGTACAGCACTGTATATATTTCACTCATGTCCAGCACTTTTTTGCACTTTTATCACTTAATCACCCTTATGCCGTTTTTCAAAAAGCTTTGTTGATTGCTTTTGACAGCCTTATTGTGTCATTTCTGCACCACAAAAAATTTAAAAAAAGAACAAAAAGTGATTAAGCTTTCAATACATTATTTTCTGATTTATTCATAATTGGTGTGTTCTTTTCTTTATTGAATTCTTCATTGATTAAGTGTTGGAGTAATTGAATTTCTTTCGCCATTGTTTAATATTTCTTAAGTGTTAAAGCAATTTTGAACTCGACAGAACCAACATTACTTCACATAGCATAGTGTGCCGCCTGATTGGTATTTTGCTGCTTCTGTCATTGCATCCAGATGTATAGTACAACAAATAACTATGCCTTTACAACAAGCCAGGACTATTGGCTCTGTCAATGGTTGTAAATTGCAAAAGATAAATAAGCAACAACTATCACTTCGTTGTATATAATATTGGGCGAAGTTGTGGCGTAAGGCTAGAGCAGCCGACCTTCGAGCTGAGAAAACAGGTTTGAGCCTGACGTTCTGTGATTCCAAAAATTAATATGCTCTTGTGTAATTTTTTTTTGCATTTTTATATATAGCGCAAACTTGACCCGAAGGTATTGGAGCGCTTTACATGAGCACCAGTTACGTTACACAAGGACACATTCAATTTTTGGTAGGCACGGGGAGATTAAGTGATTTGTCCAGAATCACAGAAATCTGAGCCGACGCAGAGGCTCGAACCTGGTTCCCCAGCTCCAAAGTCGGCAGCTCTGACCGTAAGGCCACAACCTCTACCCAATGTAATTGGTGCTCATATAAAGTGCTCCAAGTTTGCGCTATATAAAACTGAAAAATGAGTCTCTGAAATTACATCAAAGGCAGTGACGGATTGCACTATTGCAGAGTTGTTGTTTTTTTCTTTTCACTCTGAGGCTAAACATGGAGAGCCCGATAGGGACCCGTCTCGACACCTGCTTTCAAAAACTGCCGGTGCCGAGCACCGGCAGGACCTGGCCCACTTAAAGCCCTGGTTTTACATATTGCGTGGCTCTGGGTTGGGGGTTCACGGCCAGTAGGCTCAGTGCCACCTGGATGAACTCTAGAAACCCTTTTAAAATAAATACCCTACTTCTTGGCGCACTAATAACAGTTCTACAGTAAATCTCCTGAGATACAGCCAGGATATGATTGGTGTTTGAGTTACGGGACCTACAAGACCAGAGCTGGACACCACTACCTTGTAGACTGGAGTGGGCTGAACGTCCAGGTACTCTCTACCCCCTTCCCCCCAATGCAGTCTGTGAATAGCTTACCCACCCCCGTTTTTTTGTTGCATTCTGGAACTTGCAGTTCTGTGTATCCAGTTCTATTCTCATGACTAAAATTATGTGCATGCTAAGAAGGCACCTGGGCTGGAAGATGGACTCCATCATGGCATTTGGAAACTTTAGAGCTGAAGGTGGAAGGGTTAGGAGCTCATGGGAACCACCACCCCCATGCTGTCATTCTAAAATGATTCTTTTTTTGGGGGGTCGGGGTGTCGGGTAGCTAGGATCTAGCTAGCAGTGACTTGAGATAGGTTGATTTATTTGGCCATTGTGGCTTGAGTGTATAAACATCAGCACGCCTGGCCCCAGTATGGAACATATGCCCCACGCTATTTTTTATTATAAAAGTAGCCCATTAACCTAATGTTTCCTGAAGCATGCACGTTCTTCACGTAGTATCGTCACGCATGCTTTTGTTTTGTTTGTGTGCTTCTGATCCATCTGATCCAGGAGCGCTAGTGTGTGTGGGCTGTGGGCAGTGGTTTCGTTTTTTAGGTCTCGCTGAGCCAGCGCGCATGCGCTGCTCTGCGAGACTTTAGTAAGGGGCTTTTGAAAGTGCTCCGAAAGCGGCCACCAGCGTGCGGTTACGCGCACAAACGCGCGCGACGTGCCCAGCACTTTTTCTCATCGCGCGCGTGCGCACAACTCGCGTCACCACTCGCGTTTTTTTTTTTTCTTTTCATTTCGCGGCCGTGCGGCGTTACTTTTACGGCCGCGCGGCCAATGCTTGTTATGTTAACGTACGGCTCAGAAGGTCAAATTATAGGGAGAGCTCTGTCTCGCATCCCAGCACCCTAGATAGGGTGTTCTTTCTATTAGCCTTGGGTCATAACTCACCACTGCATCATGTAATGGTTGCCAGAGAAAATCCTTTCCCTTTTTTTTAGCCAATCAGATTTTAGCTGCTCACATACCGATTTCTGTGTTTTGCTAACAGTGAACTGCCCAGTGGAAGAAACAGCTTCTTAGCCTGTCAGATTGATTTTTAATTTAAATGCTCCTTTCACAGACCACAGTTCATGAACTTTAACGAACCCATTGAGGGCTGTGTGGCATCTTTTTTCTACGAATTTCACGAAAACTATTGAGCAGATTTACTACAAACAAAAATAACGATCTATTCAGTGAAGTGATACATTCATACCAAATTTGGTGAAAATGTTTTCAAACGCTGTAGCAGCACAAACTTTTAAATGATCAGCGCAGGGTTCATCATGTAGAATTCTTGTTTACTTTAAAATAAAAACGCACTGTTCATTGTTCAGAAATACATGCCTCGCTTATACCCGAATGTAAATCTCGGTAGCATGTGGTCTTTAATTTGTTTTGCCAGCGTCATGTGGTGACAAAATCTCATATATCTGTAAATTCCAATTTAATGTGTCTTTTAAACACACCTAGTAGTGTCTGTCTATTCCACACATTCCCTTGATTGACATGTACGAGAAATCTTTTTTGAAACCAGTCTCTGTATATTGACCAACAGCCACAGGATTCATTGGCAACTTGTGGTATATCATCATCTACGTGGGTTGGCGGGGGGCGTCGAGGTCGGTGACTGTGTATGTTCCATACATAGTATCCCTCCTCCTTCAACCCCATGCAATAACCAGCGTCGCTGTGTGCATGCGTGTCTTTTCGTAATACATACAATTTATTTAGTGCCATCATTCCTGTGTAAAATATAATTACCAGGCACCCGAAATAAAACCCTGCTCTGCATGCTTTGCCCTCCACGCATTGCTTGTTTTGTGCCTTGAACATCTAAATAGCTTTCATTTCATTTCCCACGCAAAATCTCACAAATAGCGCGATATTTTGGATGCCTTTCGCTTCCCATGCATTTTCCGCAGACACAGTCATCATGACATCGTTAGGGCGAGAATATTTCAGTAAACCAAACAGATCACACAGAAAATAGAACACGTTGGTACACTATTAATAATTTTTTTTTAAATATACATTGTAAAATATAGTACTGATGCTTGCAATATACATGCACCCATACACATCAAAAACAATAGCTCACGAAGTGTAAACATGACTAGCCATGTCAGAATGCATTTTTCGAGAGATAAATTTACATATTTTCGTGTGTGTGTGTGTGTGTGTGTGTGTGCGCGTGTGTGTGTGTCTTTATTTCCAAGCAGACTTCCTTCACAAACAGAAGGGGTAGGACTCGGGCCAGTATAAGGTAACTTATTTATTTTTACAGTGTGCCCAACATGCAGAAAACACAAAGCAAAACACCCATTTCATAATAGCAAAGGAAACAAGCATTGGCATAGCCAATAGGTCTCGCCTTTGGGACCTTATAAGTATTTAGTTATGCAGCACAATATCCTTACTGCAACAACATTAACTGTTGCATGGCCAAACACTTATAAGGTCCCAAGGGCGAGACCTATTGGCTATGCCAATGCTTGTCTTTTCTTTTTTCTGATTTACTTACAGTCTTAAGGGGGTGGTGGTGTCTTGATGTAACAGGAGACCCCATACATTACTGCCTCTCGGGGTTACAGGTGTTTCAGAGACCCGGGCTCACCTCCATATAGGTAACCTCATCAGTCACCCATGGTATGTGCAGTCCTGGTGCCTGGGTGGGGTGATACATCGGATTCCGTCATGATAAATGCTTCGGGCTTTGTGGTGGGTTGTGACACCTGATGGGTGCTATGCCTCTCGAGGGGGTTGGTGTGATTGGCAGATCTTTATCCAGATGGATTTCTCTGACCTGGGTTCACTTATTCTTCTACCCTGGCATAATCACGAAAAGCTTTACACCACAGAGGTCCATACCTTCGAAGTATGTATGTGTATGTATATATATACTTCCATTTTTTCGAAATAGGTCTCTCATTACAGTACTCTCGAAAATATATGCACATGAACTAAGGCCAAAAGTAAGAAAAATCACATGCCTCTTTAGGAAACGAACATAAGAGCAGCATTCCGGCAGGATGGCTCAGTGTGTTGTACACTGGAGGCTGAAATTTGCTGTGTTCAGCAAATCACAAGTTTGAATGCTAACAAGACGACTACAGCTGTGATCCTTCCGAGATGGGTGAATAGAGGATTATTATATGGGTAAAATGAACACCTGTTATGCACAGCTCTTAAAAAGTACGAAGCTCTTTATAAAAACGATTTGATTGTTATAATGTACGGAAGAGCAGGTAAAGCCGGTCTCACTGTTGGGGAGTGAGAAGCTCGACCGGGCTGACATGCTAGACCATTGATTTTTTTCACTTAATGAATTTTATGTAACAAAAACGTCCAATGCATATACATTGCACATGTTATATGTTGATGGGATTTTAGATAATCTGATTACATAGTAAAATAAGGCACCTTTACAGGATAGGAGGCAGTGTTATCCTCAAGAGTAGATGAGGTGAAACATACACCTAACAAAAACAGTATTGTCCATGAAATAGCACAGTCCATGAAATAAGCATTCTTGAGTCGAGTTGGAAACCATGAAGATATGGAGGGAACCAGGCATTTGTGTCTGCCCTCGAAGTTCACTTAGATTATGGAATAGTGGCGAGCTAAATGTGCTACCTTGTTGTCCTTTACCCCTCCCCTTCTTTTCCTTCCCCCTTTATCTCCTGTTAGAGTCTCCGGCAGTTCTAGATGCTGATCCATTGTGGTCTCACTTGATGTGTTTCTGCTTTTCCCTTTTTATGCTGGGATTGTTGGCATACAGACCTCCCAAGGGGAATTCTTTACCGATAGAGACATTTATTACATTCTGTATAGCAAAATGTGCCCTTACAGCTAGAGATCTCCACTGCATTTAGAGCTTATTACACGCTACTGTATCACATCTACCTTATTTACACCCTATAGGTTCATTGCCTGAGGTACAACTGTAAAATGGCTGGTTGGGGTACTGTTTTGTTTTTCTTTTTTTCTTTGCTACTTTATATTAAATGGAAAATCAATAAAATCTATTAGATAGAAACCATGGAGGTTTATTAAATAATTAAAGTTCATTACAGAATGCAAACTATGTTTAATCATTCAATTGCATTCAAGGAATTTGCATCTGTTGAGCTCAGACAAATGCAGCAGGTGGGCTGCCATAAACTCAAGCCTCAAAGATAATATCAACATTTTTCAAAGTCCCAAGCATGAATCAGCCTGACAAGGGTCTGCTCTTAAAGAATCAAGAAATTGACTCTGGCTCACCTCCAAAATGAGCCTTAATTTATAGCAAAATGCACTGTAGAATTCAAAAAGCCAGTTTGAGGTGAGCAAAATATTGCAGTAGCCCTTTGCCTTCTGGTAGAATGAGCCGCTCCCCCCGCTGCCCAGCTCCACAAGACTGTGCCTCGCACACAGCCATCAAGGCCGCCGCTTCAGTCCCACTATCAGGTGACAGTTGTCTAGCTCACCTGGTTATTAGTGTATTTGTGGTACTTTAGTCTTTTAATTAGTCTTTTATTTTGTCTGTGCCACTTTATTTTTACTTTATTTTTATTTCATTTGGCTTATTTTGGCTCTTCCTCCTAGCTGGGTGGTAGTCATTGCCCGTTCCTGCCGTTTCTCGCTCCCACTGTCTTTTTCCTGCCGCCTCCCTGCCAGCCCCTCCCACATCCCAAGTCTACTTATGGAGGCCGCTTTCCTGCTCCAGTAAGTAGCTCTTTACCTCCTGATAGTGTGCCACTCCCCCCGCTGCCCAGCTCCACAAGACTGTGCCACGCATATAGTCCTCAAGGCCGCCGGTTTGATCATGCTGTCATTTGACCGCTGTCTAGCTGACCTGGTAATTGGTGTATTTGTGGTACTTTAGTCTTTTATTTTGTCTGTAATACTTTATTTTGACTTTATTTTTTATTTCTTTTGGCTTATTTTGGCTCTTTCTCCTAGCTTGTTGTTAGTCACTGCCCGTTTCTGCCATTTCCTGCTGGTTTTCCTGCTCTGCGCCACCCTGCCAGCCCCTCCCACCTCCCAGGACTACTTATGGAGGCTGCTGCATGGCCAGGCGCAGTGGGCATGCCGCTGACAAGCCCATCCGTGCCTGGACCGTGCCCAGCGCCAGGACCCCTGACTCTTCCACTCCAACAAGATACACCGCCACTGACCTTGCCCTGGACCCCAGACGCACTGACAATCTCTGCTGCCACACCTCCCCACGAACCACCAAAGGACCACTTTCCTGCCGACAATTCCGCCTTACCTTCTGCACTGAAACAACCAACGTCACCAGCAACACTGCTAACACGTCTGCACCAGTTACATCGACCAAGACCCCCACAACGTCACTCCAGTGCTTCCTACTCGACGCACGTTCTCTCGGGAAACACACCACAGAGGTCCCTCACACCGGGCGTCATCTTCCTCACAGAACCCTGGCTCCACCCTGCGTCCGCACAAGACATTGCCACCACCATCCCCGAATGTTACAAGATAACGCACCAGGACTGAACCAACTAGCACGGAGGCTGAGTCGCAATCATTTACATCACAATATCCGTTGCACAACTTCCCCTGACGACCCAATACTGGTGATGGAACACCTCAACTTCCAACCCCGCACAGACAGTAAAAGCACCATCTGAGGTACTCTTGGCTACAGACCACCGGGACCGCGCCCCAGGTTCTGCAACACCATCCCGGAAGTCATCGCCCCGCTCGCAGTCGACTCTGAACACTACATCATCCTATAAGACCTCTAACTTCCACCTCGATCACCCCAGCGACATCAACTCCGCCGATTCCTGGAAAGCATGAGCAACATCGGACTCGAGTAGCTAGTCACCGACCCACCCACATCGCAGGACACAAGCTCGACCCCATCTTCACCTCCTGCGACAGAGTCAGCTACACCCACACCAGTCACCTGGTCCGACCACCACAGTGTACACTTAACCATGGCAGGACCCAAATACCCCGGCGCCAGGCTCTTGGATCCACTCATAGACACTGGAAAATGAAATCAGAAGACCAGTGGATCGACACACTGTGCTCCCACCTCCCAGACTCCACACATGACCCCGAACAAGCAACAAAGAACTTCACCCAGTGGATCACGAAATGCGCCGACTCCATCGCCCTCCAAGACAACCAAGGCTAAAGAACATAGCAAAAGAGCAAGCTGGTTTACCAAGGAACTACATTCTACCAAATGCAACTGCCGTCACCCAAAAGGAAGTGGCCCATCAGCAAGAAATCAGAAGACCGCACCGCCTACAGGACCATCCTCAACCAGTGCCACCATCTCCTGGAAGAAATCAAGAAGAACGCCCTAGCAGACCGCATTGAAGCCAGCACAAACCACAACAAATAACTCTTTGCCATCGTGAAGGAGTTCACCAATCACGCAGCCGTCGAGAACAACATCACTCCCTCCCAAAAAGTGTGTGACAACTTTGCAGATTTCTTCCATGACAAGATCTCTACCATCTACGAAAACTTTGAAGACCAATACTCCGCCGCAGACAGCATCAACCAGTCCGCATCCATGAACACACGCCGAGGAACTTCTCCCCCACTGGGAACTCTTCACCACGCAAGACACCATCTCTATCATGAACTCCGTGCACTCTGGGGCACCCACAGAATCATGCCCTCGCCACGTCTTCTACCTCGGAAACAAGAGAATAAGTGACAAGCTCAGGAAGGTCCTGAACATCTCCATCACCGCGGCCTCCTTCCCTGAGGACTGGAAACATGCCAAAGTGAGGACCCTCCTGAAAAAACCCATCTGCAGAACCTGCCGATTTGAAGAACTAATGGCCCATCTCACTGCTCCCCTACCCAGCAAAGTCCTCAAGAAAGCAATCAACCAGCGTCTTACCCAACACCTAGAAGACGCAACCTCCTGGACTCCTCCCAATCTGTAATCTGAGCTAACCACAGCACAGAGACAGCCCTGATCGCAGCCACTGATGACATCAGAGTCCTCCTGGAATGCGGGGAAACAGCAGCCCTCATGCTCCTGGACCTGTCTGCTACATTTGACACCTTCTCCCACCACTTCCTGATCAAGGAAACTCCCTCAAATGGATCGCCTTGTACCTCACCGGCAAAAGCCAAAGGATCAGTCTCCCACCGTTCACCTCAGAGCCCAAGAAGATCATCTGCGGAGGCCCCCAAGGCACGTCCCTCAGCCCGACCCTCTTCAACACCTACATGACCCCACTGGCGACACCGTCATATCACATGGACTCAACATCATTTCCTACGCCGACAACACACAGCTCATCTTCTCTCTGTCCAAAGATCCCTCCAACACCAATACCAACTTCTGCAGATGTACGATGAACATTGCGGACTGGATGAAAGATAGCTGCCTCAAACTCAGCTCAGACAAGACAGAAGTTCTCATCTTTGGTAACAACACCTTGCCTTGGAACGACTCATGGTGGATTGTGGAGCTCGGCACACCATCCAACCCAACAGACCACACCCGCAACCTTGGCATCATCGTGGACAACAAGCTATCCATGAAGAAACAAGTCAACGCAGTTTCATCCCCTTGCTTCCACACCCTTCGCATGCTCCGCAAGATCTTTAGGTGGCTCGCGATAAACACCAGAAGGAGTGTTCCACAAGCCTTCATCACAAAGCAGACTGGACTACAGAAATACCCTCTTCGTATGAATCACCGCACACCTCCTGAAGAGACTCAAAACAATACGGAACTCAGCAGCAATACTCATACTCGACCTCCCCAGAAGGACCCACATCACACCACATCTCAAGAAATTGCACTCGCTCCCGATTCAGAGGAGATGCCAGTTCAAGCTGCTGACCCACGCCTACAAGGCCCTGCACAACGAAGGATCAGCATACATCAACAAATGCCTAACCTTCCACCAACCGTCCAGACACCTCCGATCAGCCTCCATCTCCATCGCAGACACCCCACGTATCCGCCGAACCAACAGCGGAGGATGTTCCTTCTTGCACCTGGCAGCCAAGACTTGCAACAACCTCCCCCTGCACCTCAGGACCGCACCGTCGCTCCAGCAGTTCAGACCAGATCTAAAGACCTGGCTGTTTGAATAATCAACCTCCACACAACAGCAAACCGCTCCAGAGCCTCAAGACCCTCACGGATGATGTGCTGCGCACTATAAATGATTGATTGATTGCATAGGCACAGTAAATCAAAATACAGAATATAATGCAACATTCCCTAATAAAAACCCCTAAATGTATAATAAGTCGCCATTTGACCTAATGTTATTCAGATACAACAATACAATCTAGTTTCAGACAATACATTGACAGACTCCTATAATGAAGAGGCCCCCTGAGCTAGAGTCAGGAAGGACCCTGGACAGTTACATTTTGATGGAAAGGCTTCCTCTGGAGTTCACCAAGAGCAGCACATCATAATAATAAAGCATATCATTTGTACACATTTTGCTGCGTGCAGAGAGAGAAAGAAATGAAAACAATCATGGTTGAAATTCAGATTATCTAAGATTGCGTTAATAAGCATAATGCCTTATACTTTGCCCTGTTGATGCACGTCATAAATTACGTGATTATTTCCCGGTGCTCATTGCAAATAAGATGAAAGTGCATCAACTCTAACTCTGCCCCCCTTTCCCCAAAATTAGGAACTGTCGCGAAACAGGATTTTTCATTCCCTGTGCCATGAAGCAGAAACTGAGAACCTTTGGTTAATGTTACTCTCAAAACAGCACTTTCAGACAATACATGATGCCACTTATCATGCTTGTCTCACTTAAGAAGGCGTGACCCGAGCACCTGAGCATTTTTGGGGGCAGTATGGCAGAGACGTCAATCTGGATAAACCGTGTCGAACCAGTACTACCTAGTCCATGGGTATACGCAGGACCCTGAATGGTTACTGAAAGTGTAGCAGTCCGGCGATATCGCAGAGCGAATAGGGGTGGGGGGCACGATAGCTGATATAGTGGACATTGTATGCTCTAGTACCACCAGGTGGACCTTTGCAAATTCCCTGCCTTCCAGACAGTTCTCAGTGAGATCCGAACCCTATTGAGGCCAACATGTTTCACCCTGGTCGCTAAATTTAATAGTATTGTGGTGCATAGCCAAAGGTGTGGCATAGAGGCTCAAAGATGAGGCCCTGAAAGCTGGAAGACCAAGGAAGCCATGTCGGGAAGTGACAGTGAGCGGAGGTAAGAGGTGGAGTGAACACAAGGTGCCGCGCGTTACTCATTATTGGAGGTGCTATATATATATATATAGGGAAGCGCCGTGTGGTTTTGGCACTGTGTGACCCTTGGAAAGATTCATCATTCAAAACCTCCACCCAGACCACAAGTTTGAGAAGTTAGGGAGCACAGAAAGCATTTGGACCACCACAGAGTGTTAAAATGTAATGGTCCGATTCACAAAAGTATTCATAAGTATCGGAATTAGGTCTACAGGAGCACCTTTTTATGTACTCTTATGTCTTCGTGAGCCAGCTGAGAAACATCAACTCCCTACTAGTAAAAGTGCAAAGAGTGCACAATCTTTTCTATTTGTGTTAATGGCATATGGATATTGCCTGAATATTTCCATAGAATTTAAATTTTAAATGTTTTGAGGAAAATTGACAAAGGCTTGTAAGAGTAAGTGACCGAGTACTACAGGAATGTCACTTTTGTGTCCTCCATAATGCCATTGTGACTAGGCCCAAAGTGTTGAGAGAGCAGCGTTATTGCATAAACTGATACTGCTGAAACTGCCCTTTTGTACTCCACGCCCCCTCCCCACTCTCATCCCCCCCCCCCCATCACATCTTGCGGTTCAGTTGGATGACCACATTCTCATGCAGCAGAGGAAATGTGTGCCTTGAGGGGCACTGAAAGCTTGCAGACTTGTAACCTAGAGGCAGTGATGTGTGACTGCCCTTGGTGCCCCTCCACCCCTGACACCTCACAGCCATCACTCAGGGTACCCTGCTCCTCCTTCCTAGTTGCCTTTCCTCCACGCCACGCTTCCATCTTCATCTGACCTGGTCCTGTTGAGTAATTTCCTCCCATTTGTGGTCCAGCGGAGTAAGTCAGAACATTTGTTTAGTGTTGTATAAGGGCTCCCTTCTTTGAGGAGGCCCCACTCAAGGGGGTTCTCTAAACGGTCCTAGCTATATTATGCATTCATGGGCACAGAAGGTCTCGTCTAGAAAAGACTTCCCCAGGTGTTTGTTGCTGATATCCTCTTCTCTGTTTTATTCACAAAAGTGTTGTTTTATTTTATTGTGAATGGCAGGGCCCAGAGCTTTTCTTAGTAGGCCAGCACTAGTGCTTCTGGATGCCACAGCCTCCCAAAACTGAGGCTGCCTCAGCTTGATTCCACCTAAGGTCTTTTACTTCCATCAGCATGCACTCACGGTCTTTTCATCTAACTCTTGCAGATTCTTGTACATCTTTATTTCCCGCTTTGTTGCTGTTTTACGATCTTTCTAGGGGTGTGGAATTTTATAAAAGATCCTCCTGTCCAAGGTGGTTGAGAAATTCAGTTGTCCGGTTAAAACAAGCATTTGCAATGCAACAGGTCTCGCATTTACGCGAGTTTCAGCTATTGGCATTGTAAATGACAATGGTTTTTAGGTCTCGCCTACGCAGCGCGCAAGCGCTGCATAGGAGGGGACCTCTTGCAATCGATCACCACTTTTGCCTAAACGCGTGCACGTTTTGCATTGCTTTGTATTGCAACGCGTGCACGTTTGGCGTTTCCCTTGCGGGAGCGAGCAGCGGCGCCATCTGTTAGTAATTATCTTCAAAACAGATGGTGCCGCTGCTCGCTCCCGCAAGGGAAACGCTGTGTGTGTCTGGTCCCCATGCACGTCCCCTCCACCCCTCCTCCACAAGAGTGCGCGTCGCTTTTAACTTTCACGGCCGCGCTTGTTTTATTTATTTTGAGTTGGAGATGTATATTACTTGTACTTCATGAAGGGATGCTCTCTCCCACTAGACAATACTGGTTTATGTGTTTAGAAATGCAACATGGTTATATAGTACATGAAAATTGATGTTATATACAGAACCGTTTGATGCACATTAGGTTCTCTGGTAGTTTCAGTGCCACCCTCTTCTAAGGGACAGACCGTAGTGTGTTGACTAAAGTGAGCACTCCTCGAATTCTTCGTAGAGCATCTTAGTATAGTGCAAGATCAGTAAACGTGCTTATTTTGCATGTTTCTCTGTAGGGTTTTGTCTTTTGATCGGCAGAACAGTTCCACAGGCGTTAAACCTCGAAGCCGGTCCGTGAATTCCGCCACTGATCTTTTTTCCCTGACTCGAAGAGACATGGATGGGACGGTGAAGAGTCCGAGGTGACTCGGGTTTAGTGAAGCAGCCGGAAGCCCTGGAACTGGGTCATGTCCCTGTAATGGCCGGCACAGTGAACCGTGGTTTAAGAAAGCCTTGTGGGTAATTGGTGTGCACCGTGTAATTGTGGTTTGACAAACCTGGAAAGCAAAATTAAATCTATAGATACGAGTCAGTATCTTTGAGGAAGTCGGAAAACATATATTGGCTATTAAGTTTGCCTTCTGATTTTAATGCTTTTCTTTTAGTAGATGAATAAAATCGGTGTTTTTAAGTGACGTTTAGGCTGTGAGCATCGTTCGTTGACTGTCGGCCTTTTGTGTTTTCTGGCCTCCCACAGTTCTCATCCTGAAGCCATAAAACCTCTTTCTTTGCTCGGTGTGTAGTAGAAAGCTCGAGACCCTCTTAGTTTCTGCTTCCGGGTATTCTGAGCTCTCCTGGGTTTTTAATGCCTTGACCTTTGTGTCTTTAGGGGTTTAGGTCAGAGGGTAGATGGAAGCCGAGTGAAGGGTACAGTTTAGTGGAAAGGCACCGTGTTTAAAGTTTGCTTTTCGATGTATACTATATGGCCCTACTCCATGCCTTTGTTAACCAATAAATATGTCACTGAACACTCTAGTGCCGCTGGGTGATGTGCATCTGTCCTTTTGTTCTATTTATCCATGAAACGTGAATTGTTCTGTATTGACCACGTTCTCAGTGGATTTGCTCATTACCCATCCTTTTCTCTGTCCGTCCTTCCTTCTCCCAGCCATCCTTCCTTCTCTTCATCCACCCATCACACCTTCACCCACCCACCATTCCTATTCATTTGTGCATCTCTTCATCATCCCTTCTCTCCACCCACCTCTTCATCTATTCTCGCCTTCCATCCTTACTTCTATGCATCAATCAATCCACCATCAACCTTACTTCTCTCCTGAATCCATCATCCTTACTTCAGTTCACATTTCTTCCATGATTCTACCGCCCCCCCACTCCTCCAATCCATCCATCCTCTCTTGTTGCATTTGTTCCTCCCTCCATGGCTCCATCATGCCTTTTTCACCAGTGTCTCTAAAAAAATCAAACTAAGCACACACAATTAAAAACAAGCATTGGCATAGCCAATAGGTCTCGCCTTTGGGACCTTATAAGTGTTTAGTTATCCAGCACAATATCCTTGGTGCAACAACATCAACTGTTGCATGGCTAAACACTTATAAGGTCCCAAAGGCGAGACCTATTGGCTATGCCAATGCTTGTTATTTATATTTTGGTTTTTGAAACATAAATGAAACGCATTGTCATTTACAATGCCAATAGCTTAAATTTGCGTAAATGCGAGACCTATTGCATTGCAAATGCTTGTTTTTTATAGTCATTGCCCAGAATGTGCATCCATGGTAGGTGTCCACCCTAGACAAGTAACACAGGTTGGTGAGTGATACACCCAGCAGCGTGTGCCATAGACAACTGACCATATGTCCTTTGCGTAGAACGGCTCTGCTCCTTCCCTCCAACTCTCTATAGGTAGATTCTGCCTTGCAGACGACCTCCGCAGTCTAAATTTAATAATAATAATTAAAAAAAGAGGTGAACTCCATGTGTGACTCCATGTCTGGCAGTACACGTCCGCAGTAGATGAAGCATGGCAGCTAGTGAGGGTTTGCATCCTTTAAAAAATAAATCTAATTTAATAATAAAAAATAAATAAAAAAAGAGGCGAACTCCATGTGTGACTGACTCCATGTCTGGCAGTACAGGTCCGCAGTAGATTAAGCATGGCAGCTAGTGAGGGTTTGCATCCTTTAAAAAATAAATCTACAATGCGGAGGTTCTCTGCCATCAGTAAGGCGGTACCGAACTGTAGGTCCGGGTTCCAAAGTCCCAATTGTTCATGTGATATTTTTACAGTTTTATATGGGCGGATACAAGTTTCTGACAGCCCGGCCTCTCTTTCCCCGCGTGATTATTGCGTCTAAAGCGCTCCCAGGTTTCCCGGGTCCGCTTTTTAATATTTAATGTGGTCCAAAGACGTTTTTTATAGGCATTCTGGTATTTGTAGTCCTGTTTAAAAAAAAAAAACAGGTGCACATCAGAATTCCAACTAATAAATAAAAAAGGTATTGATGGAGGGGCGTAAACGTGGACTTGGAAAACTTGAGAGTTGTTTTGGTCCGGCAGAAAGGACGCATCGTGTCTAAATGTACTAATGCAAAGGCGAGCAGCGGCCTTACAATTTGCTGTTATACTTTGCTAAGAGCTACCAGGTACAATGTGGATGGAGATTGGGCAGGCGTATAAGGAAGGCAGTGCAAGTAAGTACCTGTACCATGACTAAACCAAAGGGGATGATGGACGGAGTGTTGAACATTGCAAGCACTCACCCCCAGTCAACTGATCTGGGTTTAATCCATCATCATTCTTTAGCTCACTCCGCCACCCCAGTTCAGACATGGCCATATGCAAATCAGTCTGACCCTGTGCCTCATGGGAACAGTCCAGCCCGAACTGCCAAGCCATGTCTACCCTAGACCGGAAACAAGCATCCTGGGACCGGTTTCTGGCTTACAGCCGTCATCAGCCAGGCTATCTTGAATCCAGTGGCAAAGTGAGCAAGGGACCCACGTCTGGGCATACCCTGCCAACTTAGGGCGAACATAGCAAAACCAAAGGGGATGATGGACGGAGTGTTGAACATTGCAAGCACTCACCCCCAGTCAACTGATCTGGGTTTAATCCATCATCATTCTTTAGCTCACTCCGCCACCCCAGTTCAGACATGGCCATATGCAAATCAGTCTGACCCTGTGCCTCATGGGAACAGTCCAGCCCGAACTGCCAAGCCATGTCTACCCTGGACCGGAAACAAGCATCCTGGGACCGGTTTCTGGCTTACAGCCGTCATCAGCCAGGCTATCTTGAATCCAGTGGCAAAGTGAGCAAGGGACCCACGTCTGGGCATACCCTGCCAACTTAGGGCGAACATAGCAAAACCAAAGGGGATGATGGACGGAGTGTTGAACATTGCAAGCACTCATCCCCAGTCAACTGATCTGAGTTTAATCCATCATCATTCTTTAGCTCACTCCGTCACCCCGGTTCAGACATGGCCATATGCAAATCAGTCTGACCCTGTGCCTCATGGGAACAGTCCAGCCCGAACTGCCAAGCCATGTCTACCCTGGACCGGAAACAAGCATCCTGGGACCGGTTTCTGGCTTACAGCCGTCATCAGCCAGGCTATCTTGAATCCAGTGGCAAAGTGAGCAAGGGACCCACGTCTGGGCATACCCTGCCAACTTAGGGCGAACATAGCAAAACCAAAGGGGATGATGGACGGAGTGTTGAACATTGCAAGCACTCACCCCCCAGTCAACTGATCTGGGTTTAATCCATCATCATTCTTTAGCTCACTCCGCCACCCCAGTTCAGACATGGCCAAATGCAAATCAGTCTGACCCTGTGCCTCATGTGAACAGTCCAGCCCGAACTGCCAAGCCATGTCTACCCTGGACCGGAAACAAGCATCCTGGGACCGGTTTCTGGCTTACAGCCGTCATCAGCCAGGCTATCTTGAATCCAGTGGCAAAGTGAGCAAGGGACCCATGTCTGGGCATACCCTGCCAACTTAGGGCGAACATAGCAAAACCAAAGGGGATGATGGACGGAGTGTTGAACATTGCAAGCACTCACCCCCAGTCAACTGATCTGGGTTTAATCCATCATCATTCTTTAGCTCACTCCGCCACCCCAGTTCAGACATGGCCATATGCAAATCAGTCTGACCCTGTGCCTCATGGGAACAGTCCAGCCCGAACTGCCAAGCCATGTCTACCCTGGACCGGAAACAAGCATCCTGGGACCGGTTTCTGGCTTACAGCCGTCATCAGCCAGGCTATCTTGAATCCAGTGGCAAAGTGAGCAAGGGACCCACGTCTGGGCATACCCTGCCAACTTAGGGCGAACATAGCAAAACCAAAGGGGATGATGGACGGAGTGTTGAACATTACAAGCACTCACCCCCAGTCAACTGATCTGGGTTTAATCCATCAACATTCTTTAGCTCACTCCGCCACCCCAGTTCAGACATGGCCATATGCAAATCAGTCTGACCCTGTGCCTCATGGGAACAGTCCAGCCCGAACTGCCAAGCCATGTCTACCCTGGACCGGAAACAAGCATCCTGGGACCGGTTTCTGGCTTACAGCCGTCATCAGCCAGGCTATCTTGAATCCAGTGGCAAAGTGAGCAAGGGACCCACGTCTGGGCATACCCTGCCAACTTAGGGCGAACATAGCAAAACCAAAGGGGATGATGGACGGAGTGTTGAACATTGCAAGCACTCACCCCCAGTCAACTGATCTGGGTTTAATCCATCATCATTCTTTAGCTCACTCCGCCACCCCAGTTCAGACATGGCCATATGCAAATCAGTCTGACCCTGTGCCTCATGGGAACAGTCCAGCCCGAACTGCCAAGCCATGTCTACCCTGGACCGGAAACAAGCATCCTGGGACCGGTTTCTGGCTTACAGCCGTCATCAGCCAGGCTATCTTGAATCCAGTGGCAAAGTGAGCAAGGGACCCAAGTCTGGGCATACCCTGCCAACTTAGGGCGAACATAGCAAAACCAAAGGGGATGATGGACGGAGTGTTGAACATTGCAAGCACTCACCCCCAGTCAACTGATCTGGGTTTAATCCATCATCATTCTTTAGCTCACTCCGCCACCCCAGTTCAGACATGGCCATATGCAAATCAGTCTGACCCTGTGCCTCATGGGAACAGTCCAGCCCGAACTGCCAAGCCATGTCTACCCTGGACCGGAAACAAGCATCCTGGGACCGGTTTCTGGCTTACAGCCGTCATTAGCCAGGCTATCTTGAATCCAGTGGCAAAGTGAGCAAGGGACCCACGTCTGGGCATACCCTGCCAACTTAGGGCGAACATAGCAAAACCAAAGGGGATGATGGACGGAGTGTTGAACATTGCAAGCACTCACCCCCAGTCAACTGATCTGGGTTTAATCCATCATCATTCTTTAGCTCACTCCGCCACCCCAGTTCAGACATGGCCATATGCAAATCAGTCTGACCCTGTGCCTCATGGGAACAGTCCAGCCCGAACTGCCAAGCCATGTCTACCCTGGACCGGAAACAAGCATCCTGGGACCGGTTTCTGGCTTACAGCCGTCATCAGCCAGGCTATCTTGAATCCAGTGGCAAAGTGAGCAAGGGACCCACGTCTGGGCATACCCTGCCAACTTAGGGCGAACATAGCAAAACCAAAGGGGATGATGGACGGAGTGTTGAACATTGCAAGCACTCACCCCCAGTCAACTGATCTGGGTTTAATCCATCATCATTCTTTAGCTCACTCCGCCACCCCAGTTCAGACAGGGCCATATGCAAATCAGTCTGACCCTGTGCCTCATGGGAACAGTCCAGCCCGAACTGCCAAGCCATGTCTACCCTGGACCGGAAACAAGCATCCTGGGACCGGTTTCTGGCTTACAGCCGTCATCAGCCAGGCTATCTTGAATCCAGTGGCAAAGTGAGCAAGGGACCCACGTCTGGGCATACCCTGCCAACTTAGGGCGAACATAGCAAAACCAAAGGGGATGATGGACGGAGTGTTGAACATTGCAAGCACTCACCCCCAGTCAACTGATCTGGGTTTAATCCATCATCATTCTTTAGCTCACTCCGCCACCCCAGTTCAGACATGGCCATATGCAAATCAGTCTGACCCTGTGCCTCATGGGAACAGTCCAGCCCGAACTGCCAAGCCATGTCTACCCTGGACCGGAAACAAGCATCCTGGGACCGGTTTCTGGCTTACAGCCGTCATCAGCCAGGCTATCTTGAATCCAGTGGCAAAGTGAGCAAGGGACCCACATCTGGGCATACCCTGCCAACTTAGGGCGAACATAGCAAAACCAAAGGGGATGATGGACGGAGTGTTGAACATTGCAAGCACTCACCCCCAGTCAACTGATCTGGGTTTAATCCATCATCATTCTTTAGCTCACTCCGCCACCCCAGTTCAGACATGGCCATATGCAAATCAGTCTGACCCTGTGCCTCATGGGAACAGTCCAGCCCGAACTGCCAAGCCATGTCTACCCTGGACCGGAAACAAGCATCCTGGGACCGGTTTCTGGCTTACAGCCGTCATCAGCCAGGCTATCTTGAATCCAGTGGCAAAGTGAGCAAGGGACCCACGTCTGTGTCAATGATGATGGATTAAACCCAGATCAGTTGACTGGGGGTGAGTGTTTGATTTGCTCTAACGCTCCGTCCATCATCCCCTTTGGTATCGCTTTGTTCGCCCTAAGTTGGCAGGGTATGCCCAGACGTGGGTCCCTTGCTCACTTTGCCACTGGATTCAAGATAGCCTGGCTGATGAGGGTTTTGAACCCGAAAACGGTCCCAGGATGCTTGTTTCCGGTCCAGGGAAGACATGGCTTGGCAGTTCGGGCTGGACTGTTCCCATGAGGCACAGGGTCAGACTGATTTGCATATGGCCATGTCTGAACTGGGGTGGTGGAGTGAGCTAAAGAATGATGATGGATTAAACCCAGATCAGTTGACTGGGGGTGAGTGTTTGATTTGCTCTAACGCTCTGTCCATCATCCCCTTTGGTATCGCCCTGTACCATGACTACCAGTCGTCCTGGAGACGACTCGTAGCCCCCGCCTGGTCATTCAGCCAACAAGAAGCATGCTGGGACTTGTATGCCCGAACCTGTCATGGAAAAAGTGAACCTACAAATTCATTTATAGTTGCTGGTGATGGCTGTAAAAACGGGGCATGATAAAAGTCGCGCTCACGACAGCTAGGAGAAACAGAATAATTAACATCAGAAAACGAACAGCATTACTGCAATGCGTGTGCCCAGCAAACTGGCCATGGGGTAAGAAGAGAACACGAGAATAAACGCAGGGAAACCATCTCAAATAAAAGCACGACAGGGGGAGTGCGAACAAAACAACTGAATCTCCATCTGCCATGAAGGAGCTGGATTCAGATGCAAGCAACTCCGCTGAGAACCACAGCTCAATGCCCTCCGGCCTCTAACTGCTACAACAATGGGACTTTTAGTCAATGGATTTAAACGAGCAGATTCCGTAAATATATTTCCCACTTTGTAAATAAACACGAAGCAGCCAGCACTGGCTTTCCCACCTTCTCTGCCCCGCATGTACCCCTGACTGCCTGTGTGCACCGAGTGGACCCCACTGTTAGTGGTTTCGGTTCCCATTCAAGGCTGCGCTCATACGGACGGGTGCAGTGGCCCTTAACGAAGGCAATTGACATGAACATCTGAGGGCTGCGAAGACTGCCAGTAAACAACTGTACAATAGAAGCATTTGCAAGTAAAGGGACATGAGTTTTAAATAAAACTTACGGCGCGGCTAACTTTGCCCTCCACCTCCGGAAGCCCAGCGCGCAAATGAAGAGCGAAAACTCTGGGAAGTTTGGTTTGGGATGGGGGGAAGGGAAGGGAGGAGCAAGCTACCAGCACACCCTCCTACGTAATGCGAAACAAAGATGGCGTCGGCCTGTCCAGATGGGCCGTCCTAAAAGTGGACAAGGCGGTAACCCCATAGCCCGGTTTTCAATCACGCGCCAGCGTTTAACATAAATGACGCGAGCCAATCGAAAACATGGGCGGGGCTTATAGTTTTTCCCAAAAGTGTATTCATTCCAAAAGGCCCTCGCATGGCGAGAGCAGCGCATGCGAGCTGCTAACGCCAGGCGAGACCTAAAAAACCGCATCTCAAGTCGTTCCATGCAGTGAGGTGACAGATAATGGCGGCATTCTCATTATATTAGAGCTGTGATCATTGTTTCCCTGAATATGCCTGGGCTTGTACTAATTCAAGACTTGGATTCAAGTAAGGCTTTGATTAGGGCGCCTTTCTGATTATACTAGACTTCTAATATATCAGTGCTCTACTTAAGTCAAATCTTTGAATAATCACAGGCTCTGCATATGCAGGGGTCAGCTTTCTGACATGGCAGGGCTGTAAGTATGGCAGCGTTGTCATTATGCCGGAATTCTGATCATGTAAGTACAGGATTTGTAATATTTTTAATTGTACCATCGCTGTTTTTCTGTGAAAGTGTCTTGTGAATTCCTCTAGCAAAGTTTGTTCTAAGCATTCACTTGATTTAACAAAATATTACTGCAAATAACCCCGGTTATTCTTTCGGTCTAGTCCTTGTGTTTCGAACTGATGACCAACAAGACCGTTCATTGTCTAACATTCGCCACATGATCACGCTGCATAATTCTTGGACAAATCACTTAATCTCACCATGCCTCCGTTGCTGTTCTAATTATGAGTATATACTTAGCGCAGTGGCGGCTGGTTACATTTGAAAGCGGTGGCTATGACTTTAATGTAGCAAGTGATGCGAGCAAGCTTAACGGACAAACGTGGGGTCCAGAGTGGGTCCTCCTCCCGAGAAAAAATTGAAAAAAGATGGGCAAATGTTACCTTTTAAATAAAGCAAATGCATTTATTGATAAAGCTAGGCTTATAAAGCAGGGGGAACGTATTGTCTTGAAATATTAAACCCATTAAACAGTACCCATATCTTACTGCATAAATATGTTCAACACTTACTGTAATTTGCAAATTGTAGAGCGCAACAACTTCAGCCCTTTAAAGTGTGTGCTTGCCCAGTGTCTTAC
Organism: Calotriton arnoldi; assembly: GCA_963921515.1. Lineage (NCBI taxonomy): Eukaryota > Metazoa > Chordata > Amphibia > Caudata > Salamandridae > Calotriton > Calotriton arnoldi. The sequence continues at coordinate 5,022,991 of CAWUFW010000230.1, read as the reverse complement.
ACTGCGTGCAGCATTAACTGTGGAAGAAAATGCCCTAACTAGGCTTCGGGAAGCAGACAAGTCTTTAAATGCGATGAAACAAAAGTGGGGCCTCTAAAAGGGAACATGTAAAATAAATTTCTGTGTGTATTGTAATTGCATTTATTTATATAGCGCTTACTACCCCTGACGAGGCGTTGAAGCTCTTTTTCGGCGAGTAGCACGCTACTCCGGTACCCATAAAGGATTAGTGTTGAATTAGTATAGTGAAATATGAAAGTGATTTAAGTGGGGGATAGGTTAGTCAATTATTTGGATTCAGAAGGAAAGAGGAAGGATAGAAGAGGGAAAAATGTTTGTATTTATATAGCGCTTGTTACCCCTGATGGGGTGTTGAAGCGCTTTATTGGCGAGTAGCACGCTACTCCGGAACCCATAAAGGTGGTGAATTAGTATAGTGAAATCTGAAAGTAATTTGAGTGGTGGATATTAGTCAGTTATTTGGAGTGAGAAGGATAGTGGAGGGATAGAAGAGGAAAAAAAGGTTTGCATTTATATAGTGCTTGATGGGGTGTTGAAGCGCTTTTTTGGCGAGTAGCACGCTACTCCGGAACCCATAAAGGATTAGTGTTGAAAATTAGTATAGTGAAATATGAAAGTAATTTGAGTGGTGGATATGTTAGTCAGTTATTTGGATTGAGAAGGGTTGGGGAGGGATAGAAAAGGGGAAAAGGTTTGCATTTTTATAGCTCTTGTTACCCCTGATGGGGTGTTGAAGCGCTTTATTGGCGAGTAGCACGCTACTCCGGGACCCATAAAGGATTAGTGGTGAATTAGTATAGTGAAATATGAAATTTGAGAAGTGAACATGTTAGTCTATTATTTTGATTGAAAAGGATAGTGGAGGGAATAGAAGAGTGAAGGATTTAGACTTTTTTGAAGGTCATAGCAGTAGGAAGAGGCTTTGGGATGAGTAAAAAGGGATGTGGAGGGGAAGAGTCAGGGGGAAGACTTTAGAAAGGCTTGTTTTGGGGGGATCGGTATAGTAAAAGGTGTCAGGTAATGCAAAGAGGGGTAGAGTATGGGAGAGTCTAGAAAGGGTTATTTTGGGGATCATAGTAGTGGTATGGGGTTTGGGATAAATGAGAGAGTGGATGTAGAGGATATATTGATAGAGGTATAGGGTGAGAAATAGGGTAGTTCATTGGAAAGAGTAGTAGAAAGAAGTTTGAGATGAGTCAGAAAGTTGGGGTAGAAGATATATTGAGAGAAGTATAGGGTGAGAAATAGTGAATTGGATATGCTGAAATGGAAGAAAGTGATAAATATATAGATCCATAAGTACATGGAAAGTATATAGATGCATAAAGGAGGTAGGTATATGTAGATTAAAGATATTGATAGCGGTATAGGATGAGAAATAGGGTAGTGCATTGGATATGCTTTTTTAGGAGAAAAGTTATAAATATATAGATCCAAGTACATGGAAGGTATATAGATGCATAAAGGAAGTAAAAAGATGCATTAGATAAACTCTGGTTTTCAAGTGTTATTGTACTTTAAAAATGCATTTGTATTTATTTTTTAACAACATAATTATTCTACATGTTTATACAAAGCAATACACAAAGATGGGTACATATCTGTAATAAAATAAATGCTTATATACAGAGGGATGTGCTGTAAATTTCTGTTTGTGTATGGTGCTTATGTGGGGAAGAGCCAATTCTTGAGTAGTTTTCTGAAGATAAGGTGGTTGTCCGTGGATCTTATGTTGGGGGTAAAGAGTTCCATAGTTTGGCTGCTTGAACAGAGAAGGATGTGCCACCCATGGTGTTTTTCTTGTATCTTGGGATTTTAAGGCGAGGTGCCACTTTTGAGCGGAGGTTCCTTTGTCGAATGTGTTTGGTGATTTTATTCCTGATGAAGAGCAGTCCCATTCCATGTATTGCTTTGTGGGTGATACAAAGCAGCTTGAACGTGGATCTTCTGGCAATCGGTAACCAATGCAGGGCTTTCAAGGCAGGTGAGATGTTGTCTCGCGGTTTGATATGCAAGAGTAGTCTAGCAGCCGAGTTCTGAATCCGTTGTAGTCTTTACATGGTTGTTAAAGGTGATCCGTGGTAGAGGCTATTGGCGTAATCGAGTTTGGACAGAACAAGGGAGATGGTAGCTTGAACCTTGTGTAGAAATCCCAAATGGGGGAAAATTAGCCGCAGAGTTTTTATAGTGACAAAGCTTGATCTTGCTAGTTTGTCCACTTGGGCATTCATCGACAGCTTGGAGTCCATGGTCATTCCGAGGTTTCTTACTTCCTTCGATACTTTAGGCGGTGATCGCAGTTCATCAGGCCAGGCGGCAAGCGGGTCATAATGTTTCCAATCGCCACACGTGAGTATTTCCGTTTTGGAAGCATTCAATTTGAGATGGCTCCAAGTCATCCACTGATCCATGGCTCTGAGACAACTGAAAATTGGAGTTTTTCCAATCTCTTTGGGGCATTCCAGTTGAAGGAGTATTTGTGTGTCATCTGCATAGTTATAGCACGTGAGGTGAAATTGATTGATCAGTACCAGTAATGACTTCATGTAGATGTTGAAAAGCATGGGCAAGATGATAGAGCCTTGAGGGACCCCTGCTTTTGTGGAGTATGGTTTGGACGAGAAAGGTGGGATATGGATGACATTAGTTCTGTTTTGAAGGTAGGACGCAATCCAGTCTAGAGCAGTCCCCTCTATGCCGGCTTCATAGAGTCTTTGTTTCAGAGTGTCATGGTCAACCGTGTCAAAGGCAGCCGACCGGTCCAAGAGGAGTAGCGCAGCAACCCCGTTGCGGTCTACTGTGTTCTTCAGGTCATCCCAGATGGCAAGGAGGGCAGATTCTGTGCCTCTTCCCGGACGGAATCCTGTTTGGAAGTCTGAAAGTATGGCATTCTTTTCAATGAATTGTGACATCTGGGCGAACGCTGCTCTTTCTATCAGTTTGCCCAGAAAAGGTCCATTTGTAATGGGTCTGTAGTCAGGGTTCAGCGGGTCCAAGTTTGTTTTCTTCAGTAAAGGGCAAATGTATGACTTTTTTAGTTCTTCTGGAAATATTCCGGTAATTAAGGAATTATTGGTGATTCTTCTTACTGGAGTGGCAGCAGAGGTTGTTAAAAGAATTGTCTTGAAAGTTTGCGGTGGACACGGGTCAGAAGGGCTGCCGGCAGGCCTGCTTGCTTTGACCAGGTCCAAAAATTCATTGTGTGAGATGTGTTGGAAGGAACGGAGAGGCTGGGTTAGAGTATTCTTGGATTGTTGTTTTGTAAAAGGGTTAGTGCTGGTGCTTTGTCTCTGTTTTAAATACGAGTCCAACGTGTCTGCTTTGTCCGTGTAATGATTTGCCAGTTTGTCTGTGAAATCTTGAGTAACAGGATGAGTTCCTTCTAGGCAATTTGGTTTACAAAAGAGTATTTTATAGAATTCTTTATTTGCACATTTAGCATTTTGAATTCTGTCTGAATAGTACCTTTTCTTAGCTTTTTTAATAGCTGACTTGTATAATCTGTTAATTTTCTGTAGGTGAAGTTTGGCGTTTGTTTTGACCAGGTACGTTGCAGCTTTCTAATTTGTTGTTTTATGTCTTTTATCTCTATATTTCTCCAAGTCACTTTTTTTCTTTTTGTTCTGTTGTGTGGTTTTGAGTGGTATCAGGATGTCAAAAGCTTCCTGTTGCCACTCATATAGTTTTTGAACAGAATTTATTGTTTCCAGATCTGTTCTGGATGTTAGTTGTGTTTCTAAGTGTTCCAAATTGAGTTTGTTCCATGGTCGATAGGTGGATGCATGTAAGGCAGTTTTAGGTGAGTCGCTTAGTGTTGCTTTATGTTGGAAAGCAAGCAAATGGTGGTCCGACCATGTGACTGGAGTTATAGTTTGAAAGGTAACTAGTTTGGTATTAGCAAAAATGACATCTAGGATATGTCCAGCGATGTGTGTGGGTTTGTGGACAATCTGATGCAGGTTCAGTGCGTCTAGGCCACTGATTATTATTTTTGGATGGGTCATATTGGGTTTGTCAAACCAAATGTTGAGGTCACCCAGAACGCATAGGTTGGAGTGTATTGTTATCAGGTTTGAAACTGTGTCTAGAAGTGCGTCTGGGAATGTCGCCTTGCTAAGTGGAGGTCTGTATAGGAGCAGTAAGTTACAGGTGGAAGACAGTGTAGGATTGCATCTGGTGAGAAGAGCCTCACAATTCTTTATGGAGATGTCGTCAACTTTAGTGATATGTAATGTTTGCTTGAACACAACAGCTAGACCACCTCCTTTTTTGGCTATACGATTTTGGGTGATTGTTTGATAGCCTAGAGGAATGGCTTCATGCAGGACTGGAGCCATATCATCTCCCAGCCATGATTCAGTTATGAATAGTATGTCTGGTTTTGCATTGGTGAGAAGGTCGTAGATGTGATGTTTGTTTTTAGAGAGCGATCGAGCATTTATTAGTAGACAGTTTAGAGAATGTGCTTTGGTGATAGTGAGACTTTGTTTTGTAGAAGAGTGATTAGTATTGTGTGGGACTGTAGCAGGTGTGTTTTAGTGCTGGTATTATCTGTATCAGGATAGCAATCGTGTAGCTGTTCTGTAATGTGGTCCTCGCCCAGCAGGCTAAGAAGGCATTTTGATGGGTCTGTGTGTGTAGGTGATAGAGACGGTGTTTGAGAGTGAGTTGGTAAGCTATGTTGTTTTCGTGGTGTAACATTGTTGTGCAGTAGACATGGAGAAGCGAATTTGTGAGGTGTGGTAAGTTGCTTATATTGTTTGCGTGTGTTTAGGGCGGAAGGTGTATGAGTCGGGTGGTGGTGCAGCATGTGGGTCATGTAGTAAGGTTCTTAATTGTCCAGTGGATGAGAGGCAATTGGAAGAGAGTTGCTGTGTTGCTTTATGTGTGTTAGGTGTGGTGGAAGAGAGAAAGTTTTGCATTGGAGTTTGTTCCTTTGTGTAGTTTGAAAGTTGGGTGTATGTTTGTATTTTGTGGCGGTAAGTATTGTGAGGTGTTGCGCTTGAGAGATTTTGTTGTGCTAGGGTGTGTGATATGTTTTGTTTTTGAGGAGTAGTGAAAAGAGGTGCTGGTATATTTGTTTCATGAGATGGATTTGTTTGTATAGTATTGTTTGCGAGTGCAAGTTGTAAGGTAGAGGGGGTGGTGATGTGTTTATGATTAGAGTGTATGTTGTGTGTAGGAGGGAATGAAGTAGAGGTAAGAGTGTTTGTCTTAGACTGGTTTGTTGCAAGAGTTAAAATGTGTGGTGCTGTGTATGTGTTGTGTGTTTGTGTTATTATGGTAGAAGGAAAAGGAGGGTGTTGGTTGGACAAATGATGGAAGGCTGAGTATGGGTTAGTTAGTGATAAAAGGGGCTCTGTTAGGAATAATTAGAGCAGGGAGTGTGTGTCTGGATGGGATGTAGTTAAGTTTGGTTTGGAATGGGGTTGTGTTAGTGATGAGTGGATTGGTTCGTGGTATGGGATAAAGTTGTGTATTTGTAGGTGATGGTGGAAATGTGTGGTAGCTGGGATAGAAGGGTGTATAGATGTGGTTTGTGTGGTTTAGCAGTGTATGCTGGTACATTGATTTGTGCATAGGGTTTGTTTGTAGTAAGTGTGTGGTGTACATTAGGTGTGAGTTTATTACTCTGTGGATGTGGATGGTGAAGGGTGGGTATTACTGATTGGGAAAATGGGCAGCATTTCTGGCCCTGGTCTTGAACAGGCTCAAACAGGCAACTGCCCTTGTCCTCTCCACCCTTAGCCTCGACGCCCTAAGCCTGGGCCTTTTATAGCCCTAGTAGTCAGGTGACTCCTTCAGCCAATGGGAACCCTAGCCCTAACACTATCCAATCACAACACTAGCCCTAAAATCTAGAACCAATAGGAGACCAGGACCTTACAGCCAATCTTAGCCCTAGTCCAAGCACTCAATCAGGTTAAAAAACCCTGATTTCTACGTCCAATAGAGGCCCTAGCCCTAGCAGTAGTCCCAACCCTAGTCCCAGCAACCAATGACACAGGAAACCCTAGTCCCTACTTCCAATAGAAAGCCTAACCCTAGTCTTAGTCCCACACCTAGTCCAGCAAACAATCACACAAGAAGCCCTAATCGCTACTTCCAATAGAAAGCCTAACCCTAGCCCCAACCCTAGTCCCAGCAACCAATCACACAGGAAGCCCTAGTCCCTACTTCCAATAGAAAGCCTAACCCTAGTCCCAACCCTACATTGATTGAATCACAGACCCAGAAACCAATCAGAAGCCTCAAATACCCAACCAATGAGAACACTAACCCTAATCGAATAGAAACACCAGATACAACCACCAATCAGTGCACACATATACCATCCAATAGCAGACTATATAAGGTCCCAGCAACCTCAAACAAGGTTTGCTGGCCAGGGAGTTGGAAGCTGCTCCTCTATTCAGAATCTCCTAGGAGAAAGACAGGCTCAATACACACTTTGGACTTCTGCAGGTAAGGGCCTAACAAACTTTGTCCTCTAACAATATTGTTTGTATAAAACTTTACTCACTCTCCTAGCCAAAAACGAAGTGCACAATCCCTATAAAACACAGCTTAAACAGCTCACAGCAGATTGTTGCTGTCTCAGAGAACCCTCTGTTCTCATGTAGTGTGCCACTCGACCGGTATTTTGGTTTCTCTCTGAGATGTAATTGCATCCAGATATATAACACAACAACTGACATACACCTAAAACCTGTCGGTACAGTTGGCTTTGTCAATGGCTGTTAGCTGTTTAAGATAAATGAGAAACAACTATGATTTGTTATGAATAATTAACATTGGAAATGTTTCAATTCTGAAATTGTGAGTCTGTGAATTAAATAGTATTAAGGCCTGAGGAAGGAGTTTTGGCCTTCAGTTATGTGCGCTTTATATTAGATATATATGCCATTTTTCTCTGCATATCTCTTCCATCTGCACATCTTCAACTACCACTCTTGCCTTTTCAACACACTCTTTTTACTCTTTCCCAATGCACTTTCTCGCATCTCCCTTATTTCACCACTTCCAAACATGCACTGCACTCACTCACATTTAAGCAATGTATTTCCTTTTGCTTTTGCCTTGTAAATATTTTTACATCTGTTCACCCCTTCGCACACATTTCCACAGAATTTCAATAGCACCTGGAATACATGACCATTGTTCTGTGTGCTCTGCAGAGAGACAAACCCACTGACAGGCACTTTGCTTTGGCTTCAGCGTTGGAGCTCTCAATCAAAGCCCTTCATAAACACCTGCCACGGGAAAAAAATACAGTAATTTAACATGATAAAATAGCTAGCACTCTTGGGGAATGCAAGTTTAAGTAAAATGTGCAGTAAGAGAGGAACTAAATCGCTGACATGCTTTGCCTTACCGTTTTCAACATTCATTGTTCGTAAATCAATCCATGTTTTTGGCATTAAGGTTAAGGGCATGAAGATGGGGCCAGTTTAATCGCCATACAACAGATAACCATCTTCACATATATTTTTCCCTTTGACCTTGACTCGGGTATCTGGATCAACTTCACAAGGGAACACAAACCCTGCTCGTCTTTTGGATCAATTTTGAGGGGGAACAAATACAGCAGTTCTACTTGTAAAGGGGCCAGCGACGTGTAGCCAGGGCCTGGGGTGTCACAGTGGGTGAGGCTAGCGTAACTAGGGGTCTTGGTACAATATACATAACACCAGATTACATTATAACACTTACCATTACAGAGGGCAAGGCACCAAATCGCACGTGCTTGCATCCACTTGTGAAGAATGGGAAAGGGTAGGACCTGAGCCTGCGAATGACAGAATCTCCGATGCCCGAAATGGTAAGGATATTCAGCAACTCTTTTTCAAACAACTTCTGCCATTGAAAAGGTAATTAATTTTCTTTCGACTAGGGCAGGAGAAAATCTTTTCCAGGGTAGGAAGGGACCCTACCCACTCCTAAAAAAAAAAAAAAAATATGTTGGTGTACGGTAAGAAGTTTATCCATAGAGAAAAAAGTTTTAAGAAGTGAATTTGCAATCTCACTACTTGGTAGATATTTGCATGAGCAAATATATGTTTATATATTTGTTCATGCAAAAAGCAAATTCACAAATGCTTGCCAGGACTACGCCTGGAATCCTGCAACTGGGGCAGGTTACCAGTCATTCTTCTTTAAACTCTTGTGAATTCCTGACAGTTGTAAATCTCACTCATGCAAGGTCTGGACCTGTGGGTGCATTTTTGTTACTTTCATTTTAATGGGCCCCTATATTTTTGGAGTCGCCTAGGAAGCGCATGCACTGTCTTCGAGACATGCTGTATCTACTCTATGGGCTTTCATTGCACCCATCACTTTTCATTGGTTCCTTCGTATGCCTTTCTAAATTCCTTTCTTTTCATTGGTGGAACGTTGCTATTTGTCCCGCCAATGGGTGTGATTTTCACTGTCCTGGCTACTGTCCCTGTTACATTTCCCCCTACTCTTTTGTTTGTTTATGGTTTGTTCGGCGCACTCTTTTTTTTCTTTGAATCGGTCCTGCGCCGTGGTGTGAAGTTAAGAGCTCACTACCGCCTAGCCAGCAGACAGCAGGCATGGGAGGTGTGCGGGGGAGAGCAGGGCAGCTTTTGCAGCGTACACTGGCCAGGCTCAGGCATTCTGCTCTCCTCCACTTGCGCTGCAGGTGTCTGCTCTTACGGTTTACCAATTAAACTGAGGGTTCCTGTTGTAAACACTTCCAGATTCGAAGTGTCTGGCTTTCATGCTGCGTTTCAGCTAAAGAAATTTACAAGTGCATTGACAGAAAAACAATGTGAAATCTCATTGCCGACGTATTGCTATTTTTGTCTCCGAAATGATACATTGTAGGCATCCACGTTTTTTACGTTAGTGTCGATCAGTTGTTTCATCAGCAGCCTCTCACCCCTATAAGACCACCACTCATTGCCACCCCCTCCTGTTGCACTGCACTTCCTCCCCCCTAGAACTTTTTAAGGGCGCCACTAGGAGCCTGGCGACGGATGAATGTCTCCTGTGCAGTGCTGGCAGTCCGTTGCTCGCAAGGTGCCTCTGCAGACACCCTCGTTGGTCTTGTCCAGTCCTCCATGCGCGAAGAGCCCGGGAGGCCCCTATGGAACGGACGTGAAGTAGGTGGAGGCAAGAGATTAGCTGTGGCTCTCCTCTCTCACCCGCTAGCATCGGCCTCCCCTTCTGCACTCTCCCTCCTCCCGCCTCATTTGCTCCAGAGCAGCAGCTGGTCAGCTGTTCGGCACCCCCCTGGTCTTTACCCTGCAACCTGGTCCCACTGTTTCTGCCACCGACAAGAAATGATCAGTAGCACAAGTGTTTATGGTAGGCGCTTTTAGACATCCCATCTTCTAAGTCCCAGTATCACATATGCAGTGTGTCTTTTTTGCATTTATAGTTCTAAAGGCAACTGAACTGCTTTCCCTGACTATATGCTGTCAATTTGTTAACCTATTCTGTGTTTTTAGTCCGTTTTCACTTGATGTTTACTTGTGTATTCATAGATGCAATTAGCTGCAAAGCTCAAATTTCTCGTTTCATATCCACTTTTAAAAAAAGAAAAAACTTGTACGATTATTCCAAGATGTTGAGAGTGTCTGGGCATGCCAATGGGGGGTAATGTGCTGCATGGCTAAACCCTTATAAAGTCCCAAAGGCGAGACCTATTGGCTATGCCAACGCTTGTTTACATGTTGCCCATGATGGTCTTATACTGCTTCAACATTACTGGTTGTTTTAAAAAACATATTGACGTACATCAAGCATGTCTTACGAAATGGCATATAATATTTAGCAGAACTGTCTGTGATCTTCACCTATTTATTTTCAGGTTGCAAATTTGTTTGGGAAACATTTTGTTTTGAAAGCAGATTGCACAATAGTTTAGCAAAGCTGTCTGAAGCCATCACCATTTTATTCAACCTGCAAATATTTTTGGGTGTACTTTGTTTATCCTTCCGTTCTTCTCCATGTATTTGTACACTATCAAGTAGCATTCAGGGAACATTATAAACAGCCACAAACAGTTATATTTTGCAAATGTGTAAATATTTTCAAACTGGTTCTACTATGAGGAACGCAAGCTGCATTTTGTAAGAGTGCTAATTCTAACAGGAAAAGTTTAATGTTAATAATTCATATCCACAGGTTTGAACATCTTTAAACTGGCAACTTGTGTTCTGTTTGGGGGGCTGCTTGTTCAGAGGCCAAAATAAACATGATGACTTGTTCCTGACCACAAAAATATGCCCTGAGTCAGTGGCGTAATGAAACTTGAAGGGGCCCTCCTCCAGACTCACTCAAGAGGTCTCAGGCCAGGGTACTGTGCTGAGGGAGCCCCCTGGAGCTCGAAGCCCCCCAACCCCCACACTGCGGGGGCTACGGGAGTCTGTTACCTCACTGCCCTGAGTGACAAGTAATCGGAATTCCCCATTCCTGCCTTCTCTGCCTCCCTTTTCTCTCTTTTATGACTTTTTTTCTTGCTGTGGGTCCAAGTCTGATGATTTAAAAAAATAAAAAAAAAGTCCCAGTCCCCAAAAATGAGTGCTGGTACTCACCACCTGCAAACAGGGGCACAAATTAAGCATTGCTTTTCAGTTTCAAAGCATTTTGCGTGCTGCAGGGAATCCTGGTAGAACCTCTCGCCTAGTCGGGGGCCACACGCAGACTCAGAGGCAGATGTTATTAGAAGACTCGATCATTTATCTGAATTATCTGCATGCCAAGCAATGAAAGGGCTGCTCTGGTCCAGCCAATGCTGGTCCATACAAAGCACAGTGAAATTCAATTGCCTCAGCGCATTTGGCACTTTTTCTTTTTGGCTTAGAGACCACTTTAGCTGTCTGGCCAGCCTCATGGTTTAATTAAAATACATCTGTGTATTCACCTACGCAAGGGCTTTTCGGCAGCTGTCTTTAGCCATTGGTCTGTTAGAGCGTCACGCACATTTTGCTTCTGCCCTCCACAGCATAGAGGATGGGCTGTGGGTCAGCTCACTTCATCCATTGTATGTCTTGGATTGGGAGTGATAGCATTTTTCCTGATCATGTGCACAGCTGCCTGAAAAAGAGTGCACTTCAGTGCCAGGGCTGGTGTGCGTGGGCTGCTCGACAACTCCTTTTATATTTTTGCCAGTTTGTTTGCATAGTCTATGTATTTGCACAAAAATAGATTTGATGAGTTGGCAAGTTTGCCAAGGCCAGACCTTTTGGCTTTGCAAATGTGTCTGTCAGCGCAGCTATAGTACCATTAGATTTCTCCTTTCCTTCCTGGTTCATAATCTGGTTATTAGCCACTTGATTGTGCAGGAATAAAAAAAACATATAGAGTTTACTTAATACGTGAGTGTGTCGTCAGGATAGCTTTGCAGATTGTGACATCTAACCTTCTTTTTAGGTCTGGTTTCACAGCGTGGCTCTCTGTTGTCTGACCTAGCTTGGTCACAAGAAAAGATCTTTAAGAAACACTACTGAAAGGGGGCTCTGATTTTGAATACACTTTGATATCCCTATACATAGCATATGATTGGCCAGACGCCGTGTGCTTCCAATCAAAGAGTGCTTGTACTGCACTCTTTGCATTGTGTGAAAGGTCCTGCTCAATGCAGCAGGGCTGAGTTGCTGATGGTGATCAAGGCAATGGGCCTGGTATTGCGAGACGTTACAGCAAAGGTAGCAGGTCTGACTTAATTATTGTGAAAAGCATATGTTAAAGCCAGTAGTTCTTTAAGTGTAGATTTGTAGAATGCTGTGTTATTTTGTTACATGGAATCCCACTGATTACATTAGTAGGCCAATTTCCCTTATTGACGCAACTGTAAAAGTTCTGGGGAGGGTCATTCTAGCTCGTCTTGAGACCTGGGCGAGCAATACTGGGATCATGTCAAAAATGCAGTATGGCTTTAGGAGGGGGATGGGTACCACAGAACAGTGTCTCAATTTGTCCCTGATTATGGGCAAGTACATGAAGGCCAGGAGGGGCTCTATCCACCTGGCCTTCATGGACTTGTCCAGCGCTTTTGACACCGTCAATCGGGAGAAATTGTGGGGACTAATGGAGAAAATGGGTTTTGAAGAATCGCTTATCTCCCTTTTGCGTAGGCTTCACGCTTCCACCACTGTTGCAATACGATATGACCCTCGTGGGGAGAAGACTAGGCCTATTGTTTCTACAGAAGGGGTGCGACAGGGGTGCATTTTAGCTCCATTTCTTTTTTTATTGTATACCAATGGCCTAGAGTCATTTTTAATAGAGAAGGAACTTGATTTTCCCAGAATAGGAGGCAACCCAGTCCCCCTGTTGTCTTATGCGGATGATACTGTATTAATGGCCTTGAAAGCCAACAGTCTCCAAAAATCATTGGATGCCTTCACAGATTTTATGGTAGCATTGGACCTAAAAGTGAACTTTTATCAAATCATATATCATGGTATGCGGCCCCAGACCAACAAAAACAAGAAAATTTGTAGTAAGGGCCAAGACCGTTGATAAGCTGTCTAATTTTACATATTTGGGAAACATTTTTAATAACAAAATGAATTGGGATTCTCTCATTACATCAAGGGTACAACAATCTAGTCGGGTAGTGAAGGGTTTATTCCGCTTTGCCTGTAAGTTAGGCCATAAGCCGGTGACCGAGATGATCACCCTTTATAAAGCTAAATGCTTATCTGTCGCATCTTACGGAGCAGGAGTGTGGGGTCATCATAAAAGCCGCCGTTTACAAGTTGTGGAAAGTAATTTTATCAAAAGGCTATTGATGACCCCAAAGAGTGCCCCCACACATTTTTGTCATTATGAGGTGGGGTTGGATTACCCAGAGGATCGAATTGATACTGCCCTTTTATTCCTTTGGGTCAAAATATGGCTGTCGGAGGACTTAACGTTTTCAAGGGAAGTTATCAAGGACTGTACCAATCTTAATAGCGCCTTCGCGATCCCTTGGCTACGATTTGTCAGAGATAAATTTCATGAGATTGGTTTGGGGCACTACTTTGATGATCCTGCCAGCATCCATATGAATGCGAAAACCATGATAAAAGAGGCTCATAAGTCTGAGGTGAATAAGCGTCGGCAACAATTGGTGGGGCTAGGTCACCCAAGTTTGCCCATTACTCAACAGCAATTTTATCTATCTTTTACTACGAATGTACAGATACAATTTTTTATGACTATATTTCGCCTATGCACTTTGCACTTTTTAGCGGCATTTCCCACACAGTCAGGTTGGGCTGATAAACTCATCCCCTGCCCATGTGACAATTTGGCAGCTCAGAGCACCCTGCACTTTATGCTGTTTTGCCCTCTTTATAAAAAGCCGAGGGTACAATTTTTAGCCCCACTTTTGAGGGGACTTCGTCCTTGTACCTACATAGATGGTTTTAACTTTTTGCACTCTTTGTCTACTGTTTCTATTTGCACTGCTGTTTCCAGTTATATTAAAACTGCAATGTCAATGAGAAAACGATACGAGTCACAATAGATAAATAGGCATTTTATTTTATTTTTTATATTTCTAATATCATGACTGTCTTGTAGTAATGAAATTTGATGATTGTCATTACAGCTCGTTGTTTTGGGCATGTGGGATTATAGCTTTCTGAAAATGGCAAATTGCATAAATTATATGAAATGTGGGGTTTTAACGATATTTATTGCACAATTTTGGTATGGAAATTTTTTCTTAAAGTATTATGTAGATTTGTTAAGCTTTTATGGTTCTTGGAACCGAATAAAGTTATCATTGATTGGTAGTAGGCTGGGCTTTTGGTGTTGGTTACCCCTTCTGACAGTTCCTTGCGGTAGATGATTGGCACTGTGATAATCACTTCTAGATCCTTTTGCAAGAGCCTGGCAGATTTAGTTGTCTGTCAGACTCTTGTAATAAAACAATACAAAGTACATACATGCTGATACATTCATAAAAGGTCTTTGAGTCAGCCCTCTTATGCCACTGGCCTGTTCGAGTGTCATTCACAGTTTGCTTCAGCCCAAGACCGGATACCGTATGGAGCAATGCGTCAGCCTGTTTCAGTCATTGTCTCTCTTCCTCTGGGAGTAAAAGCAGTTTGCCTGGTTATCTGTGCATATCTACCTGAAAATAAGTACGCTTCAGTGACATGTTTGGCCAGTCTTTTCATCTTTCTATTTTCTCCTTTTAATAGGTCCCCTTTCATTTATTTAATGCTCCTTTTCTTTTTACATTTTGCAGATCCCTAGAAAGTGCTTCCGGGTTGTTCCATTGCCTGTCTTTTTATCTGCAGCGCCTCATCCAGGGTGACCACTACTTCTAAACCGGACAACAGTCTTGGAATAGTATTGTCCACAGTGTAGTATTGTTTTACTGTTTCTAGATGACTGTCACATTTAAAAGCATTTTGTTGTCCATCTTGGATCTGTATTTTATAATGATACACTATATGCATTATTGCAAGACAACCGCCCAGTGTGATGTTTAAGAAGCTAGCTTGGAATCCTAATGTGCATAGTGTATCATTGTTTCTCCTCACCAAGATGGTCAATAAGTTGCATCTAAATGTGGCGGCAAGTTGGATGTTCCATACTGCTGCAAGATGGCTGTCTGCTGCTAGGTTTGAATGTATTTTTTATTCCAAGCATATTCCACCACACTTAGGCCAAGACCTATACGGCTCTGTCAGATCAATTATTGGCGTTTCGTACATTCAGAAGGAGGCTTCATAACAATCCACTCGTAAGTCTATCACCTACATTAAGAAGTCAAAACACGCACAAAATGCCTTAAAACTTGTATACATGGAGTATATAGTGTCTTACAACAGTTCAGATCACTTCATAGGCAGTAAGCACCATACACAATGTAAAATTAAAGTGCTTGTTCAGTGCCTGGATGCATGTGAAAGAGCATGCATTAAAGGCCCTCTCCATGAGCTGGTAGATGGTATAGAATGCTTTGGGAAGATTTCTCCCACTGAGGGTAGAATGTCTAAATAAAAAAAAAGGAGAAACCGAGAATCAAACATTGGAATGTTGAAGCATATGGCCTACACCGGCCAATATTGGTGAATCCATTGTCTTCTGTGGAAATCTCACTGTTCCAGTGTTCTAATATTAATTAATTAATTCAAGGCAAAATAGAGAGGAGAAGGACCTAGGTGTGAGAGCTTTATCCCTACAGGAATAGTCACACCAAATGAAAATTCAGTTTAGTTATTTCAAGGATCCTCCAACCACAAGGGACCGACCCTTCCGCACCATCCCATCACTTCTAATGCTGGTTGTTTCGATAATGTTCAGTGGCATTCATTAAGCAAACACAAGTCATAAGTTGTGGCTTGGCTGGACATCTCAAACCATCAACGTCTGAAGTTGAGTTGCATGAGCCATGCATATGTTTGATCCTGTGTGGTTCTCAGTAAATTTCGTAAACCCGAGGCTGCTTGTCAAAGGAGGCCGTTCTTGTAGGGAACTCACTGTTTTCAGTGGCAATTCCAGGCTCCTTTTATTTTTTTTAAATAGCTTATTGTTTTGGGCTAGATCGTGAGATAATTGCCTCAATGTGCCATGGGTAATTCTGAAGGCAGCGCTTAGTTTGCAACAGAATGAGTGCTGGGGCCCAAAGCTCTGCTCAGAGGCCCATGGCCAGTGCAATTAAATGCTGGCATGTTGAATAACAAGGCTGCGTAATTTTTATTCCACCTTGTGTCTCTTTAATCAACTACAAGACATTCCCTGCCCAATTATTTCACTCTTGCAGGTTCCTGCTTTCTCCCTTTGTGACTTGTTTTTCCTTTTTCTCTTTCTCCGTGTGTCCAATTTCTTTATTTTCCTCTCTCTTCGATTTGGTAAATGTCTAATGCTGAAAAATAAGTGCCAGTCCCTAAACATGAGTGCCAGTGGTCCCCACTGGCATCCACAAGCTCAAATTAAGCAGTGTCTGTTTCTGTAGCAGAGTTTGTATTGTAGTGCATGCCATCCAATTGTGGCTGAATGTTCTAGTTATAAACTTCCTTTGCTGAAGGCAGAGAGGGTGTAAAACTACCCTGTGACTTGTCCGCCTTCATTCGGATCCCCTTGAGCCGCTGAGCGACAGTCAGATGCAAATGGCTGCCTTTGGAATGGGCGAGAATAATTTAAATGCTATCCATGGCTGTTATTGGCAGTTTAAAACTGGTATAAGGTTGTAATTCTGATCTCTGCTTTTTTAGAATCAGCAGCACATCAGACTCTGGATTTGAATGAGATAAAAACATTCCCTATGTACCTCTGTGCAATTTCTCAACAGTGAAGCTCAGCCATGATCAATGAGGCTGTACCAGTGCGCATGTAGGAGGTGGAGCTAATGGTGGCTGACCCAGCCTCTTCCATGGCGTTTCTGCTTCAATGACTCATGCAGGAGTCCTTTCCTGGAAGGCTCTGCTGATGGAAATTTTTAATGCTAAAACATTACTTAAGAAACCGTCCTTTGCAAAGTAGGGCAGAGAAGGTGTGTGTGGGGGAGGGTGGAAGGTTGGTGTGGGTCCACCCCAGAATAACTTTTCAATCTTTAGCTGTAAATTTGGAGTCTTATTAAGAATCCAAGCCCAATTTTATATATATGCATAAACGGATAAAACAGTGCTTACCTAAACATATTGAACACATAACTTTAAACCTTCTGCTCCGGCTCCCCTATCTGGATGTCCAAGAGAACCCTAGGACCCTGTCTTGTGGCGGCTTGCTCATACTAAAGTAATTTCAAAGACAGAGGTACATAGGTTCATGATGGCGACTAAATCACTGTACTGATCTGTGTGAAGTCCATTATAACTGAAAAAACCTGCCCAACAGACTGAAATAACGTGCCCACCAAAAATGAATTGCAGGTTGGTTAACCACAGATGGCTTTGTTCCCCGCAAGCATCTCCGGTTTAAACAGCGAAATGACCATCTTGAAGAATAGAATTATAAGTTTGTAGTAAAAGAAAACCAAGTGAATTACAAAAAAATTGGGCCTGGGATTTCCAGGTCAGCAGGTTTATGGACTAATGACCCTGCAGGCATTTAGGATGACCAGCCAACAGTTACATAGAATGATGGTTAGCAGGCCAGCAGGCATATGGAATGATCGGTCAGTAGATGTGTAGAGCAGTCAGTCCACCCATATCTAATGAGTAGCCATCCTATCAATGTACATGCCTTTGTGGATCTGTTGAATGATGTGTTTCAATGAGCTGGGAAATATATACCAACGATGAGCCAGCAGATCTACAGAATGAGCTAGCAGATATATAGAATGGTGAGTCGGTAGATCTGTGGAGTACTGGGTCAGCAAGTGTGTAATGATGACCCAACAGATATACAGTGTTGAGGTAAAACATGCTTATGATATTGCATAGTAAATCACAAAGCATACCGATCCAGATTAAATACATAGCAATGATTCAGCATATATACAACATGATGAGTTATCAGCTATTTGAAACGGTGAGGCAGCAGTTTTATAGAATGAGTCAGAAGATTTATAGAATAAGTTGGCACCTATATGTATAATGTTGAATCCGCAGATCTATTAAACTATGCGCTAGTAGGTACAAACTGTACTATGCTAATAAATACATCGAAAGATGAGTGTTAAGTGGATTGGTGTGGGGAAGGTCGCTTGGTGGACTTGACTTTTGAATTCAAGGTGGATGCCTTGGAATAGGAGCCAGCATATTTTGTTAGGTCTGGCATAGAGACATCTTTCGTTGTATTGCCAGCCTCGTGTAATCAAAAATTGATAAATTAAAGAAAATGCATATATACATGCATAGATGGCCTTTGTAACACCTCTCTTCATTCATTGGTTGTTCAGCTGTCATTCACATTTTGCTTCTCCCCACCAATGGTGCAGTGGGCCAGTCTTCTTCAGCCATTGGTTCTATTGCACTGAGTGACAGCATTTTTTCCTGATCACATGTTCATCTGCCTAGAAAGAAATGCACCTAGCTCCAGGGCTGGGGGCAAATATTTTACTTTGCAAATATAGTTTTTTAAAATATTCTTTATCATTTTGTTTGGTGTTTTTTAGTCATCATCAGTTTAGAGTATGTCTTCAGGGTACACGGAGTCAAAGTCATTAATACTTTTTCTTTGTGCCCTAAGAATCATATTTGACTGTAATGGGCATAAAAATGGTAAAGGTTTCCATACATGTTAGACCTGTACTAAATACACCTGCCTGCTAGGAAGGACATAAGATGTTTTTTTTTTAAATTTTTAAACGTTTGCAAGCATTGGGCCACCAAGCTTAGTTGGCCGTAAGTTTTCTTCTTTTTTTACTGTTCGTTTTATGGCATATACTTGTAGTAAACAAAAAAAAAAAGGATCATCACTCAAGTTTATCAAGCCCAGGCGAATGGCTTTGCAAATGTTTGTTGTGCTAGGGAATTTAAAAACGAGGAATATATCAATGCGTGATAGTCATGCAAACTTCTACCTATAAATGAGATTTGCAGCATTAGCCACAGCAGAAGCAGTTGAAGAAGTGTTGTCCTACCTTGCATCCTGAAGCTGTCTAGGTGGCTAAGTTCACGATACCATGACGATGTAAACCAGACCTGCACCCCTGCAATAACTCGCTGTTGCTGCCTTGTCGCTAAAAATCGTATTATGCTTGAGAATCATGTTTTAATTGGCTTTATCATTCAGGTTGGCCTTTCTCCACAAAACACACAGTAGTCTATCCTTTGACTGGTACTCAGCTGGAAAATAGTTTGTTGTGATCTTCACTGTTCCCCTCCATCCTTCTAAGGTGCATAGCAGAGACTAATGTGTTTCTCAGGAGCAGGAGATATTAAGCAATAGGAGACCATTTATTGTAAATTATTCTCTGTCGGAGAGTCCATTATTATGTCTGGCTTGACGGCATATCTGTTTGCCTGACCTATTTTTACTAATCTTTAAAATATACATAAAGTGAGCTTTGGCTCAGGCCAGAGGAGTATCTCTCTCACCTTGTGCTATTGGCTGTTTGGTGTATCATTCCACCTCCAAGGGATTGCTTTCATTGCAGTGGATGAGGGACCCTTTTACATCTTAATAGCAAACTGAATCATCACAATAAATTCTTAATTTCCTAGATGCATTTTATACAGAAAGCAATCTTGTTTTGTCTTTTTCACTGGCGGGGGCTTATTTATTGTAAGTCGGGGCTTGAAATTGCAAGTAGAGTTGGAGTGTTGTTTATGCTTCAAAACAGCAGACATTTGGAAATGATTATTTTGTGTACTCAATAGAACACTATAGTTCCAATAGTGATCAGTTCGAGAATACCTAGAGTGTGTAGCTCACTAAATCCTGAAGAATCTTCAGTGGGAGTCTTTGGCCACTTTAATACTAGTCCTGGGTGAAATTTTAATGATGCCTGCATAATTGGGGTAATTCTTGTAATTTTGAGTAACGAAATTACTGAGATTATGCCATTATACCACATCGCGTAATTTTAGCGAGACAGTTCAATGTGATATGTACTGTTGGGGTAAAGTTTGAAGATGAGTGTCATTTTAGGTAGATTTTTTTTTTTTTTTACCTGAGTGGGCCATTAGGGTAATTTTTTTGCATAAAACCACAAAACTGAATGCATACAGCGGTCTTTCGAACACGAGTGGCAGTTCCTTTAACTTGGGCAGACAACAAACATTACAGGTAGATTTTCTACCCGAGTGGACTGTTCGGATAATTTTTTTAGCGCAAATCTACACATCCGAATGTGAGTGACACAATCTTGAAACCAGGCGACTGGAAATCAACTTGAAATTACAGTTCAGGTAATTTTTTTGAAGGAGAGATGCATTTTGCCAATTTTGTGTTATTTTCCGTCAATTTTGCGTAATCACGCTACAGTACATTTCACGAGTTTCGCACACCCCTAGTTCATACCAACATGCAGTGACTCAACCTTCATATGCCACTCACCTGTATTTTCGGTGGGTCTTCAGCTGACAGAAAATGTAGCTCCCAATGAATCATTATGGGCAAGATAGAAGCCAACAGACTTTTTTGTATGAAAAACTACACAATAAAGAGTTGACTAAACTTGCTTAAATCCAGTCTTTTCACAAGGCTAGATGCGTGGCACTTATTACATCTCAAGTGAGTGTGCGATCTACACCCAGGTAAATTAGTGGGATCGCCACATTTTTGGGATATATTTGTTGGGTCCTCACCCTCAGGTCCCACCTGTGGCCTGCTTCATCATCAGATCCACACCCATATCACCTAGTGTCAGTTGGTGGGCTCTACGGGTTTGTACCATCAAACACAATGGGGTTACCCTGTGTCCCTCAGAACCTGGGTATCCAATGTTATAAACTACAATGGGTTGTGTTGTGTGTCATAATTTCCTTGCGTGAAAAATAGGTGTTGGAAAGTGTGTTCTCCAAGAAGTTGGGGGAGTGTGGGCCAATGCTGACCATTATTCAACACTCCCAAAGTGTGTCACCTAAATAAATAACACTTAACAGCAGTTATAATTATTTAGTATGTTGGAAGTCATATATCTAAACAATATGCACAAATTTTCTTTTTCATATGAGGCTGTCAAAGAACATAAAAGTAAATCATATGAAGTGACCTAGTGATAAAGTGACATACAGTGAAAAAATAAGTATAACATTAGACAGTGTAGACACAGACTGATTTTAACATGACATACATAGAAAAATTATCACAAAAAATGTCTGTTCTCTCTCTCATATCTACAGTTCAAAAACATCCTATATCATTATTCACATTTCTTTAGGATGGTTGACAGAGATCATGAAACAATGGGATTGCCATGGACGTTTTGACTCTGTGTATGTGTTAGTAGTTAAACATCACGGCGGGTCTTCCTCAGGGCTGGAGGGATATAGACTGCCTGTATGGGGAGATAATTCCTCACATGAGAATCGTGTGTGTTGTATTAAAAGAGGGATTTTAAAAATCAAACCAAAGAGGAGGACGCAGAGTGCGACTCACCTAAGCGCTGTGCGATTCAAGCCAGGATGGAGTCCACACACGGATCCACAAGTATCTGTAATCATGTATCCAAAATTCAACAAGTGGAGACCCCACTGGGGTTCACTGTGAGATAGAAACATTATATAGTGAGTGGGAAGCCTGCATCCTCCTTAATGCTTAAAAAATACTCAGGCAGGGCACAGATTGCTCACCTTTCCAAATCTTAACAAGAATGCTTTATTAAATACAGCAACAATTATGAGGAATACTTTCTTCCTGGTCCCCAAGTGATTCTAAAAAATCAAGGAATGGAGTGTGTCAATCAAAAGGATGTTGCGTGGTTGGAACATTAAAAACTATAAAACTCCTGCGCGACTGGATGTCATTTGAGGCTTGCTAGGGGTCGCAGCTGCGACCTCTAACTTGCTCGCAGCTACTCCTAGCACTTCCTTTGCGACCCCTGGCCTCAGAAAGGTTTTGCCCCCCTGAGGCCAGGGGTCACAAAGGAAGTGCCAGGAGTAGCAGGGAGCAAGTTAGAGGTTGCAGCTGCGACCCCTAACTAGCCTCAAATTACATCCATGCCTGTGGGGCCACCAACATCAACTCACAAGAGTTCCATCCAAAAGCAAAGTCTTGCTGCAGCGCGTGACTGTCACAAGCAGCCCGGGAGATTGAGACAGCTGGCCGCCGTGGAGGCGTGCACGTCTACTTCAGGGAATTACCTGCTGTCTGGCAACTCATCTGGTAGCTATCTTAATTAGAATGCCTTGATGTTATGTCACACAAATTCCGTAGCTGGTTAACCCTCTGATGGCTCATGAAAAGGAGAAGCTAGAAGGATTAGCAGTGCCCGGCCTCTGTATCAAACAGGAGGAATGCAGCTGGAGAAAGTGCTCATGAACCTTTCCTTGTTCAGAAAACAGCCTGTTCTGTGCAAGGCTCTGCTGTCAACAGTGTCCACACTCTCCCTATCATGTGAAAATGTTGGAGCAGAGTGATAACGGGAGGAGGCTTTTCATATGATTTGTAAAGAAACATTCACAGAATATTCATGCAAAGAACCTGGCTTTTCATGACATTTGTAAAAGGCCTTTGCAGAATGTTCATGCAAGGAACTTAAAAGAAATATTTCTTTTCTGGCACTTCAAAAGAGCATACATGTAAAACAGAGTCATAGCAGAAACAATATACATTAGTGATGGTATGTGGTGTATTTACAATGTTACTTCATCCAGATAGCATTTTGTTGCATTCTTTACAATGTGATACGCCTTTAAATGTTAAAAAGGCCCTCAGATTCAACATTAGGGATTAATATTGTTATGTTATGTTATGGAAACTTCTAAAGCGCACGATTACCCGGGGTGTCTTGGCGCTGCGATTGGGGTGTTACAGTGTAAAAGACGAGCAGGGGAGGCTAAGCATTAAAGAGCCAAGTTTTGACAAGTTTCCTAAAGCTCAGTAACGTGGGTGCTGCTTTGATATTTATGGGCAAGCTGTTCCAAAGCACTGCTGCTTCGGAGGAGAAGCGACTGCCACCCCATTTGAGTCTCTTGAATGTAGGGCACGAGACCGTTAATGTATTTTTGGATCTTAGATCTCGATTGGGTATGTACCAGACAAGGGATTGTTTAAGGTAACTGGGGCCGGATTCGTGTAAGGCTTTGTAAGTAAGGCACAGAGCCTTGAATTTGATCCGGTTAGCCACTGTCAGCCAGTGCAGCTTTTTAATATAGGCTGAAACGGAATGAAATTTGGGTAAGTCAAGAATAAGCCTCGCTGCTGCGTTTTGAACACTTTGTAATTTCTTTATGTACTGTTTTTGGACCTTAGTGTATAGGCCGTTACAGTAGTCCAATTTAGAGAGTATTAATAGAGAAATTACTGTTTTTCTGGAGGTAAGGGGAATGAACAAGAGAATCTTCTTAATGATTCTCAAAGTATTAAAACAAGAGGATATGACCGAGCAGATCTGTATATTAAGATTCAATTTCTCGTCAATTACTATGCCCAGATTCTTT